>OU343225.1:177186857-177230757 GCA_910596185.1 Chrysanthemum makinoi
TGATCCAATACGTGAATGTCCCGTGGACTTGTATGCTTCGATGATCGATTTTTAGGGGTTACAGTTTTGAATTCTTCTAAAGTGAGGGGGTGAAATTTACAACATAACATATATAGTGAAAAGTATATACAGTGATGGAGCAATAAACAAACTAGAATCAAATAAACGTGACTTCTCTTCGCTATGACATAACGCTTTGTTACACCATAGAAGCCACGACTTGCATTTTCTTTATTTTTTGTTTTCGCTACGGTGTAACACGCGTAACATTATGATCCAGGTTACACTGTATAACTCTCAAATAAAAATTAATCCCAGCTTTCAAGTTGCTATGTCGTAAACAAGTTTTCCTTGTTACGCCATATAGGCAACGAATGCCGGATTTTCACTTTTATTATTAGGTCAGTTTTACTTTATTTAGGTGATTTTTTTTTTCAAGATTTGCTTCTTTATTTATACTGTTTATAGAACATTTACACCATTTTCCTTAATCGTTTTACTTGAAAACTTAATGTTCAATTACTAAAATACTCTTAATTAAAAATTGTAACAATATCCACTACTAAATTAGTATTTAAAATATTATTTAATCCTCAAACTTTTATCATTTTTTGTTTATAACTCTTATTTTTTTTTCGCAATGACTACATATTGAACTCGTAAGTTGCATCAAAAGTCACTCCAAAACAAAATCCGCAACGGGGATCCTTCTAATAAATATAAGGCTTAAGAAAATTGTTTTATTTAACTATCGATAAACTTAGACTTTTAAGTCTTTAAAATCCTTAGTGATTTTGTTCGATCTTATTACGGTTTTATTTAGGTTTCGGTAAAACGTCAAAAACTAAATTGCAAAAATTGTCCATGTAGACGAAATATTGTAGACCCGATGTTTACGGTTCTGAAAATATAGACAGTATTTGTGAATTATTTTGATGATTCTATCGCAATCATTTCTTGTCGATCAATTTCCTATCACTATCATTCTATCAACTTGTCCCTACCTGCATCCACTTGAATGAACATACCATCGTTACTTAAAATAACCATCATTAGGACGGCTACCATACATGTATTCTTTAGTTGATTAGTTCTATTGTTACTTGCCTTTAAATAGGGATATGACTTTTGAGCCTTATGGGTCGTATATATTTAATGGGTACTACTATTAGTATCCCGTGGCTTTGACATTGGATTGGATTGGATGGAATCGTGTAAAATTAATTTTCCAGCCGTAATTAAAGTTTTCATTAATGTATATGACTAGAAAACTTTCTATATATGTAAAAAAAAATTCAAGTTAAAACCTATCAAAACTAAGAATGAATCGGCTAGTTTTGAATGGGGAACCATAAAAGTCGCAGAAAGCCGATTGTTTGATTAAGTCTTTTATGATTTGTGTTTCTCTTCCTCTTCTTGACTTAAGATCCATGCTTGAAACTTGAAACATATAACGTTAGAAGACCTTGCCATAAAACACTTCTGACGGGTAAATTAATATCGATATTAAAGAAATCGTAATTGCAAACAAACATTTCACCTAATATGGCATCATCTTCTCATACAGGTAGATTGGTTTTTGTAATAGATTAATGATAAATATGCTTACTAATTAGACGTACAAATAAACCTACTCTATTTATATATTTAATTTTTAAAATACATTATTTTTCTCTCTTGTTATTCACTAATTATTTTTGAAATACACTAATGATATTTGTAGGTCTCTTTTCTTTGTAATAATCAATTTTAAGGGTTTATTATAGGGTAGTGATTTATGAGAAAATTGATCCATCCACGGAACATGATTATAAATTTACACTTCTACCTTTGACATTTATTAGCCCTCATGTTTATATATTTGACGGTTTGACCATTAACGTTAGCGCATCTTCTCTTAAAAAAAGTCTCAATGTTGGCTTGGATCGGTAAGTGTACTATACGTCTATGCCTTATCTCTTCATTATGCAAATCTTGTTTTTCTTGCTTGTAAGATAATCTCATTTACGTGAAACATAAATATACCAAGTTACAAAAATAAATGGAGTGAAATACGATAAATGGCATGGTGATGAAAGATCGCATTTTCAAAGTTGATTTTTAATCAATAATTTTGTAAATTATGTGTGATTTGTTCTTGTAATTGTAAATTTAACAGGTTCATAATTGCAATTGTTAGTAGGCTCGTCATTTGTAATTTACATTTTTCTTCGTAAGTTTAGGTTCGAGAAACATGTCATGCTTATTAATTAACCATAATTAATTTTTAACTAAGTCTAACTTTTTTGAATGGAACTAATAATAGGTGCAACTATGCACGGATAATGATAGATCAAAATTGTTCTTGTTTTCTCAGCAAATAACAATGAGTCTAGTTCACTACTATTCATTTAGAAATGTAAATGTATTTTTTTAAATCATCAAAATTAAAGTGTAATTAAATAAATAAATGTTGCAACAAAATCTTAAAAAAAAAAAAATATTAAAAATTAACAAAGCAAACGCAGTTCTATTGTGGCACAAGCGATCAGTGGAGGTGGTGGAGGTAAAGTTAGCGACTAACTTATGATTCAATAAAAGAAAAATGAATGAATATAATTATAAAGGATGCGTTATTAAATTTTTTAAAGATCAATTTCATAAAATAAGGGTATCTAATGTGAGGGGTGGATAAGTAATTTCCGTTTTACTTGCTGTGGATGAATCAAATTTTTCCGTGAATGAATCACTCCCCTTTATTATAAGACTAGCCGAATATCTCAGCCACGCAAGAAGGTGTTTGCTGACAATAGCCTGGCGGCGAATAATTTCCTTTCGACAAACTGTATTCGTAGCGTTAGAGAATTCTTTACGAAAATCTCTTAGTCCACTGACATGCATGAATGTATAGCGGCAACTGTGTATACTTCTCAACAAAATTTGGTAGCGTCGATTTGTGCGTTTCTAATAGCAATAAATATATAGTTATTGATAGGTTGTGGTTGTGTCATTTAGTTTTGTGTTTTTGTTTGTTATATTTGTGCGGTTTATCATCAAAAATATCGTTATAGTGACGCGATTATATAGTTTTCGACAAGGTAAGGTGCATGTAACAGTAACGAAAAATAGTATCCTGCGAATAATTATTTTGAATGAAAACTTCTCGTTTGCGGTTTTTATTACGGATGGTGGCGACTTTTGTTGAATACATGCACCTTTTTCATTGAGCATATGATAACATTCAAGACGGTACAATGTTTCTTTTACCAACTATTTTTTCAAAGATGCCATGTTTAAGTCTAGATCGGTAAATGATAATGTTATCTCGAGAGTCGAAGAAGCCCAATACGGTTACGGTCCACTACACAAGAAACGTGGTTAATTTAGTTCCGAACATAAAGATTGAATTATTGGTAGTCTCACAATATGCATGGTTACCGCTGGTCTAGGAAGTAAGTCAAGACTCCAATTTTCAAATTAAAGTGGTAATGTATTTTGACAATCTCACTCATGCATTTTGCATTTACAAATCTCAATATATAACTAATAAACGTCAAATAAAAATTTTAGATAATGACAAAGAACCAATAGGGGTCAAACTCAGTTTCAAAATCAATAAACCTACAAAACATAAACATTGAACTTTTTGAAAATGCCCCACTTCAGTCTTGCAGATCATCAAAGTTCAACTAAAACTAAAGCAGAACTTAGTGAACTAAATGTACAACACAACAACAAAGACCCAAAAACTACATAACTCATTCTTTTATGTCTTTAACGAGGGTTTTATACCCACGCCATGGACGGGTGTTTTTCAACAAAAAATATTAAAATCGGTGTATAGAAGTACACATACAACACCACATTGCAAATTAAACAAAACTGTGTTAAAATGTTGCTAAGAATGTCTTCTTCCAAGGTACTGAAACCCGATAATTGTAGTCAATCTGCCGGTTTTACACACCGAGCTGGTCTCTCTGAAGGCGCTCAATCTTTTAGCTTTCCACAAGCCCCGAACCTGCAAATATCACAAAAACTTATATATTGGAAGTAAAATCCATAACAGCAGCTTCATGTGTTATGAATTTTTTAGCAAAGAATAATTGTTTCACAAATAATAAAAAATAACATAGGATTTCATTTATTTAGAAAGTTGCTTGGCTTGATATGTTGGATTTATATATCGCACATGTATCATCATCTATATATGCTTTCGGTTTTGTAGGCCTTGAAGCTGTCATACAAACATATCAACTAAACCTCCGATTCTCTTTTAAATGTCACTGATTACACGCAATTGAGTTTCCATTGTCGCAAAGACCATGAAACTGTTTGTTCTAGATGTTAATTATCTGATTATTTAGCAATCATTTTACATATCGGCCAGAAACACTTCCTAAACTTTTAATCTACTATAACTACAAAGTTTACATTATATCAGTGATTATCTAACTTTTTTATGCCTTAATATTAGTATATTACACTTTCGACAACTTTCGATCGATCTCCTTTTTAGTTGCCTTTCATTCTAATTAACCAATTGATCCACTAATAGATAGAACACTACCAAATTGACCTATTTATAAGACAATAATCAGAATAGCCGGTTCAAAAAATAACCGGTGTTCAAAACTAATATAGTTAAAAGTATACCCAAACCGACTTAGCCATCACTAAACCCTTCCTAAACCTACTCATTCTGACCATCCCCATCCTCATCCTCCTCCATACCATCATCCTCATCAACCTCCATGCTTCTCGACTATCCCTCGTCTCATCCAACACATTCAAGCATGCCGGAATCACCTTTTAGCAATGTTCTTATAGTCTGCCTTGCTAATCAAAGAAAAAGCAAGTATGAAGACATCAAGACCACGATAGCTCAATCTATTGTAATCTTCTTTCCCTGTTCACAGTAGTAAAATAGTTAGAGCATAAAACCATAAGAAAAATGCGGCATATTTAAGGCTTATAACCAACCACATAATTAACCTGCAGTAGCCCCCAACCAAAGATTAACGGTGCTCCCATCTACCACCACAGTTGCACAAAATTCATCAAAAACCCTTGGCACATAATCCTGTTATCATAAATAGACCTATAAGATATCAATTTAGAAGGTCCTTATCCCTTCGGAATTTTACTTGTTACAACAAAAGGCACGTCAACATTCACTAAAAAATGGCGTAATCGGTCCTAACTATTAGTTTCCTTCACCACAAAGAAAGTTCACTCAGGATAATGGATCTCGCGGCCGCCCTTTAATATAGGCTGTCCTCCCCATAAAAAGTCTCAAAGAGACCATCCACAATACACATCTCCCCCAAGCTTTACACCCACTTCCCCATGGTCCGTGAACGATCCACTCGCCCAAAAATACTAACTAAGAAAAGATTCAATGACATAGTTTTAATAAAGGGACAATCCTTTCACATGGAGCATAATACATTCAAACACAGTACCAAAATACACTTATTAAGTCACAACATCTCTTTCATGGTTTACAACTCCAAAGCCCAAATCATAACATCTACGCTTTAAACTTCTTATTAACTACTGTCTACTACAACATAACAAATCATATAATTAGATATTTAAGCATTTCGTTTCAGATAATAATTAACCTTGCTTCATAAGCCCACTTTTCGACTTATTTTCCTGTTTAAGAGCTTAATTTCATGTTCAATGGGACTAAGGTTATTGAAAATTGAGTACTCAATCAATCAAAACTAAAATTACTCAAACCCATTATCAAAATCAAAAACAAAAATCATTGAAAGAAAACTCTAAAATCTATCATTACCTTGGTTCAACAACCTTATTCGTGACGTGACCCTTGCAACATCCACAACCTTTTAAACATTAACCAACCAACAAAAATATTAAATTTCCAAACACCTTTTTTAAAACCTCAAAAACCCACAAACAAATTTCAAAACCAATGACTAAAAACACAATCTTTGTTCCCCCAGATAGATTAACTAAATTCAACATAGCTTTAAATTAATATTAAGTATTGTATCAAATAACAAAACCCAAAAAATAGCAAAACATACCTGTCAAATATCAAAAACCAAATACAACATAGCCTTAAATTAAATTTAACTCGTGGTGGTTGTTGCTGATGGTGGCGGCGGAGGATGTGGTTTGACAAAGGTAGTGATTGTGTCGGATGACGTACGCAACATACACGTAAGCTGGCTATAACAAAAACCCAGCCCCGACTACCTGAAACTACCTAAACCATCGAAAGATGGTAGCAATTTCGGCAGATGGTGGCTGAGATAAGGTTATGATGGCGGCGGCGGCTGCTGTTGGTTTAGTGAGAGAGATATGTGGTGTGTTTTAGGTTAGAAAATATGTGATATCCGGTGTGTGTTTATTTGTGACTTTCAATTTCAATTTTCAACTTTTCACATTTCCCCTTTACCCTTTTTCCATTTTAGATAGTAAAGATGGTGGTGCCCATAACCCATAGTATATTTAACACTGTGTTCTCCAGTTCTTTTCATTAAAGAAAAAGGAAGTAAAGTGGGAGTAAACACTTTACTTCCTTTTCCGCCCACTTTTGGAAGGAAACCATTTACTTCCAAAATCACACAAATAAGCCTAACTTTACTTCCATTTCATTTTCTTTTCCTCCTTAAGTAAAACTCAAGAACACAATGTGAAAGTAAATATCTTCACTTTACTTCCCTTTCATTTTTTTTTCTTTAATGATCCGACTCGAGAACACAGCGTAAGTGAAGACCAACACCCAAAATAAGTGGTACACTATCTGATGGCGTCAACACCATAAAATCAGTTGGAGGGGACGAAATTTACAAGTGCTTAAATTTAATAATAATATAGTAACTTCAATAAGAAGGTTTTTAAACGCGTTTACTAACTTAAAGATGTTTTTCTTTTTCAAAAAAGGCGACGTTTTTTAACTCGTATCTTACTCTATTGTCGATCGTGCCAAGTTAAATAATAATATTAATTAAGAAAAGATTATGACCTAATTATTCAAACATCACGTTTTGCTTGGTACTCCATTATTTTTAAAAGGAATCTTCTTCTTTGTTTATGCTGAATTATTTTAAGCTTGTTAACATGTACGGTATATAATAGCTTATCTTGCTTGATGCCCAAATATTATTCAAGAGGTCGTTTCTCGTTTGATTGTTATTTTGATTAGATCGATAATTGTTTGACCAAACAAATTTACGCATCGTTTTATTTAATTATATACCATTTTCAAATAACATAAATCTAGAAACTAGAAACATGTAGAACGAAAATGACAATGGCTAGTATATTATTTATATACTGCATTATTTTGTACTCCATATCTTCCATATCGTACCAGTATTTGCTTTAATTATATCCCTCGGTATTGGGTTTCAAGAATGACCAAGTTGTAAACTAAATTTTGGTATTTGCTTTAATTATATCCCTCGTTTTAATTTTGGTATTTTAATTAAATTTTGGTATTTAATTATATCCTCCATCACATGATAACTCAACACCTGCCACAACTCAGAACCACACCACTTCTACATCTGAACCTCTTCATACCCCACCTATCACCACATCAGAAACCAATCCACCCCAAACCACTACCACAACAACAAATCATCCACCTCACCAATCACCTCCACCACCACTAAGAACTTCAAAAAGGGTCAAAACCCACCTAAAAGCTCAAAAATTTTATTCATTACACACCCACAAGTTCAGTCAATTCATCCCTCACCAAACATCATACCTCACATTTCATTAATTACTCCAATATCACAAATCCTTCCACACTACATCTCATTAACTCCCTCAACCAAGAAACAGAACCTACATCCTATCACCAAGCATCTAAGCATCCAAAATGGGTAGAAGCAATGGACAATGAAATCTCTGCCCTTGAGAAAAATGGTACTTGGGAAGTCACCACATTACCACCATCTAAACAACCCATTGGAAGCAAGTGGGTCTACAGAATTAAGTACAAAGCAAATGGAAAAGTGGAGAAATACAAAGCTAGATTGGTGGCAAAGGGTTACGGTCAAAGAGAAGGAATTGACTACACAGACATTTGCTGTAGCAAGATGACTACTCGGACATACTTATAGCCTACAGCCTCAAACTCCAAGCACACCATCAACTAGATGTCAATAATGCATTCTTGCATGGTGATCTCAGAGAAGAAGTGTACATGGCTCTTCCCAGTGGCTACAACAAATCATATCCTCCAAACTCTGTGTGCAGACTAAAGAAGTCCCTATATGGTCTCAAACAAGCCAATAGGCAGTGGTTCATCAAGTTAACAGACTTTCTTCTATCACTTGGTTTCAAGCAAAGTCACTCAGACACTTCCCTCTTTACCCATTACACAGAGACTACTTCCCTAGTTCTCCTCATTTATGTAGATGACATTCTCATATCAGGGAACTCATTGTCTCAGATTGAAGACATTAAGGCCAAACTTCACCAAGAATTCAGTATCAAAGACTTAGGAAAAATTCATTACTATCTGGGCATTGAATTCATTAGGGGACCAAAGGGAATTGTGATGACTCAAAGGAAGTATGCATTGGATCTCATTGAACATGCTGGACTGATGGATACCAAACATGCAAAAACCCCCTTAGATCCAAATGTCAAACTTCAAAAAGTAGATGGTGAACCATTGGATGATCCTGCTATCTACAGAACCTTGGTGGGCAAACTTATTTATCTCACCATTAGCAGACCTGATATCTCCTTTGCAGCTCAACTGTTAAGTCAATTCTCCCATTCACCTTGCTCAGCTCACTTAAAGGCTTTACACAGAGTAATCAGGTACATCAAATTAAGTCCTGGTCAAGGACTATTCTTTCCACATTCTAATGCTCTGGCCCTTCAAGCATACTGTGACAGTGACTGGGCAAGCTGCCCTTTCTCAAGAAGATCAGTCTCTGGCTTTGGAATCTTTCTAGGAAACAGTTTGATCTCTTGGACATCCAAGAAACAGTTAGTCACATCAAGATCCTCCACTGAGGCAGAATACAGAGCTCTAGCTGATTGTTCTTGTGAGATAACATGGCTCATTTCTCTTCTAAAAGATCTAAAGGTCACTTCTCCAACACCAGTTAAAATTTTCTGTGATAACACCTCTACAATAGCTTTGGCTTCCAATCCTGTACAACATGCTAGGACCAAGCACATTGAAATTGATTGCCATTTTGTAAGAGAAAAGATCATTTGGACAAATCATTCCCACTTATGTGCCTTCTACCTCTCAAAAGTTGACTTGCTCACCAAACCTTTAGCCACTTATCCTTTTCACAAATGCTTATCCAAGTTAGGCATGTGTGATCCTTACACACTGCCTACTTGTGGGGGGGATAATAGAGTACATGATGCTAAACAAGTAAACTCAACACTGAAGGTCAACTCAGTCAACATCTCACCACATTGCTTAAGGCATCAAAGATATCTGAGTATATTTTAGTATTGTATTTGTTTGTACTCTTAGCTTTACATGTTGTTCCATTGTATAAGTAGTATGTGTAGCATAGTTGTAAGTAGTTAAATAGCTGCTACTCTCTTTCATTTGTCTGTAACAATTCATTTCATAATAATAACAAAACACTTTTCCTCCATCTTCCTCACTTTATGTTATTGAACTTATCATACGATGTTCGTCGGGACTTGTTTACAAGTTTATTTATTGATGAGATTTAAAAGGTTTAAACAACTCAATAGCAATAACAATTATTGATAAGTTCTATTGGTTTCGACTTTTGGGTTTCGGCTAAGATTTTGAAAAGCTTAAATAAGT
Source organism: Chrysanthemum makinoi (assembly GCA_910596185.1). Taxonomy (NCBI): domain Eukaryota; kingdom Viridiplantae; phylum Streptophyta; class Magnoliopsida; order Asterales; family Asteraceae; genus Chrysanthemum; species Chrysanthemum makinoi. Next base: position 177,196,636 of record OU343225.1, read on the forward strand.
TTGTTTTGATTCAAAGAAACTATAAAATCGATAGTGTAATTTTTTCTTTTAAAATGTATATGCATCATTTTAACTTTTTCAAGGCTCAAAAAGGGTTTTGGGATCTATGCAAGTGTGAGCAAGATGACTATTTCATGCTCGATATTCAACTTGGGCCATCAACTTCGAAATTTGCTTATTACCCACTTGTTTTGACATTTGCTAAATATTTGACAACTTTATAAGAATAGGTAGCTATATGGCTCATCTGCATAACACTTTATATTTCATTGCATGAGAATTTGTCACGTAAAATAGTTGTGTTTTGACAATTGTACAAGACACTATAATATTTCTTGTAGAATTTTTACAATAATTTTTAGTAAGTGTACCTTACTGTTAATCAATGATCAAGACCAAAACCTCACTCATGTGTTATAAGAGGTCGTGGTTACGGATATCAAAAGTAATGTGTTTCCGAGTTTTGAAACGCAAGGAAGAAGAGATGAGAAGAAAAAGTCTTTTAGGGGACTATTTGTCCAATAACTACTTTGGAACTGATATTCAAAGGATTTAATTTGTTATACTTGAAAACCACATCTATCTTTTATATAATAAAAAAAGATACAAAAAGAGAAAACTAGTTCTTCTATTGATCAATAAGAAAGCTCAACTGCAAAATCGAGTCTCTTAATTGATTAATAAAAGTCAAAACTGAACTTCAATTTAGTCAAACATAGAAAAATTTCGTACAACTTTACAAAACTTATATAAAAATGGGCTTTTCTAACTTGTGCCCTAGGGGCACAAGTTAAGCACACAATAAGTACATAGGGGCCTATGAAAAAATACACGGGGATTCACATAAAAGTACAGACAAGTGTACTTTTATGTGGGTCCCTGTGTACTTTTGATGTACTTATGGTGTGCTTAACTTGTGCCCTTAGAGCACAAGTTAGAAAAACCCTATAAAAATAGATGTGGTTTCCAATTGTACAGGCAAATTTGGATGAACAAGCTAAGCTAGGGATATGGTAAATAATGAAGAATGGAAGTGGCCTTTGGGTTGGAGTAGTGAATTCCCATTTACCCAAGCACCACCTATACCAACACTGAATGATGAGAAGAGGGATGAAACAATGTGACTAACTAAAGATAATAAATGTGTGAAATACTCCATGAATAGAGCTTGGAAGGATTGACCATTAGCCTAAACATATTATCGAGATGCAACTTAATCACTGATCTCGAAAATTTGAGTTTCTTCTAATTAAATTTGATTAGAATTTAGAGGTAATGGCTGTGTTTCAAACTCAAATAATAGGAGCTGGCTAACACCACATTTCAAGAAGATGCCCTATTGTCATGAACAAATTGGCTACTTGCATCATGCGGCAGGTCCAGACTTTTTAACCAGCGTATGCGCAACCACTACAATATAAAAACTGACTAGAATTTTTTATAAATTAATATTTGGGTTGTCGCTAATGATGATATTATTGTACGTTGAAAATAGGAATCGAGCAACACATGTTGAACTTTGAGTAAGTTCCAACTTACGTTCGACACATTGTTAGATATTCGGTAATTTTTTTGGGTAAAGGGCATTCCACCCGGTAAAATAGATATTTGGTAATTTATCAGGTAATACGAAGAAATAGAACTCAAACCTAAAATCTCAAGATTATTCCAATCATTTAAGCAAGTCTACAGGTCTAATTAGAATGCAATTACGTTATATTAGGAATCATTACATATTAAATCAATCCCTGCATAATATCAACAAAAGTTCAAACTAGTTATATTTGCTACAAGAAAAAATCACCATAAAAGCAGCTCAAAGATAAGAGCCCTATAACTTAGGCACTCAAAAGGAAAGCTCACCAAGTCATCTTGCGGTAAAAACAGGCTCAGCATCCGCAGTAGGCTGAGTTCTTCTAGTGTATTTCAGCAGTAAACCATCTGAAGTCAGTCCTGGAACACTTAGATCCCTACACCAAACAAAAACAAGGATATGTGAGTATAGTATATATCTGAACCATGCTCTAACAAAACAAATGTTTCCAACACTTTTGCGGTTCAAACTTAACCTATCACATAAAGATCAAGGTATTGGAAATATAACACTGCAAACTTAAGTAATAGCAGTGGAAATTTATGTAGTATCACATTCCATGGAAGTTGGCAATCTGGCATAAAATTTGGAGTTTATGTTTGCTTGTAGAATAAAAAATTTCAATCCATTTACTTGATGGTTCTATTCGGATTATAATGTATCTCTAATGGGTAAAATTAGCTCAAATGAAACGGGTCAAATAAAGTATCAAAGTTCGCGAAAAGTGCAAGTTTCATTCATATAACCTCTTTAAATCATTTCATTAAAAAAACTACTAGATGATACATCAACCAGTTTTATTTTAGTTATTATATTTGACATACTAATTATAACAGAATACTCAAGTTTTAGGTAAATAAGTGTTCTAGGACAGGCTGACCTGTATTGACCCGTTATTCAAATACGAAAATGTTAAGAAGCAAGATGTAGTAAAAAAAAGCAGCACATTAACACATTGAAACATTAATAAGACCTGATGTAGGGGTGTAGATCCTTCCAATCCCATTTGGACCGTTCTTGAAAGAGCCTGGCGAAACGATTGGCCGGGTCTGATGGCAAAGAAGAGACACTAAAAGCATAAACCCAAGACTGAATTCCAAGCTTTTCTACCAACACTTCACCTTCCAACATATCCAAACTCACGACCATTCCACTTGGGGCTTCCATTGTCCATTCCTCCATAAAACTTTCCATTTTCATCTTTCCACGTGCTAATATCTCTCGTGCAATATGCACACAAACCCGCGTTTTATCCAAACTCCAAATACTTTTTCCACCTTTTTCACACCCATTTGTTCTAGTACCAAACACTTCCAAACAATGGTGTGCAATATCACGAGAAAATTTATCCTTCACTAGAGATTCCACAACCTCATTTTCATCAAGTGCATTCAATGACCAATCATTTATGAGTGAGTTATTTATGAGCATGCTACGTATTCTATACATGTATTTCTCATCAACAATTCTCCAATACCCATCGATCTCTACAGCAGAAAAAGCTCTAAGCGCAGACCTCAATTCTTCATCGCTAGCTTGAACCCTATCGATAAGATCATCCCATCTATACAAACCAGTACCATACTTATTACAATCTCCATCATATTTGTATGTGTTTTCTGAAAGAAGTGATTTAAGTTTGTCTATTTTGGGGGCAACCTCGACGAGCTCCATTGTTCCAGGTGCCAATTTAAGGACAGATGCAAATGGTTCATTACTGTTGGGATATTTTTCATCAAGATCTTCTGTATTCTCGTTTATTGTATATTGGTTTGAAGGGGGTACAAGGAATACAGAATTTGAGGTTCCAACAAATTTAATGGCGTAAGTTTTTGACCGTGTACAGAAAACTGCATCTTCATCCGGCTGTCCTCGTAAGCTTACTCTGTGTACGAATAGTACAATTAATAGTCCATCCTTAAGATATTATATAAATAAACACGAGAATGACAGATGGAGTTATTACCTTTGGTTAATGACATCAGGGAGAAGCTTATCATCAAGCTCAAGAAGAAGCAGGTCATCATGAGAACCAAAAAGAGGGTGATATGAAATTGGAATTGATGAGTTGGGGGGAACTTTTAGAAGTGCGTCTGCTCCTTTTGTACAGTCACATTCAGTCATTCCCATATTCTGCTTATCTGATTTATTTTCAAATTAGAGACTTGGATAATAAAAGTGAAAAAATTGTAATTATAAGAAATCAGTACGAGACATAATTATGATTAGAAATAAAAGTAGTGACATCATGCGATGCTTACTAAGCCCTTAGCGGTACTGTATACAAACAGTGATGACCCATGGTGTACTCAAAAGTCAAAACTATGACATCTTCTTAGTTAATAGCATGGCCATGTTTCTCTGCTATAGCCAAACATAGACTTCAGAAAACCAAATAGGAAATGAATACTTTGCGCACATTCAACTTTTCACACCTTCCTTAAAGGGGTTCTCAGCAGATTGCTTACTGTTGTCACACACCAACACAAAAGGGGCCCCTAGTCGACATAAATGTTTTTCCATACAAAATCGTTTATCTGTTTCTTGGTGATTGAGGTCAAAGGTTTAGCTTTGACCAACCTGTGACATAGTCGATAGCCATAAGAAAATACTTGACCCTGCTTGTGGGAAGGGTCCAGCGATATCAACACCATACTTGTAGAAAGGCCATAGAGATGAAACTTATTCATGTCATGCTACAATATCCTAGAGCTCGAAGCATGGAGTGGAAAGAGCCGCACTATGCAAAAATATCCCTAGAGGCATCTTGATAGGACAGTAAATACCTATCCGGCTATCCTCATTACCTTTGCCACTCTTGTGGTGGAAGCAAAGGTAATCAGCTCAAGCTATTAATTGGCTAGCGATGCATCAAGATGCCTCGTACGTAAACACATAGTGCGATTCTTATCAAATAAATGGTTTGGTATCGAGAACACCAAAACATGACATTATTTCCATTTCCTCAATGATTTCCACTTCCTCCTTATGGCCAATCTATAGTGGAACTTCAATATTGTTATATTTATTGTTCAAACATCAAGTAAGATAAAATTTCCTCTAGTGGTAATTAATTACTTCACTAAACAGGTGAGACTCAAACCGTTAATGTAACCAACAAACAATGAAAAACCTGTGACGGGAACATCCTGTATGTCATTAAGATGTCCCTTAAGTACTAGTTATTGACAATGAGGGGAAAAAAATTTACTAAGAATTTCCTCAAAACCTGGTGTGGTAAGAAAAGTGCACAAACTATTCACACCATAACTCATCCTCAAACCAACAAGTACAAGTTGCATACCAAAGCATGGTCCAGACTACAGAGCATATATGCTAAATTGGTACGAGCCAATAAAGTATGCATTGGTAAATGATCTAACATCTTGCAGGCACACAAATTAACCCACTGCAATTATAATCAATAATCACAAACCTTTTACCTAAGGGCTAAGGTTCAAAGACAGTTGTGCTGCAAACATAACTGGGGTTAGAAAGATTTAGGTGTTCTGACCATATCTGTGGTACCAATAGACAGATTCCCAATTAATGGTGTCAGTCGGTCAGTGTCCTTTCTACATGATCTGAAGCCTTTTGGCCTTAAGGTTAAGAGGCAGTCCACACTTGTGCCACCGACTGACATGAAGATTCTAGTTTCCTCAAAACTAGATTACTTCAAGTGGTATTGTGTCCAAATTCCAAACAGCGATGATCTGTGGTGTACTCTAAATTATTACATCTTCTTAGTTAATGGTATGGGTATCCTTCTCTAATAAAGCCAAACATTGAATTCAGAAAACCAAATAGGCATTTTTTTAAAAGGGAATATCAAATTTTGACCCATTCGCATCAGAGCCCATATCAAATTTAAATTAATAAAGGTTGTAGCCTTGTGAATGAGCTAGGAAAGTGAACACTCAGTACACATTCATTTTTTAACACCACGCCCTAAGGGGTTCTCAGCAAATTGGTTATTGTTGTCACACACCAAACACACAAGGACCCCCTAGTCGACATAAATGTTCTTCCATACAAAATCATTCATCTGTTACTCGGCGATAGAGGTCAAAGGTTTAGCTTTGATCCACCTGTGACATAATCGATAGCCGCAATAAAATGCTATACTTAACGGTGCTTTTGCGAATGGTCCAACAATATCAACACCATACTTGTAGAAAGGCCATAGAGATGAAACTTATTCATGTCATGCTACAACACCCCGGATATCGAAGCATGAAGTAGGAAGAAACGCACTGCTGCTGTACAACTGAGGCATCTTGGTTGGACGGTAAAAACCTATACACATTATCTTCATTGTTGCTCAACCAGCGGTAGCAAAGGTAATGAGCATAAGCTATTACTAGCTAGTGATGCATCAAGATGCCTCATAAGTAAACAAACAGTGCGATTCTTGCCAAATAAATGGTTCGATACCAAGAAGGCCAAAACACGACATGATCTCCATTTCCTCCTAATGGCCAATCTATCAAGTACCCAGTAATCATAAAAAATGACATACAATAATTAACGTAAAACCAGTAAAGTGTAACTAGAGATCCAAAATAAAATGGAATTAACGATTTTAATAGAAAAAAATAAAATTTTGATTTACCTGATTTGGGTGAAACCTGCTAATTCGATGGTGAGTGAAGGTGTTGTTGTTGTTGTTGTTATTAGGGTTTTAAGAAATATAAAAGAGCGGGAAAGTGTGACAAATGTGGCGGGAAACACCCTCCTAAATTGGGATCTAGAATTTTCTTAAAATAAATAAATAGTAAAATACACTATTAGTCCATGTTGTTTAGCCAAAATTCAGGTTTAGTCCCCACTATCGAGAAATTACTGCATTGCCTCCCTAAACGTTTGGATTTTTGTACGAAATCCTAAATGAGTGTTGTGATTGATGAAATAAATGAAGACAATGGTATTGATAATAGTAGTTATAGTAATAACATTGTTAAAAGGTTATTCTCGAAAATGTTTCATCCTGATGAGCCGCTAGTAAGTAATGAATTAACTAGGTATACTCAATTAGCTACTCAAGCTAATGTTATACCAACAATAGAAAGTCAGCTTGAAGAAATAGATGATGTCTTTGGTAGTATTAACTTTAGTTTTGCTAAAACTTTTAGTCTAGAAGTTAAAGATTTGGTTTGGGAATTGATGACCAAGGTTTAGGAGAAGATACTAACACTGAAAATGTTGTGAAGGATACTGTGATGAAAGGTGCTAATAATAGCGTTGATAAATATTTTAAAGGAAGGGAAAATCATGATGATGTTGTTGCAAGTGATAGGGTAAAGGATGAGAATGATGTCGATGAAGATAAAAGACAGAGTTTACATGCATTCCATTGAAACCAGAAAGAAACTGAAATTCTTAAGGAATGACAAAAGGGGATTTAGAGCCATATATGTTGGGCATGTTTTTTGCCCTAGTGAGTTTGGGCCTTGCGAAGATGGGTCCACTAAAGATGGTGCAAATAGATCAATTGGTCAAAATCATGGTTCTAAAAGGCCCGCAAAGGCGTGAGGCTTGATCATGCCGCTACATCGCGCTTTATGCCACGTCTTTTTGTAAACTCGATATATATGAAATATGATATAAATATATAAATATTTCCATATTTTGTGTCGCGTTATGTCACGTCTTATAAACGTAAAAGCTTCGCCTTGACAGCTAAGGCATGAGACTTGGTCATGCCGCCACGCCTCGTGCTATTTATAACCTTGGTCCAAATACAAGGTCTAGGTCAAAAAACAATTTAGAAAAAGGAAAAACAATAAATGAAGAGGAAGAAAATGGGTGTCCTTGGAACTGTATTGCACTAAAGAGCCTGAGAAAGACACATAAAGATGAACATTTATTTCTTTAGTCAAGAGACATTAAAGCTTGCAACTATAAGTTCTTATTAAATCATATTATGGATTGGGTTAATGTAGATCTTGATATACCCACAAAGGTTGTAGAAGATGCACTTTAAAAAGATAGGAATTAGTTCCTCATATGAAGGCATTCAAAGCTAAGGCACAAGCTGATATGTTGATAAGGGGTGATCACAATGGACAATATGCAATGTTAAGAGATTGTATCTTGAAGTTGAGAACACAAAAATCTTGGAACTACCGTCAAATGTCAATTAAAATGCCAGATGATCATAATGCTCCTACAAGAGTCTTCAAGAGAATCCATGTAAAACCCACATTTTTAACCCGAATTTTGACACCCAATTAAAATTTGTGAATACAAATAATTAAAGGACCACTTGACACTACAAAATACATTAAGTTAACAAAAGAATGTGTATATTAAGCTATGGGCCAAAAATTTATAAGGAAATCATCAAATTAAATCAATCAACATAATGGGCCATTAAAACCCATTAAAAACCCACGCTTCCCCAATATGAGCCAGGCATTTTTTTTTTCTCCCTCCCCTCCTCAAACGTACACACACATAAATTAAACATTCTGGTCTTGCAAAACCATCCCTCCCATCTCTAATTGGTGGTATTTGACTATAAGGAAGGATTCAAGAAAGATTTCTGGTGGTGTATTGGTGGTTCTCGGGTGACTTCCCTCCTCCTCTAGTCGACATCCTTGGGGTATCCCTAAACCCTTGTCCTTTATCTTTTATATTCGAATAATATATGTGTTATAACATGAAAACCGGAATTGAAACAATGGTAATATAATTATGTATGTTAAAGGATGATTAAAAGGTGTCCTTGGAACCCTAAAATACTGTACAAAAATCGGATTAGGTGTAAATTGGGTGGAGAACTCGTTTAGGGTTTTTTTGGTTGGGTGTCGATAATTGAAAAGCTGTCTTTAAAAATAACGTGTAGTGTTTTATTTCTCTTGTAAAATCTATAAGGAGTTAGAGGTTCTCCTTCGACAGACCTAATATATAAGACTTATGTGAACTCTGTGATTTTTTGTGGATTTTTATGAAGTGTCAAATGGGGTCAAACAGGTCTGTACTTTTAGGGTGTTTCAGCATGTCAAAACCTAGACAAGTCCGAGTAAATGATTTTTGAAACCATATCTACTATTAGAATTAAAATCTGAGAAAATTCATGGGTTAACTTAACAAATGGGGATATCACATATATTTAATTTGGAATTTTTGGATACTTTTAACCGGGAAAGAAAAATAAAAACTTTCTAGTCTAATCGGCTAATTAAAACGGAAGACCTATAAAGAGTATAACTTGTCGTTCATGTGATTAAATGATTGATTGGTTTGTGTGACAACATGCTATGTGTTATGAGTTATATGAACATGATTAGTTATTGATGTGATGATATTATGCATGTTTAGCTAGCTCTTAATGAGATTACTAACTTGTGTTATTTTATGATTTTATGTGATATCAAGTTTATAGAAACTTGTATGATTTTATGTAATTTATGAGATTATAGTTTCGAATGATTATGATTATGATTATGATTAGTATGATATGATGCCTTAAATAATGAGTATTAAACATATGAATATGATTGGAAATTGATAAGGAATGCTTGTTTATATGATTATTGGTTCATGAAATCCTATGATTTTATGTGAACTTGTTTGTCATTGAAAAGGTGTGTAAATTATAAAACCAAGCACATGAGTATAATGGCATGTTAACTTGAGGTGTGTAATAAAGAAATGTGTATTTGAATGATGGAATAGGTCATGTTTGTTATAGGTTTATTGTGATAAAAGTATTTGACATATTATGATTTTATGCGAATATAATCATACATGTTACTTGGTAATTTCCTTTGAATTCATAAATGTCATTGAAATGGAATATGATGAGGCTATGGATATAATTATGAGCTGTTGTATGATTAAGAATGTTAATTACATGCTTGATATGAAGTTACATGATTTGAATGCTTATTTACATGTCTTAAGTGTTAAGTGTGGTTTATGCATGAATTAAGGATGTTGTGATGACATGAATTATTTCATATGAAAACCTTAGGTTAAATTACTATAACTTCTGTAATTTGAATGCTAATATGATGTATGAATGAAATATATGAAATATGGTGGAATATGGTGTGTTGGTGTGGTATTTTATGGCTTGTTATGTTGTGACATGTTTAGTATAATAGGCTGTCCAGAAATTAGGTTGTATTCATGCTAGTGTATTTTGTTGATACTTTCATGTTTTTGAGTGATTCTTGAGCCTAAATGTAAGTACTCTTCGTGTACATTCTTAGTATGTAAGCCTTGTTGCATTTGGATATATGTAGCTATAATTTTTATATTTTGAAAGTTTAAGTGTCAAATCTGGGAAAGCTGAGTAGAATTTTGGGTTGTAGTATTTGATTTATCATGAATAAACTATTAATAGTTTTGACCTCTTCTTCTCCAGTATTGATATTTTGGATATGGGTGACCTTTGGAAATTTTGGTAGAATTTTTAGAGTTGTGTAAATGGGTGATTCTGGTCTATACTTTTGGGGTGTATAAATCTGGGTACTTTATGGACAGGTCTGGAAGTTTTATTTTTGAAATCATACTTGGACCTCAGAATAAAATCTACAAAAATTAGTGAAGTTAACAAACAAGTATAAGAACACTTGGGAATTTTCCCAAATTTATTTGAACTCATTCGATATTAAAAGAAATTCATACGAATCTGGTCCAGAAATGAGAATATGAAAACATAAAACATTATAAGTATACTAATAAGAATTGAACTAATAAGAATAAGAATGGTTTATACATCGAATATATATATATATATGATTTGTGATTTATATTTAATGTAGATATTGTGAAAAGAGAGAGATGTTTGATTAGTGTGCTTTGCTCCGTTGCACACACGATGAGGTACACATATTCTTCCCTTTTCAGTAAGGATTTCTCATGACTTTTCGATCCTTGACTTGTTTCACTTATGATATTCCTTTGCTATGATTCTCTTTGCTATGATCCATTTTGATATGATTCCGATATGATCCTTTGATATGATTCTATTCACTATCACATTCGTTTGCTATGATTATGATTTCATTCAGTTTGATATGTTTCATTCGATATGATATGGTATGATATGTTATGATTATGCTTCGTATTCTTTGTTCCTTATGTTTCCCGAGCTAACTAGTCATGGAGGTACCATGACCATGTCGTTGATGGCACCAATGGCATGACACCATCTGTGGCGGTGTGATTAGTCCACGGCGTCCCCATTTATGTATGTATGTTATGAGATCTCTTGGCCATTATGATATGTGTGTATACTTATCTAGAGCAGGGTACATATATGATTTATGTTATGTGGAGGCGTATGGATGCATCCTAGGCTTATGATATTAGGATATGTTTATGGCGTTTGGTTGTGCGTGCCTTGCACCCCTCTCGCACTTATGGTACTTGGGAGTCTGCAACTCCTTGTACACCTATAAAAAGACGGTTATGTGTGCATGTAGTGTCCTTCATGTGTCATGCTGGACGTTAGGTTATGCGCTTGTGGCAATATTCCTTATGATTCATTTTGACACCTTATGATTATCTGATTCGTATGCCTTTGACTTCTTATCTCTCTTATGGTATTATTCAGCTAATTTATATGACTTCGTTTTGTTAATTATACTATTATTATTCGTTATGATTATCTGATTCGTATGATCTTTATTTCTTATTCTTGTTGACTCATTTTCCTTATGATTATCATTTGATCTCTCATTTCGTTTGACTCATTTAACTTATGATATTTGTTCAATTAATTCTTGAGCTCTCATTCTTTTGACAGATGATATTCGTTTCAGCAGGAGCTTACGTTTCTCTTTCTTTATACTTATATATGTTTTGATTATTTGTTTTGTTATATATATGTTCACTGGGCTTTTTAAGCTCAGCCGCATTTTCTTTTCCATGCGGCAGGTACCAAGTGGGATGCTGGGCTTTGATGGGCTGAGAGTAGAAGCATTTGAGTGTATCGACCCTAGTTTCCCTTATCATTATGGACTCATTTTGAAGAACATTTGTTTTGGATAATTCTTTTCTTTTAGACATTGTTGGATTATGTATTCCCTTTTGAATTCATTCGTTTATATGACTTGTTATTTTATTTAAGATTTCCGCTTGCGTTTATATGCTTTGTATGACACAATAATGTGACACTTTGACCCGTGTCGGGTTGGGGTGTTACAATCTATGTATGTCTTGGTGCATTAACGCAAGGTTTCCAAGCTACTAGAAGGAGTTATTGGGTTTGGATGGGGCTTTCATGAGTGGACCATTCCTTGGAAAAGTTTTAACAATTGTTGGTATTGATGCTAATAATGACATATATCCTGTTGCATATGCCATTGTGGAAGCTAAATGCAAAGACTCATGGTGTTGGTTTTTGAATTGTTTGGGGGATGACCTTGATCTATTCGAAGACTCCAATTTTACTTTCATATCAGATAGACAAAATGACAGACTTTAAACTCTTTTAACTGTTTGTAAATATTTATAACTTTTTATAACCATATACTCTTTAAATTACTTTTTGTTAGTTTTGGGTATCATTCAAGCTTTGGCTAAAGTTTTCCCCAAGTGTAGAGCATAAATATTGCTTAAGGCATATCTATGAAAACATGAAGAAACAATGGAATGGATTAAGTTATAAGCAAATGCTATGGAAATGTGCTACATGTGCCCCACTAGGCCAGGAGAGTTGCCGGAGCTATTCCTTGTGGGGTGGAAAATGGCTGGTGCCAAAAGGCACCCGGGGTCAGGGTGTTCCCGCCAATCTACACCTTTTGTGGAACAAAAGTACATGACTATGAAGCTGTTGTGAATGAGTTTAAGGAATTATCTTCCGGTGCATATACTTGGTTGTCACTGATTCCACCACAACATTGGTTTATAACAGACTTTTTTGGTAAATTGTTCTTTCTTCAGTTAAGTTGACTCAAATTGTATACATTCCTTTGCTAAGTAAGTTTTTGTAATCCTTTGTAGGAGGTCATTTAGATGTGTTGCTAAATAATTTGTATGAAGTGTTGAATGGTAAGATTGTCAAAGGTAAGGATAAACCAGTTATCACTACTTTAGAGTTCATTAGAGAGTACTGCATGAAAATGATTGTGAATGTTGTAAAAGTGATTAATAAATGTCCTAGTCCTCTAACCTATATTGCAAGTACTATTATGAAAAACATCAAAACTAAAGTGTTAATACAAATATCGTCATTAAACGTTATTTATATTTTATGATCTTTACCTAAGTTTTGTTAACGACAAAAGTAAATTTAATTTTTATAAAGCTTAAAGCTTGTCAAGTTTAATAGATATTAAAACAAGCTTTTCAGATAATATCTTCATCACTCAAGCATTTACATTTCTATTAATCATATTTTTGGTATGACTCTAAACCATAATGTATGTTAATATTTTTAGATCAAGAATGTTTTAGTTTCTTAAAACAAAACATTACATATGTATTTACATTATAACATATTTCTAAAAATAGAAAACAAACACATGACATCATGAAGTGCATCATTGAAATCCTTAGAAGATTTCACTAGATACTTTGTGTAGATTTAGACTATACATATCTTACACAATCTTGGATAGATATGGTTGACTTTGGTAAGATTTTGGTGATCTTGCTGTCAGACCCCGACGGCACCAAAACTTAATACGGACGGAACCCTTTTGAGGGATCCGTGGTCCGTGGTGCCTGCTGACCATTTTGGCTATAAATAGCAAAGCTAAACCAAGTTGTTTTTCATCCCTTTCTATTATATTCACATACATTCCTTCTCTCTAACATTTCTAACTCAGTTTCATATCATATTAGTGATCTCTTTTGTAGCAAAGAAGATCAAGGCATATTCAAGCTTCAACAAGTTGTTGGAAGTCTTGTTTGTTTGTTGTTGTATGATCTAGTGTTGATTCATACATCATTGTTGTACCAAACCATCATAATCTTGTGGGTGTGATTGGTTAGTATTTTAGTCCTTAAAATACATTGTGTGTGGGAGTGGTTGTACCCTTGAAAAGAACTCGACATCTAGCTTAGTGTCGGAAATAGTGTGTAAGCGAAGTGTAAAGGTTTCTCTGCCGGTGAAAGGAGCTTGTTGAATAGTGAAGTTAAACTCTCGAGTGTGAGACTCGGGGAGTGGAGTATGGCAAGGAAAAAGAGTCCTTGTAGACCGAACCACTATAAACAACTTGTCGTGGTTTGATTATTTATTTCCTTATCTACTCTTTATATATTGTTTGCATATTGATTATCATTCACTAACATATCTAAGATCAATATCAATTGATCTTTCAATAAGTTTCAAAACAAAGTTTTTAATCGGTAAACTATTCAACCCCCTTTTAGTTTTCCACAATTGATACCAGAGCCTCGTTGCTCAAGAATTTCTAAAATATATTGTATTTTATAAACTTGAAACGATCAATGGATTCCGAAAACTTTAAAGAAGGGCAATCTATGCAAAGACCACCAGTCTTTGAAACCAATGGATTTATCTATTGGAAAAACTGTTTTGAAACATATGTAAAATCAAAAGATATAGATCTTTGGTTTTTTATAATTAAAGGAGACTTTAGTCCTACAACAAAAGATATTTCTGTTGATGATCAAAAGAAATTAATAGCTAAAAATAATGAAGCTAAAATCATGCTTTTTAATGCTTTGCCTAGAAAAGAATATGAAAGAATTTTTATGTGTGAAACCGCTAAAGACATTTGGGAATCTTTGATTATTACACATAAAGGAAATTCACAAGTCAAGGATAACAAAATTGATCTTCTTGTTCAACAATATGAACAATTTGTTATCCCTGAAAATGAAACCACTGATTGTGGCTTTGCTCGCTTTAATACTATTATTACATCTCTTAAAGCACTTGATGAATCTTTTCGTAGCAAGAACTTTGTCAGGAAATTTCTTAGAGCACTCCATCCGAAGTGGAGAGCTAAAGTGACGGCTATTGAGGAATCAAAAGATCTCTAAAAAATGTCACTAGACGAGCTAATCGAAAACCTCAAAGTACACGAAATGGTGATGGAGAAAGATTCGGAAATCATCAAAGGAAAAAGAGAGAAAATCAAATCCGTTGCTCTAAAAGCAAGAACGGAATCAAGTGATGATGACGAATCTGGCTCTGGTAGTGAAGATGAGGAGTATGCCATGGCCGTTAGAGATTTCAAAAAGTTCTTTAGAAGAAGAGGAAAGTTTGTAAGACAACCTCGAGAAGAAAAGAAGTCATTCCGAAAAGAACGGGATGACAAAAAGGGTAAAGGTGAAAGAAAGTGTTTTAGATGCGGTGATGCAAGTCATCTAATTGGAGATTGTCCCAAGCCACCTAAAATCAAAACTCAACGAGCTTTTGTAAGTGGTGCTTGGAGTGATAGTGAGGATGATGAAGAATCAAGCAAGAATGAGATCGCTCTAACGGCACATGAATCAAACGAGGTACATTCCGACTCATCTTATTCCTCTATTGATGATGACACTTTGCAAAAACAATATAATCAATTGTGTGAGCTTAGTTTAAAAATCATAACTAAAAATAAGTTTTTAAAGACTAAAAAGGAATTTTTAGAAAATGAAGTCTATGAGTTAAAAGAAAAGGAAAAACGATTAGAAAAGGGAAAAGAAAATGACGATGGTTGCAAATCGTGTCAAGAGCTTAATCTTGAAATAGAAAAACTAAAGCTCACACAAGAAGTTCTAATCGAACATAATTCTAAATTTAAAAGGTTTAACAAAAACATTGCTTGTGCCGATGAAATAGTTAGAATTCAAAAAACACCAGGAAACATGAATGGACTAGGATTTAATGAAGTGTTGATTCCAAAAAGTCAAACCAAAACGGTCGAAAAAGACAAACAAAATGTCAAAACTGCTGTAGTACAGCACGGACCAGACGGACCCAAAAATAGGGTTCCGTCCTTTGTAAAGATTGGTGCCGTGGGGACTGCAGCAGGACAAAATGTTTGTAATACGGACCGTAGTGAATTTGTCAAAGTAACAAAGAAAACCAAGGATAATGTTAAACTAAAACCTGCTGTTACATCAGGAGTAGGACTTGCTAGAAATTAATTTAGATCTAAAACTACTCAACGACAATATAAAACACCTATCGCCAAACGCCCATTTCCTAAAAGCAACCACAACATACAACCCAACTAAATGGTATGTTTAACCCAAAATTACATGCCATGGAACCCTTACCCATCATTTCCATATATGAACCAAGTAAATGGTATGTTTAACCCAAACGGACCCATGAGATATTGGGGAACAAACGCTTGAGTTATTTGTATCTTAGGCATGCTTGAAAGTTGGATTGGAACCTGATGAGTGGATAAAAGATAGTGGATGCTCACAACACATGACGGGCAACAAAAGCCTCTTCTCAACATACCAAGAGTATGACGGAGGTAATGTCACTTTTGGTAGCAATCTCAAAAGCAAAATCATTGGCAAAGGTACGATCGCTTATAACTCCCTTACTATTGAAAATGTTGCTCATGTCGATAGGTTAGGATATAATCTACTTAGTATTAGCCAATTATGTGATAAAAAGTATAAAGTACTATTTGAAGAAAATGATAGTAAAATACTAAAAGATGGTATCACCATAGCTAAAGGAGTTTGGAAAAATAACATATACGTCATGAAAATAAATAAAACATCTAATGACAAACTTTGTCTAACAACATTAGATGATAGCTCAACTCTTTGGCATAGAAGCTTAGGTCACGCTAATATGAGACTTATCCAAAACCTATCTTCGAAAGAGCTAGTTAGGAATTTACCAAAACTTAAATATGACCAACATTTTTGCGACGCTTGCAAAATTGGTAAACAAACTCATAGTAGTCATAAGGCTAAAAATATGGTGTCTACATCTAAGTGTCTAGAACTTTTGCATATGGACTTGTTTGGTCCATCCGCTATAAGAAGCTATGGAGGCAACTTATACACTTTCGTCATAGTAGATTATTACTCAAGGTTTACTTGGACGTTATTTTTGAAAACTAAAAATGAAGCTTTTGATAAATTTGAAATTCTTAGCAAGAAAATTCAAATTCAACTAGGTGTTAACATTGTGTCGATCCGAACGGATCATGGTCGTGAATTTGACAATGAAACACAATTTGGAAACTTTTGTGATACAAATGGTATAACACACAACTTCTCGGCTCCTCGAACACCTCAATCAAATGGAGTTGTAGAACGTAAAAATAGAACCATTCAAGAAATGAGTAGAACAATGCTTAATGAACAAATCATTCCTCAAAAGTTTTGGTGTAACGCCGTTGACACTTCTACATATATTTTAAATAGAGTCTTAATACGTCATTTCTTAAACAAAACACCATATGAATTATATAAAGGTAAAAAGCCAACTTTAGGATATTTTAGAGTGTTTGGATGTAAATGTTTCATTCTTAATACTAAAGACTATCTCACCAAATTTGACCCAAAGTCTTATGAAGGTGTATTTTTTGGTTACTCACAAACTAGTATATCTTACATTGTCTTAAACAAAGAAACAATGAGAGTCGAGGAATTGTTGAACATAACATTCGACGAAAGTCCACCTCCCTCTAAGACATCACCTTTGGTAGATGATGACTTAGTTGAAAGTCAACTTGTAGAAAGTCAAGAAATAATTGAAAATGACAAGGAAGATGAACCATTAAATAATGAAATTATAAACATCAAAGAATCCAAAAGTCATCCTTTAGAAAAGGTCATAGGACAACTAAATCAAAGAACGTTAAGATCACAAGCCCAAAATCAAAGTAATCATTTTTGCTTTGTATCTACCATTGAGCCGAAAAACATAAATGAAGCAATAAAAGATGAATCTTAGGTAATTGGTATGCAAGAAGAGTTAAACCAATTTGTTAGAAATGATGTTTGGAAGTTAGTTCCAAAACCTAAAGATCAAACTATAATTGGAACGAAATGGGTTTTTCAAAATAAAATGGATGAAAATGGTGTAGTGTCTAGAAACAAAGCTAGGCTTGTCGCACAAGGTTATAATCAACAAGAGGGGATTGATTATGATGAAACTTATGCAACGGTAGCTAGGCTCGAGTCTATTAGTGTGACAACTCGTAATTTTAGGTCATTTTACAAACTTTGAAAATTTTACTATTCATCTCGGGAAATTACTATTCACTGATTACTATTCATCATTTTACTATTCATCGCTTTTTAAGTCGGTTTGAGACTTTGAGAGGTTATTTCAAAAATTTACTATTCACGAAACACTATTCATTCCCGGAAAAAAATCACTATTCATCATTTTCGTAAACTAGGTTTACGAGTATCAAATACGCGTAACTTTGAGGGTTAAGCTGCGAATTCATGAAACATCATTGAGAGCATTTCATATAGACTAGAGTTAGTCTACATATCATCAGTAACATCATTTTCATATCAGTTTATGCATGGGTTTGCATATTCCATTAACGTATATTTATTTATTAAATAAACGCTATCGCACGATCATTTATTTTGAATAATTGATCTGACACTTTCAACAATTGTCTAGATATATTTTTATACTCATTTTAAAGCTATAAAAATTATATTATTAGTTTACCCGATGTTTTGAATTTATTTTGTATATATATTGTTATATATATATATATATATATATATTTACGACGGTTTTCGTAAATTCAATTCGATAAATATTTATTCACTCAATACTTGTAAGAAATGCATTTTTATAATTTTTATGACTTCGATATATTTTATTTTGTTCCGTTAAAATCGATTTCTAGCTAACGCTACACTAAATAATTAATTACATGTACAAAATACACATTATACTTAACTTTTAATACACTTAACTATCAAAAATACAAAATCTACTTCCCCATTTCACCCATTGCCGACCAAACCCCCTAGTCATCTAAGTAACAAATTTGGTTTTTACTACTTAGATGTACACCTATTCATTTTTACTAGATATTTGCAATATACAAAGATTTGTACTAAATTAAAAGACCTACAAACACAAACTACAAGGTGAAACAAAGCAAAACCCTCTCCTTCCTTGTGTATGGTCGGCCAAGGCAAGAAAAGAAGAAGAAACCATAAAATTTTCAAGGTTCAAGTGATAAACAAGTTCATGTAGTAATCTATTTCAAGGTTTTGAAATAAAAACCTAAAGATTAATTAAGTTTCTAGTTCCAAAAACCTCTTCATCACTCAAGTAAGCTTCTAATGATATTTTCCTAATCTTTCATACTATTACTTGATTTATTTTTATGATCTAGTAAGAAAATCATGCAAATATACTATGATCCATACCACTTTTACATATTTGTAGTACTTAATAGGAGTTTAAATTATCCTATTGGTATTCATTTGAAACCTATCTTTGTTGATGAAGTTTAGGAACCCATGACACCCTAAGAAGGTGTATGGTAGGTTTATAATAGTTTTGATGTTGATTGAAAGGGTTTAGAACAAGTATTACACTAGAGAAATCGTTTTCGACGAAATATATATAAGGGCTGTCCAATTTTGTGAAATCTAGAAACATCAGTGGGTTAGGGGATATTTTGGTTTACATTTTCAGAAAATATATTTAAAAACGAAACCGTGGTCGCTTGAACGGGTTAAAACGGGTTTATAACGAAGAAGTTACGCTATTTTCAAGTTTAACGACGAAAACTATTTTTCTGAAAATATACTTGTTGTCGAGGGTTTTTCAAGGGTAAAAAACGAGTTGTAAACCTAAACTAGAAGAGTCGACTTATCAAAAATATATTAATACATACTATCACGATTCCGAGGATACATAGAACGTAGAAAACGGACCTATAACGCTAAAGATATACATATTTGAAATACGACGATCACAACTATTTTCTTCAGCACTAACACTTAAATATTTTTCTAAGTGTCAAAAAGGTTGTCGTGGATGACCATGTTTGAAGCCGTTTTTCTCATCGATGGATTCAGTTTTGGGAAAATAATATCTCCAAGTAAAAGTTAGTTTACCTGGCCTATTTTCCAAAATGTCCAGCCGTTCGTCAAACGGATTTATAACGAGTAACTTATGACCTCTCAAACATTCACGAAAACTGCCCAGAAACTGCATTTTTAGCCCGACTACCTCACTTCACCATCATTTTTAGACTCGATATTTACCGATTTACGACTAGCTTTCCGAGGCTACTTAGTCATTTTCACGAATTATCAAAGTACATTGTTTTACTACGAAAAGCTATAATTTCTTGATAAATCACTAAACGACTATCGTAGGATGTTGTTTCAACGTAAGTACTTGTAAAGTATTTTATAACATGACGAGATGTCATAAACGTATATTTCAATGATAACTTCATTTTCAAAAATGTACAAGTGGTATAGATTACATGTGGATTTGCATGCACAACATTATTTCATGACTTATGTTAGATCATATCATTCATAATAGGTTGCAGTTAGAGATTGCGCCTCATTTCAGTGTATCCACTTTTGCCATCATAATCATTGTATCAAGTGAGTTTTCATAGCCCCGTCTTTCAAGTTTATACTTTATTTCAAACCTACGGGGGAGAATACATTGCACATCATTTTATTATGAGCCCAAGTATATCAAACTCATTTACATTGCTTAAGTTACCTCATTGCCAATTGAATGTCCCCATTTCATAATCATGAACCGTTAATTCCGAAAGAAGCGAGAGTGAGTGAATAGATCTATTGAGGGTGACTCCTCCATCCGGGTTGGTGGATTCCAACTGGTCAAACGGATGCATTTCATTTAATATCATAATTTGAGTTGTTTGGCAAAACACTCTGTTGGGGCGAACATCATGATCAGTCTAGCTTCGGTGTCATGTGCTTATAGCAATTGTAACATTTTTATGTGACATATTTGTCATACATGGCTTATACTTGTGGTAGTCGTACAAAACATTTACATAAAACTATAAACTAACCAACCTCGTGTTAACACTTTTAGCAATGTATTTTCAGGTATCTAAGGCATATACTTCATGGCATGCATAAGGACTTATCATAGAGTCGTGGTGACGACGCGTCTCACATGGGTTTTATGCACTTTAAAACATCATTTGGATTGTGACAAACTTATTTCCGAACATGTTGATTTTCATTTGGGACCTATATTTTGTAAACTCTGAATGTTTTAATAAATCAAATGATGTATTTTCAAAACGACACTTTAGGTCGTTCAATATAACTGTAACTGTGATGCTATGGCAGTCATCTCATAGGAATTCCATTTCGCTGCAAAACTGGTATTTTGGGGGTGTGACAATTAGAATCTTACTTGCATATGCATGTGCTTATGATTTTAAATTATTTCAAATGGATGTTAAGAGTGCATTTCTTAAAGGGTTTATTAACGAAGAAGTATATGTTGCTCAACCTCCCGGTTTTACCGACTTTGAGAAACCACATCATGTCTTCAAACTCAAGAAGGTATTATACGGTCTTAAGTAAGCACCAAAAGCTTGGTACGATCACCTTAAGACTTTTCTTGTTGAAAACAAATATACCATGGGATTAGTAGATAATACTCTTTTTACCAAGAAAAATGAATCACACATTATCATAGTTCAAATATATGTTGATGACATCATATTCGGATCAACTTGTCAAGAGCTATGTGATGATTTCTCTAAAATCATGCACGATGAGTTTGAGATGAGTATGATGGGTGAGTTAAACTTATTTCTAGGACTTCAAATTAAACAACTAGAAGATGACATATTCTTTAACCAATCTAAATACATAAAAGATATGCTTAAGAAATTTGGTCTTGAAGACTCAAAACCAATTAAGGCACCCATGTCTTCGGACACTAAACTTACCAAGGATGAGGAAGGTGAATCGGTAGATAACACTAAATATAGAGGAATGATTGGTAGCCTACTCTATCTCACGGCTAGTAGACCTGACATCATGTTTAGTGTTTTTCTATGCGCTCGCTTTCAAGAAAATCCAAAGGTATCACACTTAGAAGCCTTGAGAAGGATATTTAGATACATTAAGGGAACGACATGTTTAGGATTATGGTATCCCAAAGGAACGGGTGTAGAAACTATAGTGTATGCCGACTCGGACCATGTCGGTGACTATGTCGATAGAAAAAGTACAAGTGGTATTTGCACTTTTGTCGGACATTGTCTCACCTCATGGTTTGCAAAGAAACAAACTTCTCTAGCTATCTCAACTACTGAAGCCGAATACGTCTTAGCCGGAAAAGCATGTCAACAAGCTCTTTGGATGAAGCAAGCTCGCGTGGATTACGGAATTCATCTCAACGATATAGTTATACTTTGCGACAACAAAGGAGCTATTGATCTCAGCAAAAATCTCGTCCAACATGCTCGTACGAAGCATATTGAAATCCGCCATCACTTTCTTCGTGACAATGTTCAAAAAGGAAACTTCTCAATTGAGAAAGTATCCTCCGAAGACAACATTGCCGACATTCTAACTAAGCCTCTCAAACAAGAACCATTTAATCTTCTTAGACTTGGTTTAGGGCTAATGGAACCAAACATGTAGTTAAAACACAGTCTAAACCTTAGAACAAACAAATCAAAACAAATTAGTTTAATTCTGCTACTGTTCCCACGGCACCAAACGACAACAAAGACGGAACCAATTTTTTGGTGTCGTCTGGTCCGTGGTGACAACAATAGCAAAAATACCACCTACAAAACATCTTCTTCCTCACAACCCACTTTACCAAAATGTTTCAACATCACACCTAACTCATTGTTGACACTTTCTCACCCATTAATCACAGAAGATAACATCATTGTAAGTATCCTAACTACATTACATCTCCTAATTCTGAGTCTAGGATTCTAATTTGTGCACAAAATCATTACATGGAGATTATGTATATTCTTGTACAAAACATGGATTCAATTGGGAAATTGCATAACTAGTCATTAAAATTAGGTACTACATTGTCACATTGCATAAACAAATCATGTTTCCCACTAATCAAAAGATAATGACTATAAGGCCTTATTCTAAATAAGCAAACACCCCATGCCAAAATTTTTGAAAAGCTTCTCACTTGTGGGAAAACAATTTTTCATTGTTAATACAAATAGAAACGTAAATTTTCATCATTTGCATAATGCTCTTGAATACTAAATGTAATGCATAACTAATATGCATTCCCGGGTATATTCAAATGAAGCCACATTGAATTAGGAGCGTTTGGGTTATCTCATGCCTTTTGCCAAACACCCCCACTAAAAACTATTTTATGCATAAAATGAGTCGAGATAACCGCAACTCCAAATCGTTTTCATATAGGCACACACTAGAACCAAAACGCTTAGTTTGTTCATATTTTTAACATATAAACTCTTGCTCATAGGAACAACCATGGTAGCCGCAAAATTCTATGATCACAAGGATACTCTTAGCTACATCCCTAAACACCAAAAAACCAAGGGCCTCTCCAAAGAACAAGTCGAAATCTTTAAGAGTCTAGAGCAAAGGTACTTCCATGAGGGTAGAACCATTCACTCCTCTTTTGTCGACGAAACCAATCTCCGTCAAGAACTTGCCACCATTAACTTCGATTGTCTCCTTGACATCGATGAACCCATTTGTCCTAGGTTTGTTTTAGAATTTTATGCTAGTGTTACCGCTTTCAATGATGAGGACGATGAAATGGCTCTTAGGTTTAGGATCAATCAAATCGACTACTCCATCTCTTTAAGCCAATTTGCTCAAGTGCTAGGAATTCCCAACCTTGGTACATGTGTCTACTCGGATAAGTGGGCACTCATTATCCTTGACGCAATCAATGACCGCTCTCTTCCCAACCAAACTCCTTTAGCGGATAAGGACGTCATCCGTGAGCACCTTTTTAACGAAAGGGTCACTCCAACCTGTGTCACCCGAAAGGGAAAGGAAGTGAACCGAGATCCATATGGTATGGAGGTCAATAGACTTAAGCCCAAATTTAAGAAGTGGGAGGAACTCCTTAGAGCCAATGTCATTAGCACTATAGGAAATAGAGACCATATCAATGCTTGCCTTTGTCACATGCTCTACAACTTGTCCACCCTTCAACCATTCAATTTAGCCTACTACATTGCTAGGAGAATGGTAGACATTCCAACTCAAGGATCGGTCGCTCTTCCTTACGGGATGCTCCTCACCCGTCTCTATAGAGCATTTGCACCCATTCCACCAAGCCCAAAAGGGTTGAAGCTTGACTATGCTCTCATCCCTCATATATTTGTGCCCTTGAGTGACGAGCGAGTGGCTAAGACTAAAGGCAAAAGGGCAAAACCTCCAACTCCTTCATCATCATCATCAAATAGCTCCAAGGACGGTCTCCCAAATTCTCGTCTTCCACCTCAAGAGTACTATGCATCTCTCCCCGAGATTGAAAATGAATCGGCAGAGTTCAAGCAAACCAAGGGGATGTTCAAGTACCTTGGAAGGATGATGACAAAGATCTACAAGAAGTTGGATAAGTGAGGTTCATTTAAAGGAGTGTTTGGAACAAGACAAAAACTATGGTGTATGATACAATTTGGTTGTATTTACTTTGTAGGATGATAATATGACTTAAAAAATGTTGTATGCTAACCGGTTTATGCAGGGGGATAGCACAAGTGTGTTATCAAATTTTACCCATTTTTACTTTTATGTGAAAATCGTTAGCGCTTGGTCAAAGTATATGCTCCACTATGTTTGTATATGTGTTATTGACTTTTCCTAACTAGAAATAATTAATGTCACATGTTTTAAGCAAAATTTCAGGTTTTGAAAACGTCCCCGACACCTAAAAAATGGGTCTGTGAAGATTTCTGGTCTCCACGGACCAGACGGCACCATTAATTTGGTTCCGTCTGTTATGGATGTTGGTACCGCCATACCTGTACAGGCGGACCAGGCGGCACCAATTTAAGGGTTCCGCCTGTGTAAATAAATGGTGCCGTGGATCCTACAGGTAATTTTCTAAATTTTGCTTATTTCAACATTCCAAATTACCATACATTGCTTCTAGGATAGTCTTAACTAGTTTTTACCCATATTAGAACTAGTTTAACACACTTAGGCATATAGGATATCCATTTCCCACCAAAATTCAAAAATTTCAAAAATCCACCCAAGGAACCCTTTTTTATAAAGGAAGGAACCAAAAATTTGGTTCCTTGCAATCCGTGGGTGATCTGATTCTAAAGATCCTATAATCATTAGAAAACATTTATTGCAAATCTTTGTCACTTCACTCCATCATTCTTGTATGGATTGACTTGGGTGATATGACTAGCATTAAACCTACTTCAAAATCATTAGGAACCTCTTCTCTTCTATGGCTTAACATCAAATCAAACACATTTCTCCATAATTTTCCAATCCTATAAATTAAGAGCTTTTACCATGATCATCTTCACACCTTCTCAAATCTTCTCATCTACTAGCAAAAACTTGAGCCAAAATGACTAAGTCTTCACCATCAACCAAGCCTTGCAAAAGAACTGCTAGAATGAGCGTAAGACCTTGTTGCTTTTTCAACATAAGCTCCTCTTCCGAGTCCTCTCCATTAACCATCTCATCTCCCATAAGAGATGAGATAACTCTCACTTTGGCTACTCCTACACTACCTCCACAATCACTTATCATTGTCACTATTCCACCACCAACAAAGACTCCTAGCTCACCATCACCGGCTCCTATCTAAACATCAAAGTCACCATCACCTCCAAAATCTCCAACACTCATCCCATTAGAGTTATTCTCTACACCACCTACATCTCCAAATCCATTTTTGGAAGACTTGGAGGACTTGCCTCCTAGGCCCAATCATCCACCACCACTACTATCTTTTGGTACTATTGAGCGAATAGCTCATGAGTCTCCACGTCCATCATTTGACCCAAACGCCCCGTTAGGGCCAAGACCTCTTCTTTTCCATCCCATCCACAAGGAAATTCATGGTCCTTTGTATGGGGATCAACCACTACCTACAACATCAATGCCTTCTCATATAGAGGACATTGAGGAATCCATGTGGGATGATCATCCCACTAAAGAAGAGATTGAAGCCAAGCTCAATCATCTCCACCAATTTTCCAATATGGTAGACTCTCATCATGCAAATGCAAAGTGCTTTGCTAGCCTCCATAATCACCACTCCAACCACCAACATCAACAACTCCACTATTCCACCACCACAAAATCATGAACCATACTACCCGCCTAGACACGGTTGCTCCAATTATGAGCGGACCACCCACATTACCGAAAGGACCCGGGTGATGGTACATGAGCTTCAAGACGAAATGATGTTCATCCTCAACCACATCCTAGCGCATCCATGCTCTTGCTCATCCACCACCTCAGTAGGAGGGTCCTAGTTTACTTTGTTTAAGCATTTTTTTCTAGGATTTTCTTTGTATTTTTAAAATTTTCTAGGATAATTTTTTTTGGAGTTTATTCTTGTACTAACACTTCATTATGTTCCCTTTTCATGATTTTTATATCATGAAAAAATTTAACAAATGAATGGTGTTTCTTATATTGTTGTTGATTATTACATGGTGTTTGGAAATGCTTGTGATGATGCTTATTACTAACATTTTTTCTTGTATCTTTTTCACAATCCATGTATCTTTCTCTTGGCACCCAATTTAGGGGGAGCATTGGTCAAGGGGGAGATAATGGCTCGGGCTCATTACAAATTCCGCCTCGCATCTTCTTTTTGTTGAGACAAAAAGGGGGAGAAATATATAGAACTTGGTTAAATTTGACTTTTATAAAAAGTCAACTGCATACTTTGACTTTCTAAAAAGTCAACATCATACTTCAACTAATGAAGACTTTGACTTTCTAATGAAAAGTCAACTGCACACTTTGACATTCTTAAAAGTCAACATCATGTCTAAATTGGACATACTTGCATTATCATCTTTATCTTTCAAGTTCTAAAACTAATATTTTTATAACTCTTGTACAATCTTTACATCTTTTATAAAAATAAAATTTATGTTTTGTCCAAAACAAAAAGGGGGAGATTGTTAATACAAATATCGTCATTAAACGTTATTTATATTTTATGATCTTTACCTAAGTTTTGTTAACGACAAAAGTAAATTTAATTTTTATAAAGCTTAAAGCTTGTCAAATTTAATAAATATTAAAACAAGCTTTTCAGATAATATCTTCATCACTCAAGCATTTACATTTCAATTAATCATATTTTTGATATGACTCTAAACCATAATGTATGTTAATATTTTTAGATCAAGAATGCTTTAGTTTCTTAAAACAAAACATTACATATGTATTTACATTTTAACATATTTCTAAAAATAGAAAACAAACACATGACATCATGTAGTGCATCATTGAAATCCTTAGAAGATTTCACTAGATACTTTGTGTAGATTTAGACTACATATCTTACACAATCTTGGATAGATATGGTTGACTTTGGTAAGATTTTGGTGATCTTGCTGTCAGACCCCGACGGCACCAAAACTTAACACGGACGGAACCTTTTTGAGGGATCCGTGGTCCGTGGTGCCTGCTGAGCATTTTGACTATAAATAGCAAAACCAAACCAAGTTGTTTTTCTTCCATTTCTATTATATTCACATACATTCCTTCTCTCTAACATTTCTAACTCAGTTTCATATCATATTAGTGATCTCTTTTGTAGCAAAGAAGATCAAGGCATATTCAAGCTTCAACAAGTTGTTGGAAGTCTTGTTTGTTTGTTGTTGTATGATCTAGTGTTGATTCATACATCATTGTTGTACCAAACCATCATAATCTTGTGAGAGTGAGTGGTTAGTATTTTAGTCCTTAAAATACATTGTGTGTGGGAGTGGTTGTACCCTTGAAAAGAATTCGACATCTAGCTTAATGTCAGAAATAGTGTGTAAGCGAAGTGTAAAGGTTTCTCTGCCGGTGAAAGGAGCTTGTTGACTAGTGAAATTAAACTCTCGAGTGTGAGACTCGGGGAGTGGAGTAGGGCAAGGAAAAAGAGTCCTTGTAGACCGAACCACTATAAACAACTTGTCGTGGTTTGATTGTTTCTTTCCTTATCTACTCTTTATATATTGTTTGCATATTGATTATCATTCATTAACATATCTAAGATCAATATCAATTGATCTTTCAATAAGTTTCAAAACAAAATTTTTAATCGGTAAACTATTCAACCTCCCTTCTAGTTTTCCACATAAAGCAAGTAAGTATATTGTGCAGTGGAATGGGATGATAAGTGTTAGGAATTGGAAATTCTATTGTGAAGCATCGGTCACCCCAAGTAGAATCTAGCTTAAGTTAGCTCGTAAGACATATCGTTTATTATGTTAGTTGTTAGTAAGTTATTAGCTTAGTATAAGTCTAGTGCAACACCGTGGAGGAAGGACGGGTCTTTACTCACTGTATACCTGATCCACAGGCCGTCAGGAGGTCGTTTAGTTTGTAACCTATAAATACCCTCTACCTTACAAGGTAGAGGGTTGGATGTTCTTTGGTAATCTAACCTTACATAAGTTTCTCTTTCTAGAATATCCCACTTTCTCTCTCTCTAAAATCATCTATTCGCCTACAAGTGTTTGTATCATGATGTGTATGTGAAATCCAATATGTTAAAAATGGTATCAAGAGCCAAGGCTAGATCATCTCTTACATATATTTGGATTTCTAGTGGTTTTTAGGTGGTTTTTGAGTTTGAAAAAGTTTAGTGGTTTTTGCATCATTTGGTTGATTTCTAGTGTTAAAGTTTGGATTTTGATTGTACTTTTGTGTTTAGAATCATCACAAGTGTTTAGGTTTTGATTTGGTAAGCTAGAATCATCGTGGTTGGGTTGTTTTTGGATTGAAAAGTGGTGTTTATGTGATTTTTCTAGCTAGTGACTTAAGCCACGGATAAGTTATCTTGGTAGCGACTTGCTTTGTATTTTGGTAGCGAGTTGTAGTTGAAGGACCTAGCGAGTTGAGCTAGCGACTTGTCTATTGAGACAAGCCGACAAACAGTACACGTAGTGGATTCTCCACTACGGGTAGCGACTTGGTGAAAGCTAGCGAATTGTACTTAAGTTTGCTAGCGACTTGGTGTGTAGCGATTTGGTGCTTAGCGAGTTGCTCTTTAGCGACTTGGTGCTTAGCGACTTGCTGTCAAAATTTTGCTAGCGACTTGGTTCTTAGCGACTTGGTTCATAGAGACTTGCTGTCAAAATTTGTAGCGACTTGGGAAATTAGCGACTTGTTTTGTTATTACTTAGCAACTTAGTACTTGGCAACTTGGTTCAAGGATTTTTAGCGACTTGGTTAATTTTTGTGTGCAATACGATCTTCTCTTGATTTAGTAAAATCCCGTGAAAGAATCTATTTCCCGGTTTAATCATAGAGTTATAAAATCCCGTGTAATTTGAAAATATGTCTACCAACGTTCCTACAATCATCTCCACTTGTTGCGAGGATGTTCAAGCAGTGGTTCAGATACTCCTCCACCCACATTGTCCTACGTCAGCGACCCGTTTATCTCCAAAGTGCTTGAACTCTATGATACCTCACGGAACAATGAAACTGGTTGCATTTCTGAATGTCCTACCTTGATTGATTCAACAAATTGTGATCAAAACTCCTCACCTTCTGAGTCAAACCTCAACGAACCACATCTGTTAATGAACAATGATGCAAAGCAAATGGAATGCAACATTGAGCCCTTTCAACTACTTCATCGGCATCTCAAACTATCTTTATCTTCAACCATGGATCGAACAAGCAGTGCTGCCCTTCGCAGGACTTTCCCACCTTGACAAGAACTGTGTTACTTAACTTAGAACAACTGAAGTTTCTAATTACCAAAGAAAAGTTCTCAACGATAAATCTAATCAGCTCTTCAAGTAATCTTCAATCAATTTCAGCCACTTATCCGGGGGGAATATTCCTCAGACTTTGATGATGACATGACTGGAATTTCATTCAAGAAACACACTGGAATGGAAATTCATGAGTTCAGAAACATCTTTATCCAACTTATGGGTAATATGGAGATATACATTAAGGAAGCTGATCAAGAGAATGACATGCTGAATGAATTGAATGGGTGTCATATGATGCTATGGGAAGATTGTGATAGGTTATGCAATAGATCAGTTGAACCAATGAATGATACCAATGCGAAGTTCGGTTGCAATAAAAGAGGATGAAGACATATGTACTTGATCTCAAAGACTCAGAGTCAGAAAAGGTTTCATGTGATGAGGTACACTTAACTAATCAGAGTAATTCATATGTTAATGTACCTGATTCTAACTCTGAACATAACACTATGAAATCGATCTTGGTTGAGCCTGAATCTAAAACTAGTAAAGCTAATGACATGATTGAAAAAAGGGTATATGATGAACTTTCAAACAAATACTCAATTCTTGAAAAACATTGTATTTCATTGGAAATTGAAATACAACAAAAGGATGAAAGCTTTTATGCAAAAAAAACTTGCATTAATCAGAATTTCCGAATTTCGAGAATTTTTGAAATTAATCAATTAAAACCGATTCGGACAAAGACTCAACCATATGCAATCTGAAATTACTTCTCTCGATGTGTAAGCATGACTGTCATGAGATGAGTGATACACTTGGATCTAGAAATGCTGAACTAGCTCTATGTGTGTCTAATCTATTAAGAGAAAATGAGTCATTAAAGAAAAACTTAGAGGAGACCAATTCCAAGTTAATCAATCAATCTAACATCTTGTTGAAAGACATTGATGACCTCAAAGCCCAAATTCAGGAGAAGAGCTTCAATATTGTTGCATTAAAAAATGAGCTTAGGAAATCTATTGGAAATAGGGTGAACACTAAGTTTGCAAAACCATCAACTTTGGGAAAGTCAATTGTTCAGAACCACTCTAAACATACAGTAGTTAAGCAGACTAATGCCTTTAGAACTGAAAAAGTTAAACCATCGTAATCTAGGCTTGCCTCCCAAGTTGATGAGAATGTTGTTTTGTCAAAACCAGTCACTTCATTGCTTCGTTCCGATATGATGAATCTCAAACCCCAGGTTAATGTTCAAAGCTCAAAGTTCAAAAATACTAAAAGAATGACTAGTTCTCATAAGAAACATCAATTGGCTGATCAATCCCCTAAGAAACATACTAATTACAAAAGGACAAATAGTCAAAACAGGGAAGTGCACACATACAAATCTACTAGTAGCTGCTTCAAATGGATTCCCACTGGCAGATTATTTAAGCTTACAGGATCCAAACGGACTTACATACCTAGATCTTGCCTTAAGTGGATGCCCATAAGAAAACTCTTCAAGTATATTGAGCCTAAAGGGATCTCTAATAATGATGCGTCTATATTAAACTGTGATACATCCAATAGTGAGATTACTCATGTCACTAACCCATCCATTTGCAATTCTACATGTGCTTCTAGTACAATGTGCTCTCAGTCTTTTTCAGGTACAATGCTCAATTCAATCGGGAACTTCATGACTTGGTTTCCATCAGAAATGAATATAGCTCATTTAGGAGCTATAGCATGCCAGAATTGATGCACCTCATACTTTGACTCCTATTCATCTTGAATCAGGACTCGCTCTTATAAAGCTGTGTACAAATCATTTAAAAAAAAAAAAAACTTTTTATACCTTTTATACATTTTGTTTAATACTTTATAAATATTTCACTCTTTTAAGTTCATAATTTTAGTCAGTTACATCAAACTAATAAAGGGTATATTCTTTGTTATCGATAACATCTACGGTCCTAGAAATGTCATTCAATAATGATACAGGATCTTAGATGAAGTTTGAACAACTGATATATTCTTATTTTAAACGGGTGGGTTAAAATCAATCAATGTTCTTTGGTGACATTGATTGAGGGGGAGAATTTTTCATGATATCTTGTTTATATCCGAGTCGGTCTGGTTATGTTGTGTGCTCAGTTGCAGGTTGTTGTCTTGTATTGCCTTTGTGGTGATATGTGTGTACCCATGTATTGAATGCTTATTTGTTTCATGGTGCTCATTGGGTTAGTGTTTATTGTGTTAGTGTGCTCATCTCTATCTGTGTTAGTATGCTATCTATCTGATAAGTCTGATAAGTCCATGGATTGTAAATGTCTACGATACATAATATGATAAGATAGCAACTTACCATGACTATGTTAGCAACTTGCTTTGAAAAAGGTCAGCGACTTGTCAAAATTCTTTGATAGCGAGTTGCTAAACAATCACTAAACCACAGGACGAAAGTGACTACTTGGTATTCTTGGTTAATCTCTTCTCCTTACCCTAGCGACTTACCATTTTTTTTTGTTTTTCAAAAACTTAAAACTTTACTTTCTTCTCTCTCTCGTTAATTTTTCAAGCTAGCGACTTAGAAGTGGTATGATTTGCATTTTTCATTCTCTGCTCTCATTTATATGTCGTAGATTCTTGACTAACACAACTTCTTACACAGATCCCACCAAGCATTTGATCCGTATCACTTGATTCCCACGTAGGTTTGCTAATGAATTTGCTATATTGGAATCATTTTTCTTGTGTATAATGGTCGTTTAAGTGTTATTGGAATGTATAAATGGTTTTTGTATTGCGTCAATAGGGTGTTACTGAATGTGTTGAGTTTGATGTTTTTGTCGATTGCAAGTGTGTTAAAATATTTGGTTGTAACAGTTCTATATTGCTTATTAAGTGTGCCCATGAAATGGTGTCGAATGATTGTTTGGTTGGTGATGATTGTCAGTTGCATAAAATTTGTTCTTGATGGTGACTTAGTATTGTTCTTGGTAGCGAGTTAGTGTACAAATTCTTCATGGCGAGTTGTTGTCTTTAAGTGTATTCAAGTTAGCGACTTAGTGAACTAATTTGTAGCGACTTAGTTGTATTACTGCTGGTGGCGACTTGTCGTTACAAGTTAGCGACTTAGTAATAGTAGCGACTTAGTTAACCAATCTATAGCGACTTAGCAGTATTACTGTTGATGGCGACTTATCTTTATAAGTTAGCGACTTAGTAAGTTTTTCATGTAACGACTTAGCCTGGTTTAGCGACTTATACATTTATGATTAGCGACTTAATTGGTTTATTTTTCATATGGTGACTAGGGTTATTAAAATGTTTTAAGCCAACTTGCTAGGATAATCTCATGCTTACAATCCTGATTCAGGATTTCCTGTAGCAACTTGTATTCACAACTTACTTTTTGTGACACCTTTATAACATTTGTTTGAGCAAGTTGTATGTGGATTATCTTGTAGCAACATAATATCACAACTTGTTTCATACAAACTGTTATATCATTTCCACACTTGTATCTTGTCTCATGATATTAGTTCTTAGCAAATATTTTAACTCCAAAACAACTCGTCTCGTGAAAACTATATCAAATGGAGTCCTTAACCTTATACTCTCGCTTATACCACTCAATCTATCTCTATTTGCTCATGGGAACCCCAATGAACTACTAAGTTTATGTGTTTATGTCATAAGGATGTGTTCAATATTGTCTTGACTAACCACTTATAATCTAATATGTTCCCAATCATTGTTGTTGGTTGTGTATATCTTCGTGATCTTCAATGGCATTCACAACCTCAGCTAAAAACATTACTTCTTCTACACCACCCAATGTTCTCTCAGACGAAGAAATCCTTCCGAAAAGTCAATGGGCAGAAATTGGAAAAAGTAACTGTTATGTGGACTTACAAAAGTTGCAACAAAATCCCACCCTCAAAGTGTCTATTGATATCCTCAAAAACACTAACTTCTTCGGTGCACTAACAAAGCAACACACAATTCCCACCATTTACATACAACAATTCTGGAACACCCTTGAATGGAACAAAATCACAACTAAATATTCCTGCAAACTGGATAATAGGGAATTTGAGATAAATTCTGACATTCTTAGCAAGGCTCTAGGAATCACTCCCTGAACCCCAACATAACGATCCGAACCTCCACCTAGTGCCGACGATCTAATAGTCTTTCTAATTGGTTTGGGGTACCGACTAGCATTACAAGGGCTTCGACATCATCACCGGACACATGTATCAACTCACGAGAGCAATGACAACAGTTCTCAACTTATGCTTATCGTGCAAAACATCGTGGTTTGATAAAGTGAGAATTCCCATCTTGCAAATCCTATGGGGTATCGTCAATGGTGTGAATGTGAATGTCTCAGAACGTATCTGGGAAGAATTTTCATTGTCAATGAACACATTCATATCTGATAGAACAAACTTTCAGAATAAAGCTCAGGGACGAAAAAAACAGAACAAACTTGTGATTCCTAGCATTAGATTTTCAAAGCTTGTTATCCAAGACTGCAAATGATTCACAACTTCTACCCTAGGATTGAATCAGAACTACATAATGTTGAGGATGAATTTGTTCTAGGCAATCTCAGATATATTTCTTGTGGGGTCAATAAAGAGGTCTTTGGATTGCAAATTCCTGATTCTCTTCTTACTAAAGATATTAAAAAGACGGATCATTTCAAACTATTCATGAAAAGGGCTTCCA
>OU343225.1:177230857-177496439 GCA_910596185.1 Chrysanthemum makinoi
AAACATAGCTTTCCAATCGCCTCGAATCATGACTCTTCAACAACCGCTCATCAATCATGGTGATGATCCTTCTCATCCCTCCTTTCCTCGAGAATTCAGCTTACAAGATCCCAACTTTTAGGCGTATATCCTTCAACCTGCACGCTAATCCGCCCTAACAACCTTCAAAGTATGATCCCCGACTGGCACTACACGCACATTAAGCGCTTTGAAGTTCACATGCGTAAACAACTCCGAAGGTTTGCCGATGAGCGTATATTGAGGTAGATTGAGATCGGGAAGAGTAAGCATGGAGGAGTGAGGTTGACACCGCCCGATAAGATTCAATGACCTATCCGGATATCTTCAACACGCTCTTTGATCACAATGCGCCTAATGAAGATGAGAACCGACTTGATAAATTCACGCTGAACTTCGGCCGAGAATTGTCTCATACTCACCTCCGCATTTGGCAAGGTACATGTCTTCATGTCGCTGAGGGACAAGTTCTCAAAGTCGACCTCGGAGAATCCATAGTCCTGTTCATCTTGTCGTTTGACTATGATATTCTTTAAGAATGAATAGTCCCACTTAGACTTGAGATCAATGTGTTTGATGGCCACGATGTCCTTAGAACTATACAATCGCATGTTGAGACTTCAACGTGCAGCCTTCCAGGTAGATTCGCTGCTCGTGCCAATGATGAATCCCATACAATGCATCTTGGTCGATGCTTGCACGCTGTCGAAAAAAGTGATTTGCACGCTCCTCGATAGCTATGCAGTTTGAGTAAATAGTACTGGAATGGAAGAGTCAATGATGTAGCGTGATTGCAACCATCGCTACCGTGTAAGAGAAAATCCGTGTCTCGTAAAGAAGCATCGGAAGGGAACGTGGTTCGCCTGTTTGGCCAATGGTCGGTAGGGGTTTGGTCCAATCGGTGTAGTATGGAGGGTTGTCCCTTTGTGTGAAGTCAATGTTTGCTTCCTGATTGAGCCAATCCATGTCGTTAGACATAGCTTGCGATGTTCTCAAGATGATATTCGACCCCCACAGAGTCAGCTTTAAGAAGTTGGATTGCTTCATTCTTGATTCGCTTCAATTCAGATTTCGTCATTTTCTTCACATGGAACTTTTCTTGCAAAAGTTTTTGCGTGCTCCAATGTAGAACCGCCTACCAATTTGACCTTCATCGTGGTAGAGTTTGATTGACAATTGTGGAGAACCATTCAAACTCTTCGGTTTTATCGTCATCTAGCCATGAGACAACTCCAGTCCGAGTCGCCTTCTTCTTCTTTTGGAAGGCCTTGATGATGATACTTCTCGCGACTTGTTTGGGTGAGGTGGGTTGTTGTCGGCTCAAGGACCTTCATCGTCACCACCCGTATACTCAAAGTAATCACCGCTTTATGAGTCGGGTGGTAACTCGGAATCGCCCCGAGGTTTATCAAGAGAAGACCGAGGTGGATGAGACATTTGTTGAGAAGAAGTTCGTGGTGGAGGAGGTGGCATAGAGGTAGATTTACCGATCGCTTCGACGCTTAGGTGCGTAATCCTTATCCCATCACCATCTCTTGGTCGCTTGGGTTGATCGGCCGACTCCTTTGCATGATGATCTGAGTTGAAAATCAAGTAGATTTTCAAAAATTTAGCTTCATCCGGCAAACGCTCCAGATCGCTTTGACATTTGTATCACAAGTTTAGCGATTAACTCGCATTCAGAGAGATCGCCTTCTTTGGCCATTGTATTTTTAACCAATGCTATGATGTTAGGTGAGTTGTCCGAAAATATTTCTCTAGTCACACCGGGACAGGTCAAGAAGAAACTTGTGAGTATGATCTCTTGTCGCTTTTCCAGCCTTTTGACTTTAGGAACGATATCCCGAAGGTACTTGTTAGTGTAACCTTCGATCATTTCGTCAGCCTCTTTACGATGACACTTCATGAACTTCTGAACAAATTCCCTTTCTTTCTCCATCTTGTCATGCTCGCCATACATATGTCTGTATGTGATCAAAGAAAGAAATTTAGCTTTTGTAGAGCACGTTTTTCTCGAATTTGTTTGATGTGCCTTGTGAATCCGCTTATGAGCTTGAGAAATCCAAGATCGAGGTGGTTTCTTCACAGATTTGGATGATGATTTTGTTGATCTTTGTGATGGTGGTGGTGATGAGTGAGATGAAGAATCGATGAGGAGGACATGAGGAGATTCGGGTCCTTGGAGGTGCGTAGTATCCTCCTTGGAACGAAGTTGGATCACTGGAGAAGAAAGTCATCATAATCTTCTTCGCCATCATGTCCAGCTTAGCCTTTTCTTCCGCCTCGCTCCTTAGCTTCTTCATCGTTTTCTTTCTCAGCCTTATTCTTTTCGTTCCTCAATGTTAAGATCAAGAGACTCCTTCACAAGCGCTTGTTGTTGCACAGAGTGGTGGCACCGCATCCCTTATCGGGTTGATTAACCGCATCGACTCGTGAAGAGTGGACAAGACCACTGATCCTCCGGCCACCCATTTGATCTTTTGCAAATTCTTCAAATTTTGAATTTGTCTAACTAATTTAAACTTCTTCTCGTATGATTGATCCGCTTGTTTCTTCTTCTTCGTGAGCTTTCATCATAAGACTCAAGTACGTGAGTTCTTCCTTTCCATGTCATACTATTGGACTTGTAGGTTTAGTCTGGAGGAGGGATACTGCCGATTCGCAGGTAATCTCTTCATCCGGGTCAAGCATCTTCGAGCTTTGGCCCACAAGCTTTCGGCGGTTCGGTTTGGGAATTGGGATGGGAGCGTTCCTTAGATGGAACAATCCTCTTTGAAGGAGGTTTCCTCTTGGGGAACTTCCTTTGACTCACAAGACTTGCCGTACTTCCCGTGACTTCCTCTTTTGTTCTTCCTTACAGTGTTCCGTAAGATTTTTCGCCGAGATGACCAACTTTGCCTTGTCCTAACCGCCTTCGATACCTTTTGTACGCTTCGAGCTTTCGACATCTTCGCTAGAAGGAAATCGCAGCACAGACCTTGTTTCTTTGTAGACGCTTCCTTGATTTCTACAGATAGAATGGGTTCCGTCAACATGTCGTGATTGTTGAGGTCATTGAGCCTCTTGGGAATGTCAGGATGAAGTCCAAGTGCTCTCTGGATCAACAATTTAGTATATCCGATGTAGGGAATCTTTGAGCCAAGTTTGTTGAGAAATGACATCATGTCATCCCAAATCGAGCTTCGGAGCAATGATGTGTTTCTTGTTGACCAATGCCCGTATTTGCCCATGAGCTTAGGGTGCTCATAGTCACCGCCACGCACCGTAAATGCATTGGTGATGATCATGTAGAGTGTTCTCCGTGGTTGAGGAATACTCTAAGCTCTACGTAGAATGCTTGGTGATTACCTCAGAGCCTCGCCATAACCGCATATTGATTAAGAATGGAGAGTGAGCTCTTCAAGAGTGTGGCATATAGTTTGTTGGATCGACATCAGAATTAGGAGAATGTTCTTAAGTCTGCAGTGTAATGGTGACTTGTTTGTGATTCGTGAGTCACCGGCTACGCAGCTTGTCCTTGACCCTTTCCATAGTGTTCCGTAACTGTTGGATGTAGATCTCGTGAACAGCTTGCAGAGTGTGAAAGCATGTTCGATACGGATGAGTCCTCTAATGTCAATAGCAATTAAACACGAAGATTCAGAGAGTGTGAGGTTGTCAAAGTAAACACGGAGATTATTCTTTCCTATCTTCATTGGATAGCCATGAGGATAGATATCAAAGAATGGAGAGAACTTCGTGTGCATCCATATTCATTTGTTCACCATGTCGGATCCAAATAACATTAGCCAAAAGAACCAACATATCGAAAGACATAATGTTAGTCAACGGAAGGTCTTATTGTCTAGTTATTGAATGTACAAAGGTCAATGATTGTTACGAAGTCCTAAGTCACTTGTATATTCAATAGTCCAATGACGCCGGAAATGTTTCAAGGAGTTAGTTAACTTTAAGATTTAAAGTTTATTTTATCACTTATTGTTCACAACATATCAAACGATTTCAGTTTATTAGTGACATTTTAGGATTCGTGATGATATGATTAGTTTATTTACAAGTTTGAACAAGTAACAATTCATCATGAAGGTCAATCCGGGTTATGCGTAGATTGGCAAAGTTATGCGAGACGTGAATGATATATGCTTAGGACTTACGCCAGTAGAATCCTTAACTTACGCAGAAGAAGTGTTACGCGAGGAAAAGGAGACCTTATGCGAGCTTATGCGTGAGGCATATATTAACCTTACGCAAGGCTACCGTAAGAGTTGACCTTATGCGTAGAGGTCATCGCTACGCATATCCTTCATGATACGCCGTAGTCCATTGTAGAACCTTATGCGTGAGTTACGCGTGAGGGATTCTTACGCTAACAATATGACTACAGTAGGGTAATCCTTATGCAGAGTGCAAATGACCTTGATTCTCATTTTCACGAGTTGCAAGCCTCGAAATAAGTTTATCAAATCATCAAAGTTAACACAAACATCATTTTATGACAGACAACATACTGGACATTTTAAACAAGTACAGAGAATATGTAATACGCAGTAGCCTAAACCCTAAATCTACGCTGCATGAGATTCTAGCCATAGATTATGCACCAAACTTTTCTCGTAGCTTAAGATGTTGTGAAGTCTATATACCAAGTTTTAACACTTAATTCATGGTGAATCAAAAATACCCAAACTTAGAAACTTAAACCCTAATTCCAAATGATGATTATTTGTTTCGGGTGGTTATAAAGCATGGAAATCATCAATTCATCAACATAAGAGCATAACACAACAATCTTTTGACCAAAAAACACTTCACATTTGAAAATACCCAATTCAACTCATAAACCCTAATTTTCAAAAATCATCAATTAGTGTTTCAGGGTGGATTTTGATGGTTAAAATGGTATCATGATGTATTAAAACATTTTGACACAATCATTTTACCACAAACATACACACATGATTGTGTGTTCATAACGTATGCGTAGAACACATAATCACGCCATAGAAAATTTAACCGTAGATTTGAAAAAATTAAAACCCTTGTTAGAAACATGTTTTAGACAAAAACAACTTACAAAATGATGATCAAAAGCAACGATCTTTGTTATTATTAGGCGAGGATTTTAGGTTTTTGTAATAAATGATAGTGAAAGTTAGGTGGGGGTGTTTTATTAAAATAACTTTAAGTTTTGACATTTTGGTCCCTCCACCTTTTCCATTTTCATCCAAAGCCTTTAACTTCCATTTTGTTACCAAACAAGATTTTAAGAAAGAAACTGACGCATTACCCTCGACTTGAGAAAATAATGAAAGGTTATAAATTAAAGTTCGAGGAGTGTCTTTGAACCGTGAAATGTACCACCATTTGTAAAAGAATCAACCGAGATATGATAACATGCAAGTACAATGATGTTTTGAAACAAGTAAGTTTATTTTTCCCTCAACACTTGATCGGAAAAATACCGAATTTTGAAAGATTAAAGTGTTGACGGAAGAAATGTACTTGCAATGTTGAAAGAAAAGTAGATTAGAAGAATATTTTTGTTGTTTTATCGTGTTTTATAATTTTGTATTTTGTTTTTGAAAAGCTATTTACAAAAGATGTTTTGGTGTTTGATGTGTTTTAAGATCGCTTTAGGAGATCATCCAATTATTCTTGAGTCAAACACCTCATACCAATCCGGTGGACCAACTCATTAAACCTAGCGGAGGCAAGGCTTTGGTGAGAAGATCCGCCAATTGGTATTCAAGACCCACAAAATATAATTCAACAAGCACTGCTCCACGCGATCCTTGATGAAATGATATCGAGATCGATGTGCTTTGATTTCGAAAAGCCGAACCGAAGTTGCACGAGATTGCAATGTGCACTGATTGTCGCAATACATCGGATTCTCACAAATACGTAACCATAGTCTTGAGTTGTGTTCTCATCCATATGACTTGAGCACAACATGCGACATGGCTACATATTCTCCGCTTTCTGATAAACATGTACAATCCTCGCTTCTCGATTGCCAAGACACCGCTTATCACCAAGAAATTGTAAAGCCCCGGCGTTTTTCCGCGAGTCTAAGCATCCGCGTGGTCGCCCAAAAGCTTATTAGTTCAAAACCGTAATCCTTCTGGATACCGATCCCCAAGTTAATGGTTCCCTTGATGTATCAGAGGATTCTTTTATCCTCGGAGAGGTGGGTTTCAGCTGGTCGCATCGATAACGGAGCATAGATAAACGCAAAGACAATATCAGTCCGCTAGTCGTTAGATACATGAGAGACCCAATAATACTACGGTATTTTGTAGGGTCCACCAATTTCCCATGTAAATCAGCATCTAACTTCTTGGTATGAGCCATTGGTGTGGCATAGGTGTCACAGGTTTTCATTCCAAATTTGTTTAACAATTCAAGGGCATATTTGGACCGACTCAAGAAAATACCACGGGGTGATTGATGAACTTGTAATCCCAGAAAGAATGTAAGTTCACCCATCATGGACATTTCAAAATTTTTCTTCATTAGTTTTGCAAAAGCGATTGAAAACTTTTATGTGTAGACCCAAAAATGATGTCATCCACGTAAATTTGAACAATTAAGATATGTTCCCCGTGATATTGTATAAAAAGAGTTGGGTCAACCGAACCTTTGGTGAAATTATTGGCAATGAGGAAAGATGATAGCTTATCGCATTCATGCCCGAGGAGCTTGTTTGAGACCATAAAGAGCTTTGTCAGCTTGTAAACATGATTCGAAACTCAGATCAATCTAATCCATCCCGTTGGCCGACATAAACCGCTTTAAGTTTTCCATTGAGAAACGCAGCTTTGACATCCATCCGAGCAGACCTATATTCATATGAGCCGCGAACGCTAGAAATATCCCAATGTACCTCAAGACGAGCAACCGAGCAAAAGATTCTTCAAAGTCGATCCTCTTCCCGACGATAACCCTTAGCCACCGTGACGCGGACTTGTTTCGATGACGCCTTCAAAGATCCAATTTGTTTTTCCAAATCCATTTTAGACCAATGACGACTCGTTGGTCTTTCAACCGCCTCCATACTTCAAGACGATTAAATTGGTTGAGTTCTTCTTGCATGGATTCAATCCAGTTGTCTTTTGTCATTGCGTCTTTGATGTTTTAGGTTCGACATGCATGTAAAGGAGCATAAATGCAATGTTCACCGTCTCGAGTGAAGACGCTGTCTCGTGAACGACCGGTTGATCTCGCTGCCAATAATGTTTTCCAGAGGATGGTCTTTGTCCATCTATGTGTGGAGGGTTGATGTTGGTATACATTGTGCGCATTCGAGGATTCAAATGGTTTGTGGAAGATTCGACATCCGTGCAAAGCAGCTTCTCATTAGCAAACGGTTGAAGAACGATTTGGATCAAAATCGCATGGGGTATTTCATTCGTAATATCATCACCGTTCATCATTGTTGGAAGGCGGTGTGTTCAACCGCTGTGTTGGAGTCAATCGGTGTAGGTGCTTCTTCAACAAAGTTGTTGCCAGTGTCGTATAGGAATATTATCGTGCAGTACCGAAACATCGGATACACCGAGCACGCTCATCAATATCGCCACCGAACGGAGCAAATAACCTTTCCATTTGGTGACGAAAGTGTCGAGGGCTTTCTTCAAATGATGGGGTTTGGGAAGTTTAAGCGTTGTGACCGGTTCTAAGTCGTTATACTCGTAAGCCATTTCAAGAAGTTCATCGAAATGAGCATGAATCGCTTCCATCACCTCGCTTTGTACGACGCATTCCGTGATTCGAAACCTTTGGAATTATCACAAGATCCATAAAGACTCCAATGTCGGCTTTGGCTTTGAGCTTTCCAAAGTCATCACGATCATTATTCTGATAGCAAAGAGATCCAAATACATGAAAGTGCTTTAGATTCGTTTTCATATGGACAAGCTCGAGAGGTGTTTTGTTGTGGCGTTTGGTGATCATAGAACGGTTTTGAGTATAGCATGCAGATACCTTCGCCCATAAGTAACTGAAGTTTAGCATTGATTAACATTGTTCTGCAGCTTCCACTAACGCTTTCGTTTCGCTCTTCAACAACTCCGCTTTGTTCAGTGTATGCGCAATAGATGTTCTGATGAATTCCCACTTTCTCATAGAATTCACGAAGGGTTTTGTTAACAAATTCAGCCTTGTCTCGCTCGATGATTCACTCGTTAAGCGGAGTCGAACTCAGATTTTTGAGAAAGGTGATGATAATTTGTGGAGCTTGGTCTTTGCTACGAAGAAAGTAGACCCAAGTCCATCGAGTGTAGTCATCAACAATTACTAAGATGTAGCGCTTGCCATTGATCACGCCAGAGACGCACACAAATCCGTGGAAGATGAAGCACATGTGAGAAGTGTTCCACCTTTGAAGGAAAATGAGCACGAGTGCTTTTCCCTTGTTCACAAGCCGAGCAAAGGTGATCTTTTGAATACCGGAATCGTGGGAGTCCTTCAACTAGTTTGTGTCAGCAAGGTTGGTGATGGTTTGAAAGTTTAGATGTGAGAGACGACGGTACATAGCCAGATTTTGTTGATGTTGCCTTAGAAAGTAAGCAAATGGGAGAGGAAGCAACCATGTTTTGCATAGAGATAGTGTAGAGACTAGAATTACGCCGCCGCATATAAGGTCATTTCCTTGTAGATCACTTAATGAAACAAGTTTTCCCCGAAGCAACCTCCAAATCTCCATCACAAAATTGACCTACCGAAACAGAGATTAGACCGAGGCCTTCCACATAGTAAACCCTCGCTAATTTCATGTTCCCATTGACATAATCTCCAGAGCCCATGATAGCCGCGAAGTGATCATTCCTAACCCGATAAGCCAATGAACTTTGCAATAAAGTTTGATAACGCTTTAAGATTGTCACGTGTGCTCGGAACATCCGCTATCAACAATCTAGAGAATGATCTCAGACACCGCATTACACATGCATCACACGTATGGAATAGAAGTAGATGTGGAACCCAAATGTTAGGGTTCCATAGCGCTTTAGTAGATATACATACATTAATAGCTTTAGGTATCCACTTAAATCCTAGTGTGTTATATATCCATTTCGGCCATCTATAACTACTCTTTGCTTTAGTCTTAGTGAATTCACTAGGTGGTACTACATTCCTGTGAAACCGAGCTACAGTGGACAAAGAATGCTTCTTAGAATCTAAAGATGGCGGTCTACCAAGCAATGCACTTAGAAAGATTAGGTGGCCTAGAGGTATTTCGGTTCTTAGGATTCCTTAAACGAGAGATTATAGCTTTAGCAACACATTTATCATGGCAATCGGAATTCATACTTTTACCACAAATCACAAGGTGCATCGATGAATATCAAAAGTACGTAATGGTTTAGCATTCGTTACATCACTATTTCTATTACATTTGCTAGACGCAATATCTATAGTGGAGGCAACGCGGTGTCTTATTCGTGAGTCCTAGGGTGTTTTTGTACTTTAGCATTCTTGATTGATCTTTTCTTAGGTCGCAACTTCCTATTCTTCGATTGAGTGCTCTTAGGTCGTGAAGTGCGACGCTTGGAAAAAGGCTCAACTATTCTGCTTGTAAGGAGGCACGTTAGCTACATGATTTGGCCAGAGATTCTAGGTGCATGAATACTAAGTGTTACAGGGGCTAATCTCTTAATGATTGTTGGCGGAAGTTGTTCATACTTTCCTAACATTTCTCTTAACTTGATGATAGTGTGAATCGCATCTTGATTTTCGCATCGAACATTTCCAAAGAAAATGCATAACTTCTTTAGTGTGTGCAAGATAATGATCAATTTCATTTGATGCTTCATCACGAAGTCTTTTGGTAAATCAAATATGACACCATATTCCTTTAACTTTTACAAGTTCTTGTTCATATTTTGAGATTTGACACTTGAAAGACACGCTTTGATCATCCAGTTGCTCAATTTTAGAATCGTAAGGTTTTGCACGCGAATCGTTGATTTTGTTTTGAAAACAATTTGTTGATCGTGAATATCTTTTGACACCAATTAAGATCGATGTATTGCATTTGAAAGTTCGCTTGACAATCGCTTGTTTTCAACGCTAAGGACTCGACCAAGCACATTATCGTTCTCAACATTTACCACGACAATAAAGATTTCCAGAGATATTATCAAATGCGTATGACAACGAATTCAATAACACAACATTTTGAACATCCACACAGATAACATCTTCCAAGAGTCGATCAACATCTTTTCTTAACATTTTCTTTTACGCTTAGTGTTTGAAATAGATGTTTCGCTTTTCTCGAAAATGTTTTCATGACCCAAGTTCCTTATGAAAATCCTTTTCCGTGCAATTGCACAACTTTTCAAGTTTTTAACATTAGGTAAAAGATTTTTCTCAAAAATGTCTCTTTGTTCTCGCATGTGAGGCTATTGAAAATGTTCAACTTTGATTTCGGACGATATTCTATCTCATGTTGTAAAATTTTGAGGCCATGAAAATGTCAAAATATCGAAGAATTTTTCGATTTTCAGGTTGTGAGTTTACTTCACTAATGGAAGGTAAAGGACCATAAGTTTGTGCAAAGTCCGTTTTGGGATTAACAATAGAAGACTCGTGTTCGATGATAACTCTTGGTGTGTTGAAGAATCCCTGGTGCATTTAAAGTGACCGGTTTAGAATATTAAAAGGTTTGTTGTAAACAACAGCTTTTAATTTTGATCGACTCGCCTTCCTCGCATCTAATTCCTCTTGACGATGATATTCAACAACATTCATAAATGTAATTATCAATTTTATATTCTCGCGACCGA
Organism: Chrysanthemum makinoi; assembly: GCA_910596185.1. Taxonomy (NCBI): domain Eukaryota; kingdom Viridiplantae; phylum Streptophyta; class Magnoliopsida; order Asterales; family Asteraceae; genus Chrysanthemum; species Chrysanthemum makinoi. Next base: position 177,241,669 of record OU343225.1, read on the forward strand.
AACTTCGTGATTTGGTTTGAATGTTTTGGTTGAAAGCTTAGGTTTGTAATCAGCAAGATACCACTGTTAGGTCACTAGTTTTACAACACAAGCTTATAAGAAAGGAGATAAGGCGATTGAACAAGTATCACACACACACACGTTAATAAGAAAGACCGGTTATGCGTAGAGAGTATGTGTGAAAAGAAAACTTGAACAACCAACCTTCAAATGAAGGTTATTACATGGTTATTGGGAGGAAGCTAGGGCAACAATCCTAGTTCCCTTCCTATCCTTATTGGGCTTGGGTCAAGCTTATGGGCCTTCTACATAAGCTTGACCTTAAACAAACATAAAGGCCATAATAAAGCTACCTATTACATATGAAATATAAATACTTGAAATACTGTTTAGGAGTGATTCCAACAATTACATACTAGCACAGCAAACGGATAAATCAAATAGTCACATAATAACATGATAACATATGAATCAAATAATCATATAATAGTACGGTAAACGGATAAAGTGGAAATCTTACATATAAGCTTGGCAGCCAACCGAAATGGAGGGAGAGTATAGTAAATCTGATAACATCAAATAGTCATGAATATTAAGTGTCAATTTCCCCCAATAATGCTCGTTATTTATATCATTTATATGGATTTACGCTTGTTTTCCATTGTTTTCCACTTTCAGGTAAATTACGAGCATTGGAGCTAAAGAGAATCGGAAATGGAAACATCACTAAAGATTTATCACAGTATGCCTATTTTGAAGAAGTTACGGCGTAACTCCCTCTTCATATTACCGTAACTATCGTGAAGACCCACCAACTTATCAAGAGGTTACGGCGTAACTCTTCCCAAAGGTTACGACGTAACTCCATTAGGTCAAATGAGGTTCTACTACCGCATACTTACGACGTAACTACATCATCACTCTACAAGTAACCGAGTTTATTGAAGACTACGCGTAACCACTTATTAGGTTACCAGAATCTAGCGCATCTGCGATTACTAGGAATGGGTTACGGCATAACTCCTATATTGGTTACGCCAACCCATCTGCCTATAAATACCCCACGGATTCCAGCATTTCTAATCATCCCATTCCACACACAACACTCTAAGAGCGTGGGAAAAGATCAAGGAAGGTCTAGGGAGCATACGAGTCTGTTTCCAAGGAGAAGTCACACCATTACGATAAGCTTTAGCGTTTATTATTTCTTTTACTTTCAATTCATGTATTTTGTACCTTTGAATATTGAATTGATTTGCATGATAATATGATGTGCTAAGCACCCTTTGGTGTTAGCCTAGTTATGATTCCTTAATTGTTTTGTTTTCGTTTACCTTTACTTCCGTACAATTATTTCTAAGTTTATGCATGCATAGTTCTTTGGTAGTCACCCTTGATTCGTATTTTTGAATGGCTGTAGAGGCCAATTGCTAGGAGATATGACCAAGCCGACCCTAGGTTAGCGAAATGAAGGAAGGGTAAGATATGACCAACCTGACGGTCTTCTACGTGCGATTTGACCAACCGATCACCTATCGTTTGGATGAACTTAAGAATTAGGGGGTGTAGTGTCTAAGTTCTAAATAGGGCACTCTCACTATTTTGAATCTAGCATGTAGCAGTATTCTAATGACTTGGCTTAGGGGACGGGAACAACAAGGCTTATGACTGTGCTGATTTCCTGGTGGCATCTCGCTGATAGGTTAGTAATTGACCAAATGTTGTCCTATCGAATTTGACCCCACCTGAAGTAATTGGAAGTAGGTAGACGTAGACATAAGTAGCTAGGAGGATTGAATAGGTTAGCACCACTATTCCTCTATTGATTTCCATTTACCCATTTATCTGCTTTTTTTTTATTCTGCATTAGTGCTTTAATTAATTAAATCCCTATTGAAACCATTATTATTCTGTGACAATTAGACTTAGTAATAATCCAACACACATAGCTCTTGGACTACCTGCGGCTTTACCATTTACTACACTACACGCCGACCGGGTACACGCCTGCTAGTGCACTAGTGGTAGACCATAGGTATAGCGAGACACTATATATTAAGACACGCCGTAGAAAAGATGCATCAAGTTTTTGGCGCACGCCGAGAGCTATTTTAGGATTTCATATTAAGTCTCTGCTTTTAATTTTCTTCGATAATGTCGGGGATACAAGACTTCACTCGAGGCCTTTTCCGCTACCCCATTTGCTGACCGGAGAAGCAATTTGAAATAGGAAAATCTATTCTGCCTTATTCACAACATCTTCTCATTTTACAAGTCGGCCGACGTTAGAACCTGAGGTCATCAATGAAAATATCGATGACCTAACTATGGAGCATATTTAGAGTGACCGAATAAGAAGCGCCAATGGCTTTACTCAAGATTCTCACACTAAAAAATACTCTATTCCAGATCATATTATTCGAGAGTTACATGAACTTGAGTTTTCTGGAAACGATGATGAGGATGCTCAAAACCACGTAGAAGAAGTCCTCCACTTGTCCTCTCTTTCAACGCCGAGGTACTCTAAGTTATTCAAATAACAAGCAGGATTTTTCCTATGACTCTTTCGGGACAAATAAAAGATGGTATAACAAACTCCCCACAATTGTAAAGAGCATGGGATAAACTTAAAAATAATTAGCCTTGCAATTTTGCCCTCCTTAAAAATGGCCAAGCTTCTTGGGAAAATCTATCAATTGCTCGTGTTGGAGAAGAAACGATTTACCAAGCATGGGAAAGATTTAATGAGCTTCTCTATCGATGCCCTACTCATGATTTAAACAAACATCAGATCGTATACGTCTTCTATCGGGGATTAATGTGCACAAACGAGAGCTTCTCGATTCACCAAGACCTATTCCTAGCATGACTTCGATCGGGCCTTAATGTATTCAAGTGGATTTAACATTGCTACAAGTGGCACATGGATACGTGGTACGGACCGAGATAATTTCGATCATAAGGTAATGAAGAGCGATAACAAAGCAAGAATACAATTACGGGAAATTTTGAAAACGAAGGTTGGAAAGAGAAAGTGAAGCATGCAAGGTTGAAAAGGTTAAGAGCGATTTGGGACCAAAACCGAGGATTGAAAAGAAAAAAATTCGACCACATCGTAGAGAATCTAGAGAACGAGATGATAGGATTGAAAAATTGATGAGGACATTCAGTAGATAATACAATCTCTTCTCTCAAAATTCACGAAGATAGGATTAAGAGATTGGAAAAGAGTGTTAGCTCATGTTCGAAGCTATCTCGATTATTTAGCGACCAAGGAGGAGGAAGTTGTCCACACTATAGAAACTATCCTCGAAGAACCTTGACCTTTCAAAAAAGTTAAGCATCGAACGGCATGGAGAGACAATATCACTCAAACTTGGTTTGGTAAACCTCCTACTAATGATTACAGTATACTAATCATCATGGTATAGCGCAGAATTAAGTTATGATGAGACTATTCGCCTCAACGAAGATGCTCTCGGTTTTGAGGAACGAGCTACCACAAAGGAAAAGATCCGGATGCTTTACTCTCCCTTGCTATATCGGGAGTCTAAACATGTGTAATGCCCTAGCAGATCTTGGAGCTAGTATTAGCATAATGCCTCGTTCAATATTTTTTATGTATGGGAATTGGTAACTTAAAGCCGGCCAAGATGAAAATTGAAATGTCGATCGATCTATGCAATCCCCATTAGGAATTGTTGAAAATGTGTTGGTGAAAATTAAGAAATTCCTTTTCGATAGATTTTGTGATTCTTGACATTCCGAAGACAACATGATACCGGTCATTTTGGAAGACCCATGCTTGCCATCTTGCCATACTAAGGTAGATGTCTTTGCCGGAAAATTGACTCTTGAAGCTAATGGAGAAATTGCCACTTTCGGACCTAATGAACATTTGTCTAACCCGGAGAAGGTATGCAATTGACCCAAAGAGGCAATTTTGGTGAAGCTTTAGAAAATTTTCTTAGCGACCCCGGACCTCGAGAGTTTGACTCGGGAAAGATTTTGATGTTTTCGTGAATTTAGAAGATGACTTAGGATTAAGTGTTGAAGACCTCTCAAGTGATGTTGAGATGACCCATTGGCAAGATAACTCTCATAAGACTTTTTCGCCCACTTCACCTAAATTTCATGAGGTAGGAACCCCATACATCACGAAACCCCTATTATCTTCAAATCTCATGCAATGGGTTCATCGACTTCCACCTATTTATTGACACACGACTTCCCATTCAATATCATGTCAAAGGAATGCTACAACCAAGTTATGAAGAAAGAATTAGAATACAAGGGAAATAATTTTCTTGGGTTTGCAACTAACATCTATGTCTTTGTTGGGACCCATTCATTCTTGGTGGACTTTATGGTTCTAGACGACGTAAGTGAATTTGTGGAGGATGGACTTACATGAGTAATTTTAGGAAGGCCTTTTCAGGAAATGTCTGGTTTAGATAAGTATGAAAAAGAAGGACTAGTATGGTTGAAGATTAACGATGACAAAACTATTTTCAAGATGCCAAGAACGATCAAGAACTTTAGAAACTGGACCAAGAGGGGCAAGCCAAGCTCGACCTTTACTTGATATGCTGAGGAAGACAAAGAAAAGGCATTGATCACCCCACCGAAAATCAAAAGTTTCTACTTAGGGCCGCTTAGAATTGGGAGATGACTACAAAAGGGATGAGAATTTGGTAAGTTGGATCCAGCGTGGAGACTACCATGTCCACGAAATAACCAACAAGCACCTGTAGCCCGCGACTCTGAGTCTAACTTAAAGACTCGTTAATAAAGAAAAGTGCTCTTTGGGAGACAACCCAATTATCCATTTCTTTTGTTTTATTTCCTTTGTGGGTTTTGTGTTTTCTAACCATTTTTGTAGGAAGCGAGGAACTAATTGTCACGTAGCTTGCCGATTCAATGAGTTAGCACAGAACTCATCTTGGTAATACCAGTAACCAACATTTTAGTAGCGAATTCTTGACGATTACCAATACGGTAATACAATCTCAGGGTTACGCCGTAACTACTCACTGTCACCATACTGGTTTTGCCATTTTGCTGCAGTAACTCCTCCTCATAGGAGTTACGACGTAACTTTACTTCGCTTTAATTCTTTCATTTTAAAACACAGTAACCTTGTATTAGTTTTTAAATGAACTTTGTGGGTGTGTTCCCCAAACCCTCACGACTTCACGTCCACTTTGGGACACTAAGTGGTTTAAAAGGCTTGTTGCATATGCTAAATGCAACCGTGATTCCTACGTAAGTGAGTTAGATTTGTTTTTCATTTCTTTAATTTTTTTCTTTTTAGAATTATGCTTGTCGTATTGTGATTTCGGGATTGAAGTTTGTTCATGATGCATAAACGAAGGCACGGTTCATTTTCGTGGGCCTTCTTCTTTTTTGGAGCAAATTTCAGAAGTTCTCGCCTAATTCTACCTTTCTCTTCACCTTTATTTTAATGCCTACAAAAGGGACTTTGTACAATCTGTGGGCGGAGTGGAATTATCTCTTGAACATTTTTTTGCCCTCATTTTCTAGTTTATTTTGAAAAATTATGCCATTTTTAAAATTTTGACATGTTTTTCCGAACCTAACTAGATTAGACCTAAGCCGAGCACATACAACCCTTGACATTACATGGTGAGATTAGCCTTATCCGTTTCCAATATTTTACCCCAAATCCACCAAATTATGAGTGTGCGGTAGCTTGTAAACTTTAGAACTTGGCCTTTGCATCATTTGAGACCATAGACGAGGTATGTTGAGTTAGCTCGATGTATTTGGACTTTTCGGTTTTAGAAGGCAATATTATAGGATTATCACCCAAACAACCTACCATTGTGAGTCTATCGATTAGTCACCTCGACTTCTCGACCCCCATGTGAAACCCTTTGTTGCACTCACCTTTAGTGCAAGATACCCCTAGATAAACCCTTCTGAGCCATTCCTTTCATTTTGTCAACCCAATATATTGTTTCGTTACACCTTTACACCTTAGCCTACCCCGTAGTCTTTATTTGTGATTGGGAAGTCATCATTTGCCTAAGTTCAAGGTTCGAGTGGAAAGGTTTGAAATCACGCTTTCATCGACAAAATTTATGAAGATCATTGAAGACCCCCGAATTCCCATTGTTCATCTCAAGTGGGGGGATGTTATGTTATTATGTTATGTTGAAAAAAAAAGTTGTTTGAGTTATGATATTGTAAAGTGCGATGTTATAAGCACTATAGTATGAGCTTTATTGATTAGTAGTATGGGAGGCTACCTCACCATATTTGAAGATTGGAGTTGGTAGTTATGCCAACAGAAGAAGAAAAGGTAGTGTGCCCATCACGACGTCCTCTAATGACACATCTACCTTGCATTTCATGATCGGTTTCTAGACTTCTAAGCTTGAACTTTAAGGCATCGTAAGTGTGATGACTTGGTTATAGATTTAGAATACTGATTGTTTTCATTTTACACCATTTACATATCCCATGTCTTATCCTACCCTTTAGTCATGAAGCATGTCTAGGTGATGCAGCGAGCAATCTTTGGTGTCTTGGCCATGGATTTAGTCATGTATCATTGATTTTGTCCACTTCGCCGTGACATGTTAGTAATGACGAGTCACCCCTAACCTTTGTCGTGTCTACCCATATTGCCTTCGAGAATTGTTTAGCCCTTAACTCTAGTGGTGGATATTTGTGTAACCTGAAGCTTATGATAGAATACATGCTATGATGATCGATTGAGTGATCACTCCAAAATTGACACTTAGAATAGTTGAGAGATTTGAGTGTTTGTTCCCCTTTCGTGAGGTGTTCGACTTTATTTTATTCTAGCATAAGGGATTTGTAAACTCATATTTTCCAGGTTTTGGGAGATATCTTTTAGGAATCTATCTAATAAGGTCTACTTGAGGGCAAGTAGAGTTCTAGTGGGGGATATTTGATAACATCAAATAGTCCCGAATATTAGCGTCAATTCCCGAATAATGCTCGTTATATATATATCATTTATATAGATTTACGCTTGTTTTCCATTGTTTTCCACTTTCAGGTAAATTACGAGCATCAGAGCTAAAGAGACGCGGAAATGGAAACATTACTAAAGATTTATCACAGTATGCCTATTTTGAAGAAGTTACGCGCCCTCTCTCACATTACCGTAACTATTACGTGACCCGTAATAACTTATCAAGAGGTTACGGTGAACTCTTCCAAAGGTTACTAACGTAACTCCATTAGTCAAATGAGGTTCTCGCCGCATATACTTACGTAACTACATCATCACTACGGCGAATCGGAAGAGTTGAAGACTACGGCGTAACCACTTATTAGGTTATGCCGTAACCAGTGAGATCTAGCATTTAAGGAATAGAAGGTTACGGCTAACTCCTATATTGGTTATACCAGAACCAGACTGGCCTAAAATACCCAATGAATTGAGCATTTCTAATCATCCCTTCACACACCATCAAGAACGCGGGGAAAAGCTCAAGGAAGGTCTAGGGAGCATACTGAGTGTTTCCAAGGGAAGTCACTCCATTACGATAAGCTTTAGCGTTTATTATTTTTTACTCAATTCATGTATTTTGTACCTTTGAATATTGAATTGATTTGCATGATTAATATGATGCTAAACCCTTTGGTGCTAGCCTAGTTATGATTCCTTAATTTTGTTTGCGTTTACCACTGTAATTATTTTAAGTGTATGCATGCATAGTTCTTTGTGTAGTCACCTTGATTTCGTAGTTTGAATGGCGGTAGAGGCCAATTGCAGAGGCCAATAACTCTGAGGGGATTTGACCCAGAGCTGCAAAGGGTAGATATGACAAACGGACGACCATTTCTACTTGTGCGATTTGATCAACTGATCACCACTGGATGAACTTAAGATTTGGGGGTGTAGTGTCTAAGTTCCTAACGGCCGGGCACTCACTATTTAGAATCTAGAATGTAGCGTATTCTAATGACTTGGCTTAGGACCGGGAACAACAGGACTTATGACGGTGCGCCTGATTTCTCCTGTGGTGGCATCTTTGCTCATAGGTTAGGGCGAATTGACCAAATGTTGTCCTCTCGAATTTGACCCACCTGAAGTAATTGGAAGTAGGTACATGACATTAACTAGCTAGGAGGATTGACTAGGTTAGCACCACTATTCCTCTATTGATTTCCATTTACCCATTTATATGCTTTTATTTTATTCTGCATTAGTAGTTTAATTAATTAAATCCTTATCGAAACCATTATTATTCTGTGACAATTAGACTTAGTAATAATCCAACACACATAGCTCTTGGGACGACCTCGGCTTTACCATTTACTACACTACACGACCGGGTATTACTGCCCGTTAGTGAATTAGGGTAGACCATAGGTATAGCGAGACACTATAAATATTAAGACCTGGTCAGTAAAACCTGCATCAAAATCAAATGAGCTGGAATATAGTATGGTAGTCGGATGAATCACATAAGGATACTGAGTGAATGTATAACCAAATGGAGAACCGATAAAGTATGGTATAGCAACGAATGAATAATAACATCAGAAATCTACCACGAGCCCAAACCAATCAAACCATATCATATCATAGTAACCATGGAGTAGCTAACTCCGAAAATGTGAAGGACGTGTATTGCACACAACATCAATCACCAAACCAAATGTAGCAATATCAAATACAAAACAAATCTAGGATGCATCCATACTGCAAAAAGTATTAGTGGCATATTTTAATAAACAATATAGGTACGGTGTGGCACATCACTCGACCACACTGGAGTCATGCCATTGGTGTATCACTGACACAGACATGGAACCCCCATGCCTAGTATAATGGCTTGGGTATCAAACTGAAGGGTCAAAAGCAAAGTCCAAATTTGGCAATGTATAAGTCATCATAATCAAAGGTTCTATATCAATGGTTCACAATTCAACATATCATAGCAAAGGTTCACAATTCAAAGGTTCATAGCAAAGGTTCATGACAAAGGTTCATAGCAAAGGTTCAATTCAAAGGTTCACCTCAAATCAAAGTAAGGATCTCAAACATATAACATATCAAATGAATAACTAATCGAATATCAAATCAGATGATCATACCAGAACGAATCATATCAAATGGATCATATCAAATCAAAGCAAGGAGAAATACGAATCGAATATCAAAATGGACAAGAGTCATGAGAGAAACGAAGTGTCATTACTAAAATGACGGGATATTTGTACCTCAAAGTGTGTGCACGAGAGCAAAGCACACAAAGCCAATCACTTCTCCCTCTTCACAAGATCTACAGTAAATATACTCACATATAACCAACATATTCATTTTATAAGATTCTTATGCATTTATAGGTGTTTTACTTATTGATATAATCCTTTTATCTTTCATTTTCTTAACTTCACATCTGGACCAGTTTTACACGAATTTTTAAACCCATCAGAAGTATTCCAAAAATTTCAAGAAACTTCCCAGAGGTTCCCACATTAGTTAAGTAATTTCTAACATTTTAGTGGATTTTATCTTAGAGTCTAAGTATGGTTTAAAAATCCATATTTCCAGACATGCCCAGAAAGTGTTCAGGAAATACACCTAAAAAGTTTACGCTTATTAGACCTGTTTAGACACCTTGAACATATTCCCAAAAATCCCAGAAATTCATTTATAGCCTAAATGTCACTCCTGTAAAATGAGAGCTCCTAATTCCTTATGGTTTGAAAATGAAAAATCAAACAATCCAACTAAATTTCAGACCCGTTTTCTCAGCTTTGACACTTGATCTTGTAAAATTCAAAAATACGACTTAGACAACTCCAAATTCGACCAAACCACTTGGAAAACTTAACTAAGAAATAAAATAAGTTTTTCCAACAGAAACCCAGATTTTAATCCTTATGAAACTTAAATTACAAGGTTCCCAAATTCGGATTCCAAAACAGTCCCGACCAAAGACCCGTCTAAAGTCATCATAACATGTATTTTACTTAACCAAACGCACCCGTGACCATGAAAGCCATGAAACCCGTTTTAATATAATCTTAACATGCCCAACACTTTATATTTCCCGGCTTATGAATTTTATACACACACTTTATTATGATTAACGAACCAACAACCAAATTCCACATGAAATCATAAACATTCTTGTTAACAAAACGACCTAGGGTTTCATTTATTCCCATCAATTTAAGTGTATCACGAGTGGTTTAATAAACTTGTTAAAGTGATGATGATGGGTCGATCAAGGCTGAAACAATGATGTCGAGGCAAAAGCAAAAACAACATGGGTCGACATATAACTTAACATTAGGTTACACGTTTTATTTTATTTTTCCAACAAATCCAAACAAACCCTAATAATTGAACACACACAATAATCAGATTCAAGAGACCTTGAATTGATTGGAAAGACAAAAGATACAAGTGATACCTTGGTTGAGTTTTGCACACAAGAACAGAAAATATAAGGAACAAACTGATCCAAACGACCCTCCTAACAGACACACGATCAAAATACCAACTCCAACTCCACGATCAAGCCTTAATCCCCTTGATGCTGCTGCGATTCATGGACACTACGAGTACACTTGCTGCTGCAACCTTCAAAGCGTGCCCTAGGATCTTGGAAAAAACAAAATCTCTTTGCCGCTTCTTTTGTTAAACGATTTAGGGTTTTGAAATAAATGGAATTGTGATATACGGTATGAAAATAAATGGGGGAATAAGGGGAAGTATTTTAGCCGAAATTATAGGGATTGATGGAGTCTTTCCTTATTTTTCACAATCATGAACCTAGACATTTTTTTGAATTATAAGTAGTGTATAAAATAAAAATAAAAGGGTATAGGGAATTTATTTATTTAACTTATGTTAAAATAAAATATATACTTCATATCATAGATTAACTATAGATTAAATTGTGTAGTCTTTATAATTCGTAAACAAGTTCTCTCAACGTTGCGTATAACAAAGTTTCAAATTTTATTTTGGGTCGTTTTTAGGTTCAAATATATGACGGAAATAATAAACGAAAACTAGGTTATTACATTTAGTAATGATAACAATAATGCACTAAAGGTGAGTGCATACAAGGTAGGCTAAGGCGATTTGGGTGTACATTTGGGGGTGGATTATGAACAATGCTCTTCATTGATATTCCGGAAAACCGAAACATCACGAGAACCGCCAAAAGGATAGGCTGTGAGGGGTTAACTAGGGTATCGTGTACTAAAGATGAGTACAACGCAAGGGTGTGGGGGAATTACTCAACCGATGTGGATGAAGTAATTATAATGCGTGTTTCAAATAAGGTTGTCCTAATGCCTCTTATCATTTAGTCATTCCTAACTACACAAGTGTAGTCTCACCAGCGATCTCTCGAATGCATCACAAAACAAGTTCTAGAATCATTATACTACCTTACACTCTAAAGCATTAAATGAATGTTTTTTTCCTAACAGAAACGAACCTCATATTTTTAGAATGGAAAGAAAATGTGTTTAAACTAAGTTATAACTAGTCCATATAATTTTATTAAGACTAATGTTTAGCCTCGTACATGTCATAAATTTTTTAAATTTGGTGCTAAAATTTCCCTAACAAATATTTCTCATAGTTTATTACACAATTACCAAGGACAAGACAAATAATCAAGGATAAGAATAGTTTCTAAGTTCCCGTTTTATTCTTCCTCCCTACACTTAAACTGAACATTGTCCCCAATGTTCCCCGAAAGTATCAAAGTTATGATAAAGGAAGGTAAGTAAGGAAAAGAAACTAGTACTCCCTAATTAGCTCGGCAGAGGATCCAGGTGTCTAGTAAAATTTTTTTTCAGGAAGAATGCATAAGTGATAAGCTCCATCCAATGTTGTGTTTCTTCTTCTTTCCAAATATAACCTGCATACTTAAGAAAACAAACGAAACATTCGCGTAAAATCGGCGGTAAAACTATATATGACACAACTACACTAGGATATAATGCTTGTAGAATGAATGTTTGCAGTTTTTCTGGAAAATTAAGACCTGAGAATTTCTAAAAATTATAGTAGCACGAGAATGAAAAATAATAATAAGTCAGTTGCTTAACCTGACGTCGCAAGCTTTAATCCGCGCCAAAGTTGTCATGACTGAACGGCCTCACGTGATTTTTCGGAAAAATTCTGGAAAAGTTACATCTTTAAAACCTGGAAAAATTCCTGCAAAACATCCCTTATGACTCGATACAAGCATTTGACTCTAACATTTTTTTAAAGCTCACTTTTATGACTTTAAAAGCCATGTATTGTAACAACTACATTCTGCGTACCCCCACTTTTAATGTTCCCCATTAAATGTATTGACATCGACAGATAAAACGAAAGTATAAAACCCATAAATAAACACTCACAAGCACTAATCATATCTCACACTCTCTCAAAACGTGAATCGCTTGCACTCGCTAAACGACAACCGCCTACCAACTAAATCTTCCACCATCGCACAAAGATGCGGCTCCGCTTCACCACCTCGGACATGGTCTAATGCTGGCTACCGCCAAAACTTTTAAGATAATCAAAAATATTGCATCGCCAAAAATTTGGCTTCAAAGACATCCACATGAACGCCGAAGACTTCCGCTACATCAGATCATACACATTTGTTTTTGTCGCAAAGTATGTCTAGTTAAAAACTTAAAACCTTGTATCCGTCATTTTTAATACTAGTAAGCTTAATCCCAAACACCCCTTTAAGAAAAATCTATCCACTTTCTTCATTCTACTCAACTGGATAAACCCATCATCACCACTCTTGCTATCTTCCTCACCTTCAAAACCCCTCTAAAATAACCCAAACCATCATCCCAAAAAATGGCCACAATTTCATCATCCATAATATCATCAACCACATACCTCCATCTCCACTCATCTTCCAAATCCTTCAAAACCCATTCCCAAACATCACTCAAAATCTCAAATGCAAGACAACAACAACCCACTAGACTCTTTTGTGTTGCTGAAGAAACTGTAGTGACAGCAGTTGACCCAACTTCTGAAGCAGCTAGGAGGCTTTATGTTGGGAATATTCCAAGAACTACTAATAATGATGAGCTGCAAAAGGTGTTTGAGGAACATGGGTCTATTGAGAAAGTTGAGGTATTTGGTTTCTGGGTTTTTTTGTTTATGTGATTTCATATGTGGGTTTAAGTTTTTTTGGTTTAGTGTTAAGTATGTTATAAGTTATAGAGATTTTGAGTTTTGGTCAAGTGAATAAGTGCATACTGATTTCAGAATTGTTCAATGAACTTATAAGTTGAACTGTATCATTTTAGTTGAATTGAGGATTAGAATGATTAAGAAAAAGTTAGCAACATTATCGTTATAATGTTTGTTTTTGCTTACGTTTATGAAAACACCTTTTAGTACAATACAAGCGCTTTTAGTAAGCTGTTTTGAATAAGCTAATAAGCATATCCAAACACCATAACCTGATAAGCTGTTTTTACATATAAGCATAAGTTTTTCAAATAGGCTTTTCCATACATCCCATAGGCTGACGTGAACCAATAACTTTTGTGTACTTTTATCATTAAAAGGCAATTTTAACCTCAAGGCCTAGTTTAAGTGATTGAAATTCTGCGTTTTGCATTTGGGAAATGTGGCATATCCCAACACTTGCAAACTCTATGATACTTAAAGATTCATTATTAGATAATCAGATGATTATTTGCCGTGCTAAGGGGTTAGTTAAGTAATTTACCAAAGACCAGATTTACTGAACCAGTTGATTGCCGAGTAGCTTGTGCTATATCTATTTGGTTATTCTTCATGTGGTAGCATTATTCGGCACTCCATTGCTCTCTATTAGCTGTCATAAGTCGAGTTTGAGTTACAAACAGTGTTCTTAACTTATGATTTTTCATCTTACTTAAATTCCTACTTGTACTTTTTCATTCGGTTATGGGTCTTTCTGTAAAAAAATTCGATATTCACATCAAGTTCATAAGCTAAGTAGTCGGTTAGGCGTCCAAACTTACAGTATAACAACTAAAATAGTGAAGACGAGTCAGATTAGCATTATTGTAAAGCTAAAATGTGTTTCTGTTTATTCGGTATTAAGTTTCATTCTTTTTCGCTTAAATTAGATTACAATTATTGCCCATTTATTTCTTTATGAATATTTGATTTTTCTGCAACATCAAAAGGTTAACAACTATAATAACTCAAATTTGTAGGTAATGTATGATAAATGGTCAGGAAGGAGTAGAAGATTTGGTTTTGTTACAATGAAAACTGTTGATGATGCAAATGCTGCTATTGAAAAGCTAAATGGCACGGTGAGGACATCTTTCTAATGTTGTTTACTTCAATTTTGAGCAAAATTTGCATATATTCCTGTTCATTCTAGTCCACAAGATTCTTCTTTTTCAAGATAATTATCATAATTAAGTGATAAAAAAGTAAAACCAACGGCATAAATACATCAAACGGGTGTTATATGTTTTTTATGAACAGGAAATAGGTGGGCGTAAAATTAAAGTAAATGTCACCGAGAAGCCATTGAATGGAGTTACCTCTACACTACCCCAATCAGAAGAAACCCCATTCGTTGACAGCCCTTACAAACTTTATGTGGGAAATCTTGCAAAAACAGTGACATCAGATTCGCTCAAAAGCTTCTTTGCAGATAAGGGAAACGTTCTTGGTGCTAAAGTATCGCGAGTTCCAGGAACCTCAAAATCAAGTGGATTTGGGTTTGTTTCATTCTCTTCAGAAGAGGAAGTAGAAGCTGCCATATCATCTTTTAACGACGCTGTAAGTTTATACATCTTGCATATTGATTGTATTCTTGTAGGTTGTAGCAATGTGGTTTCAATTTGAGTGTTTCAAATGTAATCTTTGTGATGTTTGTTCTTGCAGGTACTTGAAGGGCAAAAGATTCGTGTAAATAAAGCGTAGGGTACCAGGAAAGGACTTTTTTGAGCTTTGTTATTGTTATATTATCGCATTAGATATCAGTATGTATCACTCTGAAATGGTAAAAAAAATCTAGATTTTGATGGGTATTTCTTGTATGAGCTTTATTAACGGTACACCCTTGATCATAATCTGTCATTTGTCTATGATTATTTGATTTTATCACATTCATGAACTTAGCTTTACTATCTATCTGTTATTATATACTACGTACTCCGTAATAGGGAGACATGGTATATGTGTAGGCTCAACCGCTCAAGTTCTCAACAATGTATTCCTTAATATGTTGAGTCGCTTGCTTGCTATACCTAAATATGAGAGATGCGCTAGTTCAATGCCTTATCTAATGCTTTCAAAAAAAAATAAATAAATAAATAAAAAATAAAAAAAATCGTTTACGAAAGGGTGAATGTTATCATTGATGGGTTTGGAATCTTTTGTTGGTTTATGGATATATTTAATATGTGTATGACCGGATTCGAACTCGAGACAATGAGATTGTACACTTTATGTATGAGACTCGATGTTAAATAATTAATATAAAATATTATGTTTAATTATTAAATTCACAATAAACGACTTAACGAGCGATAAGTACTTATCGGAAGTGACTATAGGTCGTTAAATGTCAACGGGATGTTGATGAAGAAGTTAACAAGCCAAGAGAAGGTTTTAGGAACCCTCTCATGCTTGCGGGTTTTTGGCCAAACTATGGAATCCCACATCGGAAACCATAGTAATCTTGACATCTACTATAAGGCTATAAATACATCCTCATGTATTCATCCTTTGGTACACAAGATTTCAATAGAAGACCAAACTTCTTCTTTCTTCCCTCTTGTTCTTAGGTCGACAAGTAAAACCCCATGTAAGGGATTTCGCGAAAGTGACCTTAAGCATAACAAAGGTGTTTGGTTAATCTATTGTGATCAAGAACTAGCATTCACATCGAATCGCTAATAGTACGTGTGTACAAGAACGTGGTGTAACACTGATTCGCTCCCAGACGGTCAAGTTTTGTCACACAAGCTGACCACTTGTGAATGGTCAACCGTAACAAACTCCAAACAGTCTGGAACCAAATGCAATGAAGTCCAGGAGAGTATAGTGTTTCCCCAGGTCGTTAAGTCCCAACGAGCTGTGCGACTGAATAATCAAACGTATAGTGATCGGGTGATAATGAAGGGGAAAAGGTTTGTGATTGATACTAGATGACAAAGGAAAAATGAAAGAAAATTAAAAAGCTAAATTATATTAAATAAACGCTATCACTATTTTTTAAAATGATGTTTTTGATTTTTCTTTTATAAATTTAAATTAAAAACTACGAACGCATTAAAAATAAAATGTGAAATTGAAACAAGATAATCCTAAAAATATAAAAATGAAATTTTTACAAACTTAATGATAAGAGAAAATTTTGAGAAAAAGAAAATTATTTTTATGACTATTTATTTAATTATTATTAATTAAAAACTATTTGTTAATTATTTAAAAATACATTAAAATACAAGAACATATAAAATTAACCTAAAAAATGAAATTATAAATTGGAAAAATCTAAAATATTATAAAACTAATGTTAAAACTGAAAATATATTTTTTTTGACTTTTTAAATAATTATTATTAATTAAAAACTAATTTAAACTAATTAAAATTAAGAAAAATAACAAATGAACAGTAAAAATTATGAGACTTTACAGGAAAATCTAAAATATTGTTCTAAGCCTGGGAAAAATATAAAACGTTAAATAAGCCCACTAATAAGCTGAATTAGGCAAATAAGCAGTTTGCTAATAAGCTAAAAATAAGCTAAAAAGCTCTAAAAATTACCAAAGGCTACTACAGCCTAAATCTAACCTAATTTGAGCTAATGCAACTGATTGGGACCTAAAAATCACAAGCTACAGAAAAAAAGCTCGAGACCAGATTTTAATAACTATATGCCAAACGGCCTCTAAGGCCCTACTTTAAGCACTATTTAAGCTAGCTAGAAAAAATCACAAAAATTAACTAAAATCACCATGAAACTAACAACCTACCAAAGTGTCTAAATCCAGAATTTCAGCTGAAATGGACTTAAGATGAATCTGTGAAAATTCCACAAAGTTATGCAAAAATTGCTTTGCAAAAACAATAACCAAACACCCTTTGACAGATTAGAGCTTAAATGAGCATCTCCAACAGTGAATAGGCAACCAAGTAAGCGAGATAAGCAGTATAGTATGAAAGTAAGCTAACTATAAGTGAAATAAACCAAAGGTACAAAGGGAAAATCAGTTGGTAATAAATTTATACTAAGGGAAATCCTAAACTAATAAAAAAAAGAAAAGAAAATAAGCAAGTAAAATTAAGCACCTAATAAGCAATAATGCAAACTAACCTAATCTAAATACGTTAAAAGCAACCAAGAAAATCTGAATAAGCTGAATTGAGAACCTGGTAAGCACTGAAAAAGGGAATGAGCTACAGATCTGCTGTTGTTCCTGTTGCTTTCACCACAAAATGTACTCAACGAGGGCTTTTGTGGCTTAATTTGAATAAGCTACAGGCTTAACTAGACCATGGGCTTCGGGAACCTGAAGGTCACCCAGCCTAGCTACCTTTGCCCCCATACCGGCCTAAATAAGCTGTTTATTTACGTACCATAAATAAGCTGAAAAAATGGTGCAGTGGGTCAGCTGAAAACGGGCGTGAGCGAAAGTGTATGGAATGGGATAAAACTACTTGCAGACCTGATCAAACTATTGCTACAAGCTCCTAAATGACTCTAAAAGGCAACATAGATAACTACTAATCGATAAGCTATAATGAGCATAAAGATGCTAAGTAGATACAAGCAAATTATACTAATCGATATGGAAGTGTAGCAAACAAAGAACCTGAGGGTGATCATTTGCGTAACTTCAAGAGCATCTGAATCAACATCTATCATCTCAATAAGCTATCCAGAATCATAGACACATTCTACTCTACAAATGGAAACTAAATTTTAATCATATCATGATGAACAACATAAATGCATTAATGAAAATACTTATGATGGACCGGGGATAGATGACTTAAGAATGATAAGCAAACTTAAACTTTTGAAACACCTAAACTTGAAATTATGAGAAAGAAAGCTATAGAAACAGTTTTAGAATTTATAACACTAAAGTTTATAAAAACTATAACATTTGAAATCGAAAAGCCCACTAATTCCAAACACTCCTTAAAACTACTAAGTTGAGATTTAACCAAAAACTATGATGAACTTTAACTGAGACTAACTTGTATTGATCAAACAAACATATAACTTAACATTTTAACAAATAAAATCCAGAAATTAAGCTAAGATCAAATTGACTTTTACTTTTGACTTTCGTTGACTTTTGTTGACTCTGTGTGAAACTTGCATTCTAAGGAAACTACTTTAATTCACTTAAATAAGGCTGAATAAGCTTGAAGAAGCTTATTTGAACCATTGTAAATGATTAAAACGTAAAAATTGACAATGAACGAATTTGGCGGGAAAATGAATTAAGGCTGTAAACTTGGAATTTCTTAACAAAAACACTTGAATTATAACTGAATTAACTTGTACAATACAGAAATTACAAAACCCAGCAAACTTTTACATTAAACTTGAAAAACGATTTTAAAGTTACTCTAAGAAATGGTCTAAAAACTGGGACAATTTGCTACTCTGTGTCTTCTTTCTTCTTTATAGTCCTCACTAGTTGCTCTGAATCTTTTCTGGCCATTGGATGGGTCAAAGTTGATCACAGCCCTTGATTTTACTTTTTGGCGCCAATATTGGAAGTAACAGGGTTTGATAGCGTGTGGCAGAGAAGGTGTGTTAATTGTTCCTTGGACTAGTGTGGAGGTGGAGGGGACAAAGAGTAGATAGGGTGCTGGGGTATGTGAGCTGGAAGTATGGTTGTGGGAGGTTTTGCAGGAGGAAGGTAGTGGTTAGAGGGAAACCAGGAGGTTTTGGTTTAGTCAAACGGGGTTTGACTGGGGAATTATTTGTGGTCCGGTTTTGGATTAAATTTTGGGCTTGGGTTAATTTTTGGGTTTATGTTTGGTTTGGTAAAATTATATAAGCTAGGGACCAATCTTGTAAATTCTGAAAATTGGAGGACCAAAGTTGTACATCTTCCAAAATAAACCAAGGGTGATTCCTGCCATGTCCCAATAATCTAGGGACCATACATGAGATTTCCAACAATAAAATTTTCCCAGGGACCATTTTTGCAAATTCTGAAAGTGCAGGGACCAAACTTGTAAATTATTGAAACTTTTCACCAAAGGATTAAATATGACAACATATGATTTCAAAAGGACATTTGGTGACTTTTCTTACAAAACAAATGCCTAGGGACTAAATTTGACAAGTTTTGAAAGTTGAGGGACTGAAACTGCCAATTATGCAAACTTTGTTCGTTTTTCAACTATTTTTAAACATTTTGCATTTGAAACATATAAAACACAATCCAATGATATTTTCAGTATTTTGATGAATTTCTGAGTGTTTTTAAATGTTTTGCAGTTCAGATTTGACCAAAAATGATGAGTATTTACACACTCATCAATCCCCCACACTAAACTATTGTTAGTCCCTAGCAATCTTTTATGAAAACTTAATGGATTTGAATCTCTTTACCAAAAGCCATTACTTATGGAGTAGCCAATTGTTTCAGTTCAAGTAAGAACCTTGGTACAACGATAACCAAATGATTTTGAGCAAATCACCAGCTTTCAACGGTTTTGATTTGTCTTTACCGGAAGCCGTTTGCTTCTGGACTAGCCAAATCTTAGATAAAATATCTTTGGTGAGTCGATTACCAATTATGGTTTTCCAATTGCCTTTACCACAAGCCATAAACTTGCGGGCTAGCCAACTCTTCACTAATTAAAGATATGGTGAGTTGAACACCATACAATTTTGGGCAAATTGCAAGCCGCCAACGGATTTGAGATATCTTTACCAAGAGCCGTTTGCTCCTGGATTAGCCAACCCTTTTGTTTATTAGACATGGCGGACTGATAACCATAAGTTGAGTAAGTGCAAAACACTTACTCAAAAAAAATTTTGGCCAAAAACGGGGGAATTAGGTGGTATAATTACATGATAAAATTCGTGAGAATTCCCCTCCACACTTAGAAATGAATATTGCCCTCAATATTCAAAGTACCGGCGGTTATGCCGAAACCTAGAACGTAAAAGGGAAATACTACGGCCATTATTTGAAAGATTTTTTTTTTTTTTTTAGAAAACTTATATACAAATAAGCAACTCCCCACACTAGGGTGGTACACACGGGTGAAAACCCATGTTTAACTACTGTTTTGATTACCGAGTCGCTAGCTTGACTCGACCCCGAATTAATTTGTTCATGGGGAAGTAAGTGGAAGAGACAATCTCCATCGGACTTTCATTCAAGATGTTTGTATAAACATTGAAGTACGTGAAAGTTCCACACCGATGAGGTATACATAGATCCGGCTTACAAATAATAAATGAAAATGCCGGGGTCAAAGATAGTGTCCTCACTCCCGAACGAGTGAAGAAGAGAGGAAGTTACCAGGTAGGTGAAGAAAAGAAGGAAAATCATGATGACGATCATGATAAGATCTTCTTCCTCAGGATCAAGTGCGGTTGCACTCGTTTGGATTTTATCGGTTGAGCTCTTTGGTTTGGAAAGCATCTCGAGAGGGAGGGTTGGAAAATTTGTCATAGAAATACAAACTCTCATGATTGAGAACTTTTCCCCCCGATCATGATTTTTGCCATCCAAGCGATCATACTCCGGCGGAGTCATGATATGAGTGAGTTCACCGACGAACTTCTCATGAAGAGAATCATTCACATGATGTGAATTTGTGAACTCTTGTTCCATTGTGGACTCATTAGTATCCTCAATCTGAGTATCAAAGAGTGGATTCTCAGAAATTAAAGTGAATTCAGAGTCGAATTCAAATAGAGGATTGGTGAAAGTAGCTTTGAATGTTTCAGGAACAAAGTGATCAACATTCTCTATTGGACTGTTGGGATAAGAAGTGAGTGAACGATCATTATCAAGGAGACTTTCGGCCTCTCCCAGATCGGCTTTGAAATCAAAGAGACTATCATCACTTTCCGATGAAAGTCGATTGATGTGAGTGAGTTCATCGCTGAACTCCTCAAGAAGATGATCAGCATCGTGTGGGAGTGATGCCTCAACATACTCAATGTTTCCATAAGAAGCACATTCTTCGCTACCATCGGAGAAAGTCTCAAATTGATCGTTTGAACACTCAAGAGGGAAGAAGAATCACAAATATGATCGAAGTTCCCTGACTCTCTCGGATTGGGACAAGGTTCTCATCACTAGACTTTATGAATTCGCCCAATTCCTTTTCGTGAACAGTGTCAAGATGCTCGCCCCCATGTTCGAGAGTGAGTGGGAATATCGGGGTGTGATAGCGTTGTTTGAGAATGAATCTCAACTGTTGGGATATCAACCGATGAACTTGATGAATCTTTATAGAATTGAAGGATATCAAGTGTATCCTCATCATCACCGCATCGTGAATAAAACGAATTGAGAGCTAGATCCGGGTCTTTTTCTTTGCAATTGATTCCCTAATAGATTTTTCAAAACGCAATTTGGGAATTTATTTTAGCAGCCAATGCTCTTCAACTAGCAATTCTTCCATGGATTCTCATGTGAATTTTGAATGACGGGACATTGTCGGAGTGGAGATTTGTCAAAACCGGAAGGTTGACATTGATAATCATCATGAGGACCCCACAATATACACAAGAAAAACTGGGAGCATTTCGAAATGCTGTTTTACTCAATTCCTCAATTCTTTTCACTAACTCCAGAAGCTCTAGATAAGTGTCTTGTTGGGTTTGCTGAGGAGTTTGAGTCATTTGGCACTGTGGAGGTTGGTCGTGATATGGATAGTCGTAATTGTTACAAGGAAATGGATTCCTTGTTTGACAATCAGAGCTGAAATGGGGACCTCCACAGTTCTCACAACAAAATGATTGTTGTGATTGATTTGGTGAATAACATGGATATTGATCATTTCCAAAGTTCAGAGTGTTATCAGAGATTTGTTCATAGAAAAACGTGGGCTCTCGGTCCGACACTCAAATCCTTGGTGAGGACCTCCACAAAACTCACACAGATATGTCAATATCTCATGATGTGGTGGCTAGAATGAATGAGATTTGTCATGGTAAGGATAGGGAGCTTGGTTATAGACAGACCCATCTCCTGATTCTACCATGTTAAAACTGAGACAATTATCATCATTATGAGGGTCACCACACCATTGACAACCAAGAAGGTGAGGATAAGACATAGAAAGAATTAAAGGGTTCCAGAGGGTAAGAAATGAAGAATCAAAAGGGTAAGAGGGTAAAGAGGAATATTTTTGGTATTTTTGAAAAACATTTTGTAAAAATAAGAAAGAAAATCTTTTTGGGTTTTTGATTTTTAAGATGTTTTGGGATTTTTGGATTTTTATAAGAAAATATAAACATATATAGATGGTATGAACAAGGAGTGAATATTCAAATCACTAATCTGCTAGACGTAAGCTTATTAGCACAGTTCCCCGGCAACGGCGCCAAAATTTGATTCGCTCCCAGACGGTCAAGTTTTGTCACACAAGCTGACCACTTGTGAATGGTCAACCGTAACAAACTTCAAATAGTCTGGAACCAAATGCAATGAAGTCCAGGAGAGTATAGTGTTTCCCCAGGTCGTTAAGTCCCAACGAGCTGTGCGACTGAATAATCAAACGTATAGTGATCGGGTGATAATGAACGGGAAAATGTTTGTGATTGGTACTAGATGACAAAGGAAAAATGAAAGAAAATTAAAAAGCTAAATTATATTAAATAAACGCTATCACTATTTTTTTAAAATGATGTTTTTGATTTTTCTTTTATAAATTTAAATTAAAAACTACGTAACGTACAAAATAAAATGTGAAATTGAAACAGTATTAATCCTAAAAATATAAAAATGAAATTTTTACAAACTTAATGATAAGAGAAAATTTTGAGAAAAAGAAAAAAAGAAAATTATTTTTATGACTATTTATTTAATTATTATTAATTAAAAACTATTTGTTAATTATTTAAAAATACATTAAAATACAAGAACATATAAAATTAACCTAAAAAATGAAATTATAAATTGGAAAAATCTAAAATATTATAAAACTAATGTTAAAACTGAAAATATATTTTTTTTGACTTTTTAAATAATTATTATTAATTAAAAACTAATTTAAACTAATTAAAATTAAGAAAAATAACAAATGAACAGTAAAAATTATGAGACTTTACAGGAAAATCTAAAATATTGTTCTAAGCCTGGGAAAAATATAAAACGTTAAATAAGCCCACTAATAAGCTGAATTAGGCAAATAAGCAGTTTGCTAATAAGCTAAAAATAAGCTAAAAAGCTCTAAAAATTACCAAAGGCTACTACAGCCTAAATCTAACCTAATTTGAGCTAATGCAACTGATTGGGACCTAAAAATCACAAGCTACAGAAAAAAAGCTCGAGACCAGATTTTAATAACTATATGCCAAACGGCCTCTAAGGCCCTACTTTAAGCACTATTTAAGCTAGCTAGAAAAAATCACAAAAATTAACTAAAATCACCATGAAACTAACAACCTACCAAAGTGTCTAAATCCAGAATTTCAGCTGAAATGGACTTAAGATGAATCTGTGAAAATTCCACAAAGTTATGCAAAAATTGCTTTGCAAAAACAATAACCAAACACCCTTTGACAGATTAGAGCTTAAATGAGCATCTCCAACAGTGAATAGGCAACCAAGTAAGCGAGATAAGCAGTATAGTATGAAAGTAAGCTAACTATAAGTGAAATAAACCAAAGGTACAAAGGGAAAATCAGTTGGTAATAAATTTATACTAAGGGAAATCCTAAACTAATAAAAAAAAGAAAAGAAAATAAGCAAGTAAAATTAAGCACCTAATAAGCAATAATGCAAACTAACCTAATCTAAATACGTTAAAAGCAACCAAGAAAATCTGAATAAGCTGAATTGAGAACCTGGTAAGCACTGAAAAAGGGAATGAGCTACAGATCTCTGTTGTTCCTGTTGCTTTCACCAAAACCCCAACGAGG
Organism: Chrysanthemum makinoi; assembly: GCA_910596185.1. Lineage (NCBI taxonomy): Eukaryota > Viridiplantae > Streptophyta > Magnoliopsida > Asterales > Asteraceae > Chrysanthemum > Chrysanthemum makinoi. The sequence continues at coordinate 177,265,771 of OU343225.1, forward strand.
GCTTTGTGGCTTAATTTGAATAAGCTACAGGGCGAACTAGACCATGGGCTTCTGGGAACCTGAAGGTCACCCAGCTAGCTACCTTTTGCCCCCCATACCTGGCCTAAATAAGCTGTTTACAGCTCATAAATAAGCTGAAAAAAATGGTGCAGGGGCTGCTGAAACAGTGGGCAGAGCAGGTATGGAATGGGATAAAACTACTTGCAGACCTGATCAAACTATTGCTACAAGCTCCTAAATGACTCTAAAAGGCAACATAGATAACTACTAATCGATAAGCTATAATGAGCATAAAGATGCTAAGTAGATACAAGCAAATTATACTAACTGATATGGAAGTGTAGCAAACAGCAACCTGAGGGTGATCATTTGCAGAACTTCAAGAGCATCTGAATCAACATCTATCATCTCAATAAGCTATCCAGAATCATAGACACATTCTACTCTACAAATGGAAACTAAATTCTAATCATATCAGCATGTGAACAACATAAATGCATTAATGAAAATACTTATGATGGACAGGATAGATGACTTAAGAATGATAAGCAAACTTAAACTTTTGAAACACCTAAACTTGAAATTATGAGAAAGAAAGCTATAGAAACAGTTTTAGAATTTATAACACTAAAGTTTATAAAAACTATAACATTTGAAATCGAAAAGCCCACTAATTCCAAACACTCCTTAAAACTACTAAGTTGAGATTTAACCAAAAACTATGATGAACTTTAACTGAGACTAACTTGTATTGATCAAACAAACATATAACTTAACATTTTAACAAATAAAATCCAGAAATTAAGCTAAGATCAAATTGACTTTTACTTTTGACTTTCGTTGACTTTTGTTGACTCTGTGTGAAACTTGCATTCAGAACAGGAAACTACTTTAATTCACTTAAATAAGCTTGAATAAGCTTGAAGAAGCTTATTTGAACCATTGTAACAGATTAAAACGTAAAAATTGACAATGAACGAATTTGGCGGGAAAATGAATTAAGGCTGTAAACTTGGAATTTCTTAACAAAAACACTTGAATTATAACTGAATTAACTTGTACAATACAGAAATTACAAAACCCAGCAAACTTTTACATTAAACTTGAAAAACGATTTTAAAGTTACTCTAAGAAATGGTCTAAAAACTGGGACAATTTGCTACTCTGTGTCTTCTTTCTTCTTTATAGTCCTCACTAGTTGCTCTGAATCTTTTCTGGCCATTGGATGGGTCAAAGTTGATCACAGCCCTTGATTTTACTTTTTGGCGCCAATATTGGAAGTAACAGGGTTTGATAGCGTGTGGCAGAGAAGGTGTGTTAATTGTTCCTTGGACTAGTGTGGAGGTGGAGGGGACAAAGAGTAGATAGGGTGCTGGGGTATGTGAGCTGGAAGTATGGTTGTGGGAGGTTTTGCAGAGGAAAGGTAGTGGTTAGGAGGGAAACCAGGGGAGGTTTTTGGTTTAGTCAAACGGGGTTTGACTGGGGAATTATTTGTGGTCCGGTTTTGGATTAAATTTTGGGCTTGGGTTAATTTTTGGGTTTATGTTTGGTTTGGTAAAATTATATAAGCTAGGGACCAATCTTGTAAATTCTGAAAATTGGAGGACCAAAGTTGTACATCTTCCAAAATAAACCAAGGGTGATTCCTGCCATGTCCCAATAATCTAGGGACCATACATGAGATTTCCAACAATAAAATTTTCCCAGGGACCATTTTTGCAAATTCTGAAAGTGCAGGGACCAAACTTGTAAATTATTGAAACTTTTCACCAAAGGATTAAATATGACAACATATGATTTCAAAAGGACATTTGGTGACTTTTCTTACAAAACAAATGCCTAGGGACTAAATTTGACAAGTTTTGAAAGTTGAGGGACAGAAACTGCCAATTATGCAAACTTTGTTCGTTTTCAACTATTTTAAACATTTTGCATTTGAAACATATAAAACACAATCCAATGATATTTTCAGATTTTGATGAATTTCGAGTGTTTTAAATGTTTTTGCAGTTCAGATTTAACTAAAATGATGAGTATTTACACACTCATCAATCCCCCACACTAAACTATTGTTAGTCCCTAGCAATCTTTTATGAAAACTTAATGGATTTGAATCTCTTTACCAAAAGCCATTACTTATGGAGTAGCCAATTGTTTCAGTTCAAGTAAGAACCTTGGTACAACGATAACCAAATGATTTTGAGCAAATCACCAGCTTTCAACGGTTTTGATTTGTCTTTACCAGAAGCCGTTTGCTTCTGGACTAGCCAACGGTTTTGATTTGTCTTTAAATGTTTTGCAGTTCAGATTTGACCAAAAATGATGAGTATTTACACACTCATCAAACACATTATTGTTACATCAATTGGTTTGAATTGAAAAACGGTAAGGGTCAATTCGTTAAACCACATAAACCCTAATTAGGGTTCTTGATTGAAGAAGTTCTTGCAATTTGGAAAAGGTATGTTTACGCATTTATTTCAGGTTAATTAATTGTGTATATTCTAAGTCTTCCTACTGTACTCTATGATGTCTACATGTTATTATTTGTATATCATGTATCTTAACCTCAACAGTGGCATCACGAGCCTTGTATAATAAGTAATTAATTACTGAAACGCATAAAACAAATAAATTGTATTGTGTTATTAATTGTATGTGTAGATCTTGGGTTTGCAAAACCTAAACCCTAATTATTTGGGGGGGGGGGGGCGTTTTTTGTGTGTGTGCCCTAATTAGGGTTTTGTAAACTTTTGTTTTTAATTGGATTAGAAAACCCTAGGTTGCATGCAATTTTATGTGTATTAAATTGCGTAACTCTTGTTTAATTCCATTAATTGTTAAGTGTAATTTATGTCCATGATAAATACATGCATGTTTTGTCATGTATCCTTTTATTGTATGCTTTACTTGGTTAAGTGATATATACTAATTTTTGATAGATCTATAATTGGGGAAGACCTCAATCATTATTATTATTAAATCAATTATCTGCTATGTGGTATATGTTTAATTTTGACTTACGCAATCGATGAATCGATGCATGTGGCTCACCTTGTACATTGATGAAAACGGGTGAAAGTCTTAATTAGACATATACATATTGACATATCTAGAATTGATTATTAATATGATTTATCAAAAGGTTTGCATGTGGCTATTTGATATGCATGATTAATTGTTAATGTTAATACAAATAAGCCGTAAAAACGTTTATTTATATTTTACAATCTTCTATTGTTTTGTCGATAACAAACGTAAAATCATATTAACGAAACAAATAAAATACGTAAATGGTTTGAACTAATAGTTTCTAACATATTCACATTTTCACATAAAACACTAAAACAAGTATAAGTGATTTTATGATTTAGTAATACATATGTACAACAACTAGTGTTTACATATTTGGATAAAATATACACATAACTAGTATGTAGTATATTGGGTAAAATAAATGGGTAGAAACTTAAGTATCACAACCCATTGGGCAAATACATTGAATGTAGTTGGGTACAACCCAAAGCCCATAACCCATGGATCTTGACCCATAACCCATTGCATGACATCATGCTTATATCACATATGGATAATACCCATAACCCATGGATCACCCCATACCCAAGTGACTAGGTGCATTGCACTCAAAGATACATTGTATCTAGCCAAAGATCCATGGTTCAACCCATGACCCATGACCCATAACCAAAATACCCATGAGTAAAGAGGAGCGTTCCACGGATCCCTAGCTTTGTGCTAGTCGGATCCCTTGTGGTAGGGATCCGGGGAACAGTAGGATTTTTCCTCTATAAATAGTGAGCCATTTCTTCATTATTTCTTATCCCTTTCATCCCTTTCTAACATACTTTCTCCCCTGAGTTAAATCTCACTAACCTTAGATCCAAGAGATCTATGTTTGTAGTTTTGTTTTTGTGTGATCTTTTAGGTTCCTCTTAAAGGCAAGATCACCACCTTTGAAGTCGAGCAAGCTCAAGTCCATGAGTTGCCATGCTTCCTCATCATCAAGGCTACTAAAGTCTTCTTGTTGATGATTCCTTTCTTTCTTCAAAGAAGTGTAGTGTTGAAGACATTAGTGAAAGATGTCTCAAGTATCAAGACGAAGATATTAGTGAAGGGTATCTATCGTCTATAGGATAAAGCACTTGTGGTAGGTGCTTAGAAGTCAAGACAAAGAAGCATTAGTGAAAGGTGCTTAGAAGTCAAGACAAAGAAGCATTAGTGAAAGATGCTTAGAAGTGAAGACACAAGACATTAGTGAAAGGTGTCTTGTAGATCTAGTCAAAGGCATTAGTGAAAGGTGCCTTAGATGTACATTCGATATGGTGTGTTTCGATGTACAAGATAGACTAGTATTAGATCCAAGGATATTGATATCCTTGATGATGTTGTAAAGGAGTAGATCTCCTTTGGGATTAGTCGTTGTGGTAGTAGTTCCTCCATTGCAATGGAACTAGGTGCTTAGCCTAGTACCTAATAAAGGGTAGGCGACGTTGTGAAGGTGTAGTTCACCTTGGAGTGAAAGAACTAGGTACTTAGCCTAGTACCTTATAAAGGGTAGGCGACGTTGTGTAGGCGTGGTTCACCTTGGAGTGAAAGAACCCGGTGGTTAGCCTAGTACCGGAAAAAGTGTAGGCGACGTTGTGAATGCTTCTCCGCTATAAGGAGATTGGTGTAGTGATTACGAACTCTCGAGTTGGTGACTAGGGGAGTGGAGTAGGGCAAGGAAGGTGACCTTGTAGCCGAACCACTATAAATACTTGCGTTGTGGTTTTGTGCTTCTTACTCTTATCTTTTCATTACTTGCCTTTATATGTTTGTTTATCAACATCCAACACACACATCCAAATAGATTGACATAAGTCGATCTAAATAAATTTAAATGAAGTTTTAATCGGTAAAACTATTCAACCCCCCCTTCTAGTTTTCCACAATTGGCATCAGAGCTTCGTTACCAAGTTTCTTGAAGTATATTGTACTTTAAAAACTTGATACGATCCATGGTTAATTGAAAACTACAAAGAAGGTTTTTTCATAAAAGCTAACACCATGTCTTTCAAAACTATATGTTTGGATGTTGAGTTGATAACAACATTTTTTTTACCTTTTTATTTAAATGCACTAATCTTCTTCGTCATGTTGATTAGTCAAAGCTCATACCCACCAAGCTTTAGGAGTCGCTTGGTAACAAGAATACCTTCCTTAAGAAGGTATCTTAAACACAAAGGAGCGGGAATAGTCTAAGTGACATTTGCTGTGTCATTTGTAAAGACATTCCTAAGTGCGCTAGAGGTATGATTCTCCTTTCACCTTGCTTGATAATTAAGTATACCTATTTAGGTATTTATATGATTATCTTTTTGTGCTCATACATGTTTTACATTAAGCTTCGTTAGGAAGCCTTTTTCTTACAATACGTGTTATATTTCTCGTCTATAGTCATAGTATATAAAACTTATGTTTTATTTCTTTTCAATCCAATAATAAAACAAAACACGAATTTCAAAAATTCTCCTTTCCCTATTTATAAACCCACCGTCGGCCACTCACTTTTTCACAATCTTCCAATTTCAAAAATTTCCTTTCATTCAAAAATTTCATCTTCCTCCTCACTCCATCTCAACCGAAACCAAGAAAGATCCGTCATCAACATGGTTTACATCGCACTCGTGCTCATCGCCCTAACACTCATCGCACTTGTGTTCCCTATGATGAAGTTCACATACGGAGACATTTACTTTGTGTTGTTAATCTATATTGGGGTTATATACCCAATCCTTTGTATCATCCTTAGTATTGAAATGCAATATTACTAATGATCTAGTTTATCTAGGTTATTATTATCATAATGTGTTTGTCATTTCTTTTGACTTATATGTTTTATTTCGTGATACATTAGAAGTCATGTGTGCATGCTAAAAGAAAATGTAGGATAAAACATATTTCGTGGAATAAAACTGTAAAACCTATTTCTTTATCAAAATTTTACTTTCTACGATCCACGGATCCCGGAAGATATACTAGCCGGATCCCTTTTGTAAAGGAACCGTGGGATCCGTATTACCGGAAAACAGTTTTCATGCAAGATTAAAAACCACTATCTTTCTAAAAATAATAATCCACTAGAAAGTCAAAACCTTGAGTTAAGTGTCATTGTTGTTAACAACCATTGTTAATAAATATCTTGTAAAAAACGTTAGATAATCATTAAGTGACTACGATCATCACCTTCTTTTAACTCATCATCTCTATAGGTTCAACTATGACGCATGAATATGAGTTTGACTTTTCACTCACTAGCTTCTACACTCCAAACATCTCCCTTGAGCCCAACACACCTGGCAATCATGTCCGTGGGTTCAATAATCTCGAAAATCGTCACTTCCATGAAGGACGTATGGTAGACACCTCTCTACAATTCGAAGAAGGTATCAATACCTCCTTCCGAGCCATAGGACTAGAATGTCTTCTTGAAATCAACGAGAAGATATGTCCAAGGTTCATAATGGAATTCTTCCGTCAAGTTGAACTCGTTCGTAACGAGGATTGCTCTCTATCTCTTTGGTTTTATATCAAAAACCAAAAGTTCACTCTAACCCTTGGGCATTTTGCTCATATCCTCCGGATTCCAAACCATGGACAATGTGCCTTCACCGAAGATTGGTCTCTTGATTCTCTCTTCAACTTTCGTGAAGAAAATAGTCCATATTGTTCACACATACCCTCTCCGGAAGATTTAAATCGCATAATATGCAAACCTCGACCATATTACTCCGATCCAAACATTATCTTCACAAGGGACATTCGAGAAGAGTACAAACCCTTTGCACTCATTATACGTGAAAATGTTTGGAGTCTTAGGGGAAATCGAGAAATTCTTCTCGCTTGTTGTGCTCACATGTTGTACTGTTTGCTAACACAACAACCATACAATCTCGCCTATTTTTTTGCAAGGCGAATTGTAAATCTTCAAAGCTCCAAGAACAAACTCATCCCTTATGGAATGTTCTTGAAGCGTCTCTACCATAATGTTATGCACTTCCATCCTCAATTTCAAAGTCCGTTGTACGTACTTGTGAACAAGATGATGGAACCGCTAAACATATCTCTCATGAAGACTTTCTTCATTCTTGACTCCACCAACACTCATCAATCACATAATGATCCTCCTAGCGAAAACACTCAAGAAACCTAGTAGTATTCTTAAATAGGATCAAATCTCTTGTACTCGTGCTTTATCAATGTAATCCAATTTCCTTCATGAAATAAAACATTTTACATCTTAATATTAGAACTTTCTTTAGACTAACCTTGAGATATAATGCATTGTCAAGATCATTGCATACCTTTAGTAAAGGTCCTGCTGAGCAGATGGGCGGATCCCAAAGATTGTACTAGACGGATCCCTACTCTTAGGGAACCGTGGGATCCGGCGAACAGAAAATGCAATTGCAAGCATTGTATTTCAAACACATTCTTAGAACACCTCACACTAAACTAAACATAGTGTCTTAAGGAAAATTAAGTCCTTATCAAGATAGGTTAATCTTTCCTATTTGTACATAACTCACCTAGGTCACACTCTTAAACGCTTGTAGATCTACCGTTTCGTTTTTAATCCATTACTCTTCCGCTCTTAAACTCACACTTCATTTTCTACTTGATCCCTCACATCTAGTCTTAAAAATATTTCGATTATGGCAAAATTTATCATAAATCATCCTCACCTCAAAATTGATCAAAGTTGATCAAAATCTAGTTTTCTCATCTCAAAGCTTCTAGGATATTTTCCAAAACACTATCCTAAGACACAACCTGATCTCTAGGATCATTTAGCTTCAATTGACACTCTAAATCTTTAGTGTCATCCTTGCTCATCCATTGGTACTCTTGAAAGTCCCAAATCCTTCCATAAACGACAATCATTAGCTACACCATTCATTACCTTCAAGTACTCAAGCATCCCTTCATTCAAAACACTTAGGAGGACTGAAACACTCAAAATGTTATAGGTTTTAGATCTTAGGAACATCATTTCCACTCTTTCATAATTGCTGAAAGCCGGATCCCTAGGATTAGCCTAGACGGATCCCTCTGAGGAAGGAACCGTGGGATCCGGATGACAGCTTATGTCAAATCTTTCAAAAACAATCATTTCAACTCATCTTCCTAACTCAAACACTCCATCTCATCTTAAATGAGTTCCTAGATCAGTGCAACCTCTGAAGTTGATTCTTGTGCATGTCAATCATCACATTCCAATGAATCCTAGTGGCTTAAGGCTTAAATGCACTTGCCAAATTTCTTAGTTTATAAACCACCTTGTTAGGACCTCCATAGTCATCACTCTCATCCTAACTTTCAGCTCTTGCAACCTCTTGAAATCATCCCATCATGAGGAAAACCCTAAGTAGTAACTTATCCACCAAAGAACCACCCATGAAAAGAGCTCGTGTCATACACGAAATTTCTTCAACCGAATCATCTCCCGTCAAGCCAACAAATGATAGAATTCTTCATCATCCAATCAAACCAATTCCTAAAAGGATAGTACCCACAAAACTACCTATGCCAAACACCACCATACCTCCTAGGCCAAACAATATCATCTCCACTAAACCATCACCATTGGTTCCTAGAGCTATTTCATTTACATCCCCACTATCATCACCACACCTCTACAATTTAGAGGACTTGCCTCCTAGGCCATCTCATCCGCTTCCGCCGACAACATTCTCCTCATTAGGAGGAATAATGGTTCAAAATCAAGGTGTTGAGTCAACACTTGCTCCGGCTTCCTTTTCACCATTTCCATCATATAATCCTATTTGGATTATGAGAAATCATCAAAGTCAACCACCCGACCATATGGAAGTTGACACTTCCTTACCACCACCATCCTTCATGGTCGAACCATTCTCAAATGGGCCTCCACCAATCCCTCCATCGTTTGAAGCTCCACAAGCCGCTTCACTTGATCCTTCGAATCAAACCATTTCATTTCATCCACCACCACTACCTAGCCATGACAAAGATTGCTATCATTGTCAACATGTTGAAAGTTTGATACATGAAGTACGAGAAGACCAACGTTTCATGTTCTATCATCTCCTCGAACGTTTCGACGAGATTAAAACCTAAACAAAACTTGAGCTAGAAGATTATAGTGGTGTCTTAGCATCAAGCGTTAGTTGGTCTAGAAATTCCTAGTCATGTATTGTCTATCTTCTTATTTTTAGAGTCGTGTATATCATAACTCTTGATTTATTAAATGGAATTACATGCTACTTGTTATTTTGTTGAGCATATGATTACTTTGTATTCATATCTCATTTATGTGATAACATTACTTGTTATATCACCTTTCTTTGAAATTGATCAGCTAATACGGATCCCTCATAATTGCCTAGACGGATCCCTACTAGGAGGGAACCGCGGGATCCGTGAGACAGGAAACTATTTTCCTACTAACTTGGACCACATTTGCAGGAAAATGTGAATTATACTTGTTTTCTAACCTTTTTTTTGTAGTTATTCAATTTACATATGAAGACTTTGACATCCTAAAGCTAGGGGGAGCTTTATGTCAAAGCAATACATTGCAAATTACTTGCAATACTAGGTTTATATTTCATGACATCCCCTTGCATAATTGCAATCATCAAGGGGGAGCACATTCGTCTCTTAGACGAAATCCTTTGCAAACTTATTTGCAAACAAACTAGATTAGTATCACTTACTTGACGCCCTTACATAGGGATGGACTCGTCAAGGGAGAGTAAAGATGAGATCCTTTCCCGTTACTTGCTCTCTATTTCTTTTTACCTTTACTTCTTTCACATGTTTTTCTTAAAAACAATGTGTTGCTTTTCTTCAAACACTTTTTGTTTCGACAAAAAAGGGGAGAAGAAAGTAAAACTACAAATTCAAACTTTTACGAATTTTAGATTTTCCTTAAAATAATTTTATGTTTTGTCATCAACAAAAAGGGGGAGATTGTTAATACAAATAAGCCGTAAAAACGTTTATTTATATTTTACGATCTTCTATTGTTTTGTTGATAACAAACGTAAAATCATATTAACGAAACAAATAAAATACGTAAATGGTTTGAACTAATAGTTTCAAACATATTCACATTTTCACATAAAACACGAAAACAAGTATAAGTGATTTTATGATTTAGTAATACATATGTACAACAACTAGTGTTTACATATTTGGATAAAATATACACATAACTAGTATGTAGTATACTGGGTAAAATAAATGGGTAGAAACTTAAGTATAAAACCCATTGGGAAAATACATTGAATGTAGTTGGGTACAACCCAAAGCCCATAACCCATGGATCTTGACCCATAACCCATTGCATGACATCATGCTTATATCACATATGGATAATACCCATAACCCATGGATCAACCCATACCCAAGTGACTAGGTGCATTGCACTCAAAGATACATTGTATCTAGCCAAAGATCCATGGTTCAACCCATGACCCATGACCCATAACCAAAATAACCATGGGTAAAGAGGAGCGTTCCACGGATCCCTAGCTTTGTGCTAGCCGGATCCCTTGTGGTAGGGATCCGTGGGATCCGGGGAACAGTAGGATTTTTCCTCTATAAATAGTGAGCCATTTCTTCATTATTTCTTATCCCTTTCATCCATTTCTAACATACTTTCTCCCCTGAGTTAAATCTCACTAACCTTAGATCCAAGAGATCTATGTTTGTAGTTTTGTTTTTGTGTGATCTTTTAGGTTCCTCTTAAAGGCAAGATCACCACCTTTGAAGTCGAGCAAGCTCAAGTCCATGAGTTGCCATGCTTCCTCATCATCAAGGCTACTAAAGTCTTCTTGTTGATGATTCCTTTCTTTCTTCAAAGAAGTGTAGTGTTGAAGACATTAGTGAAAGATGTCTCAAGTATCAAGACGAAGATATTAGTGAAGGGTATCTATAGTCTATAGGATAAAGCACTTGTGGTAGGTGCTTAGAAGTCAAGACAAAGAAGCATTAGTGAAAGGTGCTTAGAAGTCAAGACAAAGAAGCATTAGTGAAAGATGCTTAGAAGTGAAGACACAAGACATTAGTGAAAGGTGTCTTGTAGATCTAGTCAAAGGCATTAGTGAAAGGTGCCTTAGATGTACATTCGATATGGTGTGTTTGATGTACAAGATAGACTAGTATTAGATCCAAGGATATTGATATCCTTGATGATGTTGTAAAGGAGTAGATCTCCTTTGGGATTAGTCGTTGGTGTAGTGTGGTAGTAGTTCCTCCATTGCAATGGAACTAGGTGCTTAGCCTAGTACCTAATAAAGGGTAGGCGACGTTGTGAAGGTGTAGTTCACCTTGGAGTGAAAGAACTAGGTACTTAGCCTAGTACCTTATAAAGGGTAGGCGACGTTGTGTAGGTGTGGTTCACCTTGAGTGAAAGAACCGGTGGTTAGCCTAGTACCGGAAAAAGAGTAGGCGACGTTGTGAAGGCTTCTCCGCCATAAGGAGATTGGTGTAGTGATTACTGAACTCTCGAGTAGGTGACTAGGGGAGTGGAGTAGGGCAAGGAAGGTGACCTTGTAGCCGAACCACTATAAATACTTGCGTTGTAGTTTTGTGCTTCTTACTCTTATCTTTTCATTACTTGCCTTTATATGTTTGTTTATCAACATCCAACACACACATCCAAATAGATTGACATAAGTCGATCTAAATAAATTAAAATGAAGTTTTAATTGGTAAAACTATTCAACCCCCTTCTAGTTTTCCACAGTTAAGTTATGTATTCATTGTTTATATGTTTATTTTAAATACTTGCTTATTTGTTTTGTGTAACAAGAGTATTTTATAAGAAAAATAAATTGATCTAAACAATGGTTAAACATGTATTTTTTAAGCATAGTAATCGTAATCGTTTAATTGATTGATTTTTATGCACAAAATAGTTAGAACGGCTCACCCATTATTGACAAACTGTGTGATGGGTACAAGGTTGGTACGCATTAAATTGTGACCTTAAAGATGAGGGTATGTAATATGCTTCGTGCTGACCTAATTCTCTGCTCGTTTGTGCGTCTTAATAGAGCTACCAAGTATTCCTATGAATGTGCATAAAATCGTAAGGGTGAATTGACCTTAAATTCTACGCGCCACTTTTGTGGTAATTATCCGAATAACTTGGGTCTTATGACTCATGCAGCAGTAGGATATAGTGGTAATTAAAGGTAATTCTTTAATTGGTGTAACCAATACCTCGATTAAAGTTTGATGATGAAAAGCTTAAACATTAAAACAAGGATGTATTTGTTTTAATAAAACCTATGCTATGAAGATGAATGCATGACATCTTTGTACATATTTGATTTGACACCAAAAATCAAATTTATTACCCATAATTTAAGTTATATGCCATCCAATGAAACGGAAACACCTGAGATTACTTTTTATTTGCGTGAGAATGTGATTTAGATCGTAATCAAAGGGTAAAATATCCACGTGTCGTGAGAACGAGCATGGATGATTTTGCAGTTTCTTAAGTTGGACAACTTAGTAGTGAGAACTGGCAACTCAAGGAATAAGATGGGGATAAAACATGTTTACATGGCAAATGAAATTGGCTAGATGTAAATCCCATAAATCTAGGAGTTGCAATTTGAAAATTGGCAATTGAGGTTCGACTCGTACCATTTTAAATAATTTCATTACTAGCAGATCAACTGATGTGATGAAACTATGTCAATTTGGATCCTAGTTTTCAGTGAAAATTAAATGGTTATATGTTTATGAACCATGGGTATTTAATTTTCTTGAAAAGGTTAATTATCGAAAATACTAAAATTGAATTTTGTAATTCTTTTGAATGTATAAATGCAACATTTAACCGTAAATGTGGTTTAGTCTTTGATTAGTAAATTTATCCATTTTGCTTTCAAACAAACGTTTAATCGAGAATAATTTACTGAAAAGACAAACGAAGTCTCTTTTCCATGGGAGAAGCATGAGACTCAATCCTATTCCTTTTCATGAATGAGAAAGGTATAATAGGAACTTTTGAATTGTCTAAATTCTAATGTAACTCATAGCAATGAATTGGACATCATAATTTCCATAAAGATTTCATTACCCTCATTTGGTGAATGAATCCTTTTGTATCAAACATGACTTTTGGTTAACTGGAAAACATGTATATGAGTTACTAAATTAGAAGCTAGACTAACTACCGCGAAAATTGGTAAAAGGCAAACTAGCATTATTTATCTAGTTGTTTTGCTTTAACCTTTAAAGGTGCTACATACCATTATGGGCATGGTAGGCCTGTTAAGGAAGAAATTCCATACCCAATTTTTGGAGTTAATAACATCGATGGATAACCTATCATTCATAGAGTAGAATACACCTTTTAGTACCTTAGTAATGATTACGTATGGTTCTTCAAAGGTGTAGGAAAGTAAAAAAAACAAGCAAGTTGTTTTCACTGATTATGAAATATTTAAAATGTTGTCAAATTCAGTGGGAGCATTGTGTTGCATTACTGAATAAGAAGTTGTTGAAATGATTTCTAATTTAGTGAGAGCTACAAGCCTTATTTACTGTGTAGTAATCCAAATTATCTCTTGAATATCATGTAGATAATTACATTCCAATTGTAGGCACTTATGTTTTAAGGATAGTCATGTGCGTTTCCTTACTAATCCATATAGTCTTACATCTACTTGTTATATCTATGACACAAATTATATTAATCAAATAAACAAACATTTGTCATGTTGTTTATCTGCTACATGATGTTGTTACATGCACAAGTGGGAGAAATCTTTATTGTGTGCAAGGTACAACACATAGGGGTGTAAACGAGCCGAGCCGCTCGTGAAAAGCTCGGGATCGGATCGGTAAAAAGCTCGAACGAGCCGAGCTTAAACGAGCTCGAGCCCGAGCTCGAGCCTAATTTTGGGCTCATTTAATAATCGAGCTCGAGCCCGGAGCTCTTTACAAAAGCTTCGAGTAGGCTCGCGAGCCTAAACGAGCCCTAGAATTATATACGTGTATATATCGTCTATACGATATAAGCGAGCTTAAAAGTAGTAAACAAGCTCGAGCTTTATGTAATTAACGAGCCGAGCTCAAAACATCATAAAATTAGTCGAGCCCGAGCCGAGCTCGAACTTGTGAAATTTTCACGGCAGCCGAGCTCGAGCTCAGAGTATAAGGCTCAAAACGAGCTCGAGCCCGAGCTCGAGCTTTATATATATAAACGAGCCGAGCTCGAGCCTTAACGAGCTCGAGCTCGGCTCGGCTCGTTTCCACCCCTAACAACACATATAAATATGATTTAAATGGATTCTCTTAACCGCAAGGTAAGAGAGTAACGTTCTAATAGGAATTATACATTTAAACGTGTATGATTGCCCCATTAAGAACATGTGTCAAGATGATAACAAAGACTACTTTTTAAATATTTATGTCATTCAATATTTAAGAAACACTTGTAGTTACAATTTATGTTACGTGAGAACGTGAGCTAGATTGTCCCAAGGTAAAATATCCACGTGTCGTGAGAACGAGCGTGGATGATTTTGCAGTTTCTTACGTTGAACATTTCATGAAATAACATAATTAAATGAAGTAATCTAAAACTACTTTGATTTTAAGTATTTATGTGTTCGTTGAATGACTTAAATATATGTAGTATATATTAACTTGAAATTATTAATTGAAACCCGATGTGGTGTTCATAATTACTTTAATTATACATGTTTATGACTTCTTTGTAGGGTCACAAACATAAAGTCTTTTGATACAAGACTTACAATATAAAGTAAGACGTTAACTTGCTATGTTTTAAGATATATGCGTGAAGTCAATGAGTTGATCAATGACTTATAACGTATATTGAGATTATAACTGTTATGTCTTTTGACTTGGTCAAGAATACTTGTGTTATAATGCATACAATTGACTTGGTAATTCTATTGTACCATTAAGTTTTACTTTGTTGGTAAATAGGTAAGCCAAAGAGTAGATGGTTATCTATAATATTGTTAGATTATCTTACAATATTAATTCTAATGAAATACCATAGTTTTATGGTATGTTCAGTTAGAAGAATCAAAATGTATTGGCAATGTTTGATTTAAGATAACTATAATTTCTTCCAAAAGTTATCAAGGTTAGTAGATTGAGTATAGATTTAATATACTCAATAAGACTCCAACCTAGAAGATTAATAAGACACCATTTTTTATGGAATGTGATGAATCACATTAAGTCATATAATGAAGTTCTGAGTTTGTTAAACTACTTGTAAAGTGGGTTGTAATAAACTAATATCAGGAACTGTAAATGTTTTTTTTTTGTAATATCTCAAAAGAGAACAATGTATTGTTGCTCTACTTGCTAAACTATTTAAATGTAATCTTTAAATTGTTAAAGGCAAGTGGAAGTTTTGTTTAGATCTTGAAAGATTAAATTACAAAATACATAATCTTCTAAAATACACTAGCAAATATCATGATGAGGCTGTTACACATTGGATTTCATAAACACATATCAAACACAAGTATGGATCGAATAGTATAGAGAGTTTAGAGAGAGAAAGTAGAATGGGAGCCTTTCTAGAGAGAGAAAGTGAAAGAAAACATAGAAGGTTAGATTAGTATGAAATGTCCAACCCTTTACCTTGGGAGGTAGAGGGTATTTATAGTTACATAATAAACGTCCTCCTACGGACTGTGGATCAGGCATACAGTGGGTAAAGACCCGTCTGTCTTCCACGGTGTTGCACTAAACTAAATAACTAACTAAATAACTAGTAAATAACGTAAATAACTACAAGTCTACGAGCTAACATATGCTAGACCATAATTGGGGTGACCGACACTTTAACATGGAATTTCCAATTCCTAACAATCTCCCCCTAAGGGAGGTCACCCCATGAAATACATTTTGCATCCTAGCATTCTTTCTTTGTCTTTAGTTCTCGAGCTCGTAGACTTTAATTCTTCAACTTCCGCATCTTTGTGCTTTAGAAGTGACTCTTCATAGTCCGATTATATTGTACTTTGAGTGGAGGCCTTTAACTGATCCACATCATTGATGATCTTCGAGCTTTCATTGAGATCATCAGCCACAGTAAATCTCTGGATCACCCTTTGTTGTGTTACCATCATGTGATGTTGTGACTTTTGGACCGACATGCTCACACTTTCTGGATCATGACATCTTTTCATCGAGCGGAAGCTTTCTGGCTCATGATATTTGCGATGCGTAGCGAAAACATAGTATAAAAATATCGAGCCGGTTCGTAGATATGCACAAGTCATGATTTCTTCAACTAAGTGTGGATCTTTGTGAGCATGCGGCTTTGGATTGACTCCTCAATTACGATCACTGCACTCGTCGGGTGTACCGCATACCGACATTAGCAATAAAGCATATGAAAGTGTCTTTGATCACTTTCGTTGAATTGAGGTACACGGCCCATGGTTCCCGTTGATCAAGTACAAGTCTTTGTGATCGTATAATTCCGAAGAATCTCCTTGACAGGGTTTCGCAGCTTTTCTAGCCGTTCTCAAACCGGAACGTCTCAAAGAAGACAACACGGAGTGAGTGAACCAGCGAATTGAGATTCACTGATTGATAAAAAATTTATTTAAAAACAATCGCGTATTGCTTGAAGAAAGAGTTTTTCAATACGACGAAGGTTTAGAAGAAGAAATCAATTTTCAATCATAAATACCTTTTTATTTTGAAAACATAATACACAGTCGAAGTGCTAGAGAAAAGAGTTTTTGAGCACAACGACTGGTTTTTCAAAGGTATCCGTCAATCCTTTTCCTGGACCAAGGTTGATTTAAGATTGAATCGCCTCATTGTTTCTATCAAGTTTTCACAAGCTTGATCTTTTGCAAGATTTCACATGTCACCCACCAAGAGCTTGTTTGATGTTGGCTCTAGAAGGATTTCCATCTTCATCGTGAATACTTTTACATATCACTCGGATGTTCTGGCAATACCACAAGGATAATGCGTAGGACTCTTAATATTTACTTAGTTTCCACATTGTGTGAAACAGCAAGTCTTCATTACTTTTGTGTCCTAATGAGATATTGTGAATGATCTCTTGGCTCTAGACTCGATTGTGCACATTTGGTTCATATGCCGGAGACTAGGGAGAGGGTCTCCTTCTTCAATATCAACAATCTCTAAGAGAAAGTCGATAGATTATGTAGGTTCCTCGTGAGAATGAAACAAGTCCTTTTAAGAGGAACTTGAGTAGCTTGGGAAGTTGTAGTGCAGTGCGTCACTGGGTCCATGACGTCTTGTCTTCAATACCGGTGTTACCTTGGTAACCACCAGTAGCATATGTATTGAACCCGGTTAGTGCCCTAAGGTTGAATTATTGGAGGGCTATTTCTTTTCGCCATTTTTCACATTCAATTCTTTTTCATTCTTCAACCCCTTCAGTGCTTACCGAGACTTCATAACTAGAACCTTGTTGGGTTTATTCCAGTTCTAGCTCTATCTCAGTCCGCACTCTTCCCATATCTCACTTTTCTCCTTTTTTCATCATACCTAAGGACTCTTCACTATCTAGTGGATTGTCCCTGGGTAGATCCCTCCGGCTCTGGCGGGATCGTGGGAACGAATACCTAACATAACCATCCTTATAACGGCATGCATAAAGTAAAATGGTCGGTCTTTTGGTACAGTTCATTCTTCTTTGAAACCAATTGAAAAATCATTTGGAAAAATCAATCAAGGTACTTGTGATACGAGATCAAAGCATTTTGTACCTTAATTGTTTTGATAATTTAGAAATGCTCCCCCTCAACATGTGCATATGATCGAAATGGACCAATTTAAGACATTATTTAAATCTTTTAGAAAAAAAATTGGGGAAAGACGTGGCAAAATTTAATTTTGAAAAATGATCGACCAATTTAAGACATTAAAGATTCTTAGTGTCAGGTATGATTGTTTTAAGAGATCTTTAAGGAAAATAAAACAATTTCACAATCAAACAAGAACAGAAAAAATTTCATTTTGAAAGATCTTGATTCTAAAGAAAAATCATACCATGACATAACATTAAATCTTTAGATCACCACATTAATATGTACAAATGGACTTTTATGAAGAGATATCGTTTGAAAATATTTTATTTTAAATCACTCTCCCCCTCAATAAATGACCGTAGTCGATGATTGAGTGACTTAAGTTTTGATAAATTGAAGTCCGGTGATTTTCAAAATTAAGTCCAATTAATTTTCAAAACAATATTTTCCATTTTCAAAACAATTTAATCAAATTTTTTCAAAATTTTTTAAAAATGGTATCCTGCACAAAGATACGTTCGGTGGTTGAGAAGCTTATGTTGTTGCTGTAGGGCTTGGAAGAAAAACCGTCTGCAGATGCAGTGAGACTTCTTACGTTGCATTTTAATGCCAACTGAGGTCAAATTAAGCTCCGTTTCTTCATTTGCTTATGAAGAAAACCATCTGCTGATGCAGTGAGACCTCTTACGTTGCATTTTTCTATGCCAACTCTCCATAGAAGTCCAATTAAGCTCTGTTTCTTCATTTATCAACCCAAGATATAGTTACCCTTTCCTTTCGGCATCCAATCATCTTCATTTGTGGGATCCGGATCGGGAACATTCTTATATACCAATATACCTGCATACGTTAGTGAACACACATACAGATATATGGTGGTCGACATCACCCAAACAGCAATCGACTAATAACAGTCAATTCAACATATCAATCAGATCATATACATCATGGGATTATGTGTTCATCAAACTCTAATCATCTAAACCTAACAATCATATCCTAGGCACCTAGTCCTTCAACGTAGGTTAACATCATTTTTCAGTTTAAGCATTTAGGATAATTAAGAAAGCCCGTTAGAAGATATAGATTTTGAAAACATTCTCCCCCTCAATCAATGACTTATTTGTCTGAAAAGTTTAAAAGCGCTGAAGTCATTGATTGAGTTTTCAATTTTTACGAAAACTCTGAATTTGATTGATTTTCAAGCAACTCATTTACCACCATTTTTAAAACAAATATTTTTCTGTAGAATTTTTGAAGGAAAAATATTTGAGTAGGAACAACAGTCCTTCGACATACTTTCCTCATTTTGTTTTAGGATTAGTGCACGATATTTTTGAAAATATGTTTAGCGCAACACTTTCCTCTTTTGAAGAGCGGGTTGCTATCTGAAATAATAGCAAACCATTGTTTAAGCACGGGTTACAGTCTGAAATAACTGCAAATCATAGTTTTAGACATGTTTAGAAAAGAATATTTACACCTCCTGCTCGAACTTCATCTAAAGTCCCGTGCCATTATTGAATGACATTTCTAAGACCGTAGATGTTATTGATACCAGAAGACATGTCTTGAGAAACAATATTTTTGGTATTTTCAAATTTTTTTATTTTTATGGATTTTTGTTGGTTTTAAATTTTTCTATTTTCTTTTAGTTGGTTTTATATTTTTGTATTTTCTTTTTGATAAATATTTACAGAGATAGTTTAGATGATATAGTTTAAGAAGATGATGATACGAGTACCGAGATAAGGATATCGAACAGCCCCGTTGTAGAAGATAGAAATCGTCATCTCTTAAACATCCACCACCAAAGCTTCCGAGGCTTCAGAATATATGATAGAACTTGAGCCTTGAAGAGTGAGACTTTGGTAGCTTCCCCCCAAATCGACAAACTAAGAAAAAAGACCATTTCCCCAAGAAGTAGAAGCGAATAAAAATGGTCTCATTTAATGAAGCTCAGCACCCCGAAGAACACGAGAACACCAAAGTAACAAGTTGAAACATTGATCGTCTCTGTGGTTATCAAATCCGAATAACGATGAAGACCGATCACATGAACCTGTTCCCGATGTACACATTACTCTTCGAGATTGACCAGTTGTCTATTCAGGGGAACAATACATCAACATCTTCATTTTACCAAGTGCATTCCAGTTATCTCCCATATAACCAATCAGCCCATAATGTACACACGTACCCAACCAGAGTAGAGACAACGACATCATAGTAACTGGTTGAAACATTGATCTCCTCTGCGGATATCAACTCCGGAATAACTGATTAAGCTCGATCATGTGAATATGTTGTGCGACCTTGATGTACACATATCTCTCCCCTGATGGTTGCGATCTCATTGGAATCATCATTACATTGTGTACATAAAGCACTAACCGGAAGCACTTTATCATAAATCATATAGAAGATGTCGATAAGCAATATCATCTCATGTACCAAATATTCTTCTCACATTTCTTCCAACTGAACGCTGAAGTAACACATACCAAAAGTCTCCAGAGACCATTTCTCCCAAATAGTTGGAATAATACATCCTTCCCCCAAATAGTTGGATATCTGTCTTGTCTCTTTATTTTGTCCAAACAGATATAACACTGTTTTTGTTCCATACTATGACTATTGATAGTCTAATGGTCATTCGTTCATGTGATCAAACATTGGTCAAACGGGAAAAATATTATGCTTTATATCAGTTTTCTGGGTTTGCTATGAATATGGTCGGAATAATGCTTGGAAAAATACACCAAAGGCTACGAGTTAAACACTGAGTTTCTCTACGGTTATGACCATTGTATTTCCGGGATAACTTCAATCAGGTAGAAGTGTTAAGTTCATCATGTGTACTCGTTGTGCTTTTAGATATATGTCTCCTTCCCCCTTGCTGGTTTTGATACCTCAGAATCAGCAAAACATAATATACCCATAAACTTGAAATTTTGTGAGAAGAACTCAAATAGCCCAAATGAATCCTGTGAGAATCAACGCTACTCTGAAACTCTCTCTATGACTATCTTTATCAACCCATATGTAGAAAATTTAAAGTGACCACTGTTGAAGAAAACCCGATATACCAAACTTGAAACTGAAGTCGAATTCCCCGCATTTGTATCTTAAGCTTGCACTTAATGATGGAAGAACGGTGTCGAGAATCTATGCTTCTAGCAAATCTCTAAGTACTCACTACTCAAACAAAGTATGAGACATTAACACCTCTTGAGATTATCCACATCGTCATCTGCATGTGACACTGAGTAAAACAATGTAACTCCTAATAGTGATAGTTAACCAGGTCTTCAACCAACCACCCCGACTGCTGGTAACTAGATAAACCAAGTCTTCAACTCAAAATCTTAAGCTTGAGAAAGTTATCAAATAACAACACGCCTTTGTAGAAAGTCAACTTCAATCTCAAATAAGTGATAAATGATTAACTCTGAAGTCATCAACTTGTGTCAAATGCCCAACACGTGAAAACAACATACAATCGGATGTACATTGACCCACTGAATGAACCGCAACAAATGATTCCTCAACATCAATGCATTCTTCCTAAAAGTATACATGTAGAGACTGATCTGGAAGATTCACCAATAATGTCTTCAAGAGGATGAGGTTGTCATTTTATTCAATGTTCATTTGGTTGATTTACAGAGTGCACATTGGAAGGAACAATAATCCGTGAAGATTTGGTAAAGGAATACCAAAGAGCGGATCATTATTCATGAGTGCAACTGCAATATTATGATAGTCATTATCAACGCCTTGAGGAATAACTGGAGATTAGGCTTCTTGAGTAGTCTGAGTAGTACTTCTTGGATGATCAACATTCGCTAGCGGTTGGAAATACTCAACAAACATATCTTGAAACAACGAAACCCAAACAATAACTCCCATTTATCCTTAGTGAGTGAGACATTAGGCGTTGGAGGAGAGTCATCAAACATTAAGTCATATGACCATAATTCAAGCATCCATCAACATGTAGTATATGCACTCTTCTCCCCTTCAAAAATTGCATTCGAAGTTTCCATTTTTGATTTGAACAAGTGAATAATAATATACACCAATGAATGTAGATCCACTTAAGGGTTGAAAGAGCATGGAAAAACATGAAGCTTGTTGATGAAGAATGTCGATGAGAATGGTCATACACATGAAGATTTCTCTTCTTTTGAAGATAACGCGCACTGAAGCATTCACCTTTCTTTTCTTTGAGGAACGGGGCCTGAAGTGTTATCTGCAGACGCCATAATGATGAAGTACGAGGCCTGAACTGAAGCGAACATACGTCATAGCCGATTTAATATCAATGTTGAGTAACTTGAACCCGTGAGTTATGAGATATCAATCCTTTTGTTATCCATACTTTAAGCCAGTCCATGTATTGAAGGATCGAAGTATCTGCAACTGAGTAAGGACTACCTGCACTAATATTACAAACTTGATTGCATATATTTTGGTTAGTGACATCAGTATCCAAACCCTTTGGGGTTTCATGGTCAACTTTGAGATTGCCATTGGTAAACATCTTTCCTGTAGGTATCCACCTAAGTCCAGCATCCTTAAAAATTCTACCAGATGGTATCCACTTATGGAAAGGTCTAGGATTGTTAGGCTTCTTATGCATAGTGGAAGACTTATCCTTATTCCTAGTTTCCAAAGATTTAGCAGTTGGTAACCATCTAGGCGGAGCTTTTGGTTTCATTTGCTTCATATGCTCTGTGGATGACTTAGTGTAAATCCTAGACTTAACAGGTTGAACCATTGCATGAGCATTTACTTTCTTTAGGGATTTTGTGAAACATTTATCATGATTAGCATTAAAGATACATTTCAGAAACTTTGAGCAAACAGCTTGTTTGGATTCAGAAATAGATCTAGATTTCTTAGAGTGATCTGCTATGGGAATAGCTTTAATTGAAACACAACTACTCTTAGATGTAAGCTAATCCCTAGTCTTTAGATGAGTGTTCCTAGGTAATGGTTTAGAACTACTAGCAGTGCCTTGAAATCTCGAAGAATTCATCACCCTAGGTTTTGCACCTAAAATTCCGTCTTTGCGATTCTGTGCCTTCTTTCTAGCCATTTCTAGATAAGAGTTCTTATAAAAGTCATTCATATCAATTTTCCTAGGCAAGTGAGGTGAAGTGACTGGTTTTGTCAAAACTTGTTTCACATCAACTTGGGAGGCAAACCGCGTTTTTGAAAATTTTGGTCGTTCAGATCTAAACGCATTTGGTTGTCTAATAACTGGTTTCCTCAAGATTGATGGTATTGAAAACTTAGTGTTCACACTATTCCCTGTTGTTTTTCTGAGTTCATTTTTTAAAGCAACAATAGCGAAACTCTTTTCCTGAAGTTGAGCTTTGAGATCATCAATTTTTGCTATCAAAGAGTTTGTTTGTTCTATTGACTTAGTTCTAGCTTCTTTGACAGAGTCACTTAGTTCTATGTGATGCTTTCTCAAAGACTCATTTTCCTTTAGTAATTTGGCCACACAAACCGCTAATTCATCATTTCTCATTTGAATATCATCAATAATATTAACATCAAAATTACTTGTAACCAAATTACTTTTCACATGCATATTAGAAATATGTTTCTTCAAATTATTGATAGTTGACTCTTTGTCTTGAAGCTGAGCTTTCAAAGTGTTAATTTCAAAAAGTTCACGAAATTCAGGAAGTTCCGGATTTTTACATGGTTTGTTAAGTTGAAAGATTTCTTCTTTACTCTGTATTGCAATTTCAAGTGAAATGCAATGTTTTTCAAGTTTTGAGAATTTGTTTGAAAGTTCATCAAAAGCCTTTTTATCAACCATATCATTTGTTTTGAAATTTTTAGACTCAGCCTCAACCAAGGAACATTTATCGAATCAGTTCAACATTAAGATCATAATGTTTAGGTACATTAGCAGATGCACTATGTTGAACAGTTAAGGGTACCTCATCACATGACACCTTTCATTTGTAGGTCTGATATTTGCATCCACATCATGAGTAACAAGAGTCACTGAACTACTGGCTGTTTCAAGCTTATCTGTCTCTGAGCCTCTGTATTCAGTGTCAACTGATCCATCACCTTATGCCTTACTGGTCTCAACACTACAATTTATTGATTGTACCCGACATTCATTCACCTTCGTTCACGGCATCCACTTCTTGTGTGACAGGAGTTCTTGAGCAGCTTTGGTTACATCATTTATTTTTGTCTCGACATTCTGCATTCAACAACACCCAATTCTTCAAGCGATACATTACCCGACTCATCACAAATATCTCTCAACTGCACTGGACTCTCATCCACTTTTTTATCTTTCTGAGTAACTTCCTCAATATACTTCTCCACATTATCCATGAGATGGATAAGTGTCTCTGTGAACACACTAATTTCCATTCCAGTGTGTCTCTTGAAAGATATTTCAGTCACGTCTTGATCATAATCTGATGTGAATTCCTTCTAATGAATGACTGAAAATGTTTGTAGATCACTTGAAGTGCAGAACTGGAACTATCCTTTTGAACCTTCTCTTTGTCAAGTTGTAGCTCCAATTGCTCTAGGTTTAACAACAAAGTTCCTGTTAATGTGGATAAGTCCTGATGGAAGAGGGCAATACATGTTCGTTCCATTGTTATGGGTAGAAGTAACATGAGGTGAGAGTGAAGTTGTTGATAAGGTTCAATGCTACTTTCTTTATGCATGGTATTCTGTAGCCTAGACTGGTGCAATTCTCTCTCATTAGATTCTGAACACGGAGATCTCACATCCTCATTAATTGATTCCATCATCAATAACCGTTCAGTATAGCAAATATTCTCATGGTTGTCTACAACATCATACGTTTGAGTACTTCAAATCAACTGAATCGAGAGTGTAAGACATGATGTTGATGTATACACGGATTTTACAAGTCTGTGATTTAAACCGAGAAATAGAATCTTTCACGGGATTTTACTAAAATCAATACCAAACCGTAAGAGAGTGGGAAGTAGGATGTAGTAAATGAACAATGGTTTGTGATATTCCCTAATTCTTTATATATACCCCTGTTCCGCGGATCGAACTAGGATTTTTCGGAGAATTAGGGTTTGAAAACAAGGGTTTTGTATGTTAGGTTTAGAGACAAATCGCAGGAATAGACAAATCTCAGTCCTTGACAAATCGCTTAGAAGACAAGTCGCTAGAGTGTCCTTGACAAGTCGCTAGGTACTCAAGTCGCTATGAAGACAACTCGCTAGTTACAAGTCGCTAGATGCACAAGTCGCTAGAGACAACTCGCTATGAAGACAAATCGCTAGTTGACAAGTCGCTAGATGCTCAAGTCGCTAGATGCTCAAGTCGCTAGATGCTCAAGTCGCTAGAGACAACTCGCTATGAGACCAAGTCGCTAAAGAGCAACTCGCTAGTTACAACAGAGACAAGTCGCTACGTCAACCAAGTCGCTAGCCGAAGTGGAACCTCCACTACTTTGTACTGTTTGTTGCCTTGTCTCAATAGACAAGTCGCTAGGGCTCAAGTCGCTACCACTTCAACTACAAGTCGCTGCAAACTTACAAAGCAAGTCGCTACGAAGAAAAATACTCTGAGACTCAAGTCGCTAGGTAGAAAAACTTACATACAACTCTTTTCAATCTAAAACAAGCCCAACCACAGTGATTCAAGCTTTCCAAATCAAAACCTAAGCACTTATGATGATTCTAAACACAAAAGTACAATCAAAATCCAAACTTTAACACAAGAAATGGTCCAAATGATACACATAACTCTAAACTATTTCAAACCCAAAAACCATATAAAACCACTAGAAATCCAAGAACATGTAAGAGGGATGATCAAACCATGGCTCTTGATACCAATTGTTACACATTGGATTTCATAAACACATATCAAACACAAGTATGGATCGAATAGTATAGAGAGTTTAGAGAGAGAAAGTAGAATGGGAGCCTTTCTAGAGAGAGAAAGTGAAAGAAAACATAGAAGGTTAGATTAGAATGAAAGGTCCAACCCTCTACCTTAGGAGGTAGAGGTTATTTATAGTTACATAATAAACATCCTCTTACGGACTGTGGATCAGGCATACAGTGGGTAAAGACCCGTCCGTCCTCCACGGTGTTGTACTAAACTAAATAACTAACTAAATAACTAGTAAATAACGTAAATAACTACATGTCTATAAGCTAACATATGCTAGACCATAATTGGGGTGACCGACACTTTAACATGGAATTTCCAATTCCTAACAGAGGCTAAACATGTAAATGATAGACCTCAATATGATGGAATTGTCATTCATAGATCCGTAAGGATATCTCAGATATTTAATATCTTTGGAGAATATGAGTTACAGGATCATGGTAAGCCTGTTAATCATAATGATGAATTTAACAAATGTTGAATTGTGGTAAATCAATCATACTATGAATGTAGAGATGTTGTCCATAAAGATAATCAACTTTAGATACTTAGTTTATCTTAATGAAGGTGATTTTCTTCAAAGGATGAAAACCCTAGTGGTTTAAATCTTTGTGTAGAAATTATATGGACAATATTGTACACATATTTAATGCATGTCTAGTGACAATAATATTAATCGAAATTAAGCAATTAACTATGATTGAATATTCTTTCCTAAATACATTAAATAGAAGTATAAAGATTATAATTGTCATACTTAGTTTCATTGGTATGAAATTTTGACAATGAATATCAAAACTCTTTGTTGTGGAATTACTTTTGCGAGGACGATAAGTAATACAAAGTAGTTTTATAAATTCAAATAATCTTTGAATATGTACAAACTGCAAGAATCCATGAATGGATATATGCATGCATTTAGGAGATGATTCTTATGTTTAATATTAAATCCATGTTTTAATAATTAAAATAAGATAACTCATGAGTATTCCTGAAAGCTAGTGGGAGTATTATTTTTTTATTTCTTAAATCTTATATGTTGTATGGGCAACTACATTCTACTTAAATTAAGTTTTAGTTGGGAATGAAACTTCGTTTGTAAGATTTGGAAATAAGACATACAACCTTGGAATATATGTTTATTATTATAAACATATGCGGTAAATAAATGAGTCTAATAGAACATGATGAATACATATCTTTGACAAGATAGAATATGAATGAGATCTTAAAGTCTAACTTGAAGATTCATCATGAACATTATGTTGTGTATAAAGTTGTTCTATCATGCTTGATTACAAGATAATTTGACAACATTGTAATATTTATGTTTGGATTTAGAATTGCATTCCTCATCCTGGAGTTGCTCCCAGATTCTATACAACAAATTGTTGTGTAATTGTCATAGTCAACAAACTTGAAGTTTGAATGGCACCAAACAAATAATATTCATAGTTTACGAATGTTTAAAGATCATATTGTTGTACACAATGATGCTAGTATAATTGAGATGACACTCAATTCTAGTCACGGTATCCTTGATGATGACCATGTTGACTAGTTATGCTCAACTAAGAGCATAGTTGCATTATACATTAAAGAATAAAACTTTAAAGTTTTGGAAGATGATTGTCATAAAAGGGTGGTTCAAGTTATCACGCACCTTATGGAATGATATGACAATATCAAGATAGGTGTAAACACATAAATTATGCCCTGTCAACAAGTATGATTATCATGACTTGAGGCAAAATTCATTAACTAAGAATTATCATGCATTGATCTATTTAGTATTTGGATAAAGGATATTATAAACATTATTATTCGTATGAAATAAAGTATTTTGTTATGTTTATTATTCATTTATTATGATGTTATCCTATATTTGCATGTTTAAATCCTTGAATAACTTAAGTTATTCTAAACAGTCCGTTGTCGATCAATAACATGGGAATGATATTGAATTAAGAAAAATCTGAGTATTAGTTAGAATATACTTGAAAGTATATTGATGCGTAGCATGACTACTTTCAGATGATATTCGATGGATTGAGTATAGGACTTATCCCAACCACATGATGGTACTTTATGGATCTTAGTCATTAAGTACATCATGAATATTTATCCTCGACTTGAGATACCGAGAAATGTTATGGATGTAGTGCATTTCGTGAGGCAATCTAACGCTATCGTGAAGCTGGTAGTTATAAGGGTTGTTTTGAAGTGTTGCTAAATTTATGAATTCTAAGTAGTCAAACGGGATTTGTTTCCTTCAAAATTATTTTGAAGTATAATACTGTTGGGCCCCTCGTAGGGTTGTCAAGATGTTTGCATGGCCATGCCCAAGGTCTTCTGGAATGTGTTCAGAAGAATTGGTAATCTTGATCAATCATATAAAGCGAGAAACGGAATAGTTAATTAAGAAATGAGTGAGATCCATATTCTTATTAACATGGTATTAGAAATAGAAGGATAAGTATGATGATGAATCATCAAAAGGTTTTTCCAGGAAACCATACTCGAGTTGTTCTGGGGTCGTTGGCGTGTTGCTAGATGCTAACCAATGCCATTACGCATACTAAGATATCTCCAAGTGGGAGCTGTTGGTTTATGGATATATTTAATATGTGTATGACCGGATTCGAACTCGAGACCACGGGATTGCACACTTTACGTATGAGACTCGATGTTAAATAATTTATATAAAATATTATGTTTAATTATTAAATTCACAATAAACGACTTAACGAGCGATAAGTACTTATCGGAAGTGACCATCGGTCGTTAAATGTCAACGGATATGAAGAAAAGCTAACAAGCCAAGAGAAGGTTTTAGGAACCCTCTGTTAGGCTTGTTTTTGGCCGAAACTATGGAATCCCACATCGGAAACCATAGTAATATTGACATCTACCATAAGGCTATAAATACATCCCCATGTATTCATCCTTTGGTACACAAGATTTCAATAGAAGACCAAACTTCTTCTTTCTTCCCTCTTGTTCTTAGGTCGACGAGTAAAACCCCATGTAAGGGATTTGCGAGTGACCTTAAGCATAACAAAGGTGTTTGGTTAATCTATTGTGATCAAGAACTAGCATTCACATCGAATCGCTAATAGTACGTGTGTACAAGAACGTGGTGTAACACACTATTGTTACATCAATTGGTTTGAATTAAAAAACGGTAAGGGTCAATTCGTTAAACCACATAAACCCTAATTAGGGTTCTTGATTGAAGAAGTTCTTGCAATTTGGAAAAGGTATGTTTACGCATTTATTTCAGTTAATTAATTGCTGTTATATTCTAAGTCTTCCGCTGTGTACTCTATGATGTCTACATGTTATTATTTGTATATCATGTATCTTAACCTCAACATCTTTGATGTTTCCTATAACCTACAATACCGACATACAGTTCTAGAACATGAACGAACGGCCAACTCGAGATGCTCAAGTTCTGGATTGTGGAAGTAAACTTACCGGTAGTAAATTCAAGGTCTGTACTTGTTACGAGTGATGAAAAGTGGTAGGGCCTGTGGTGATACTCGTAGACGAAAAATAGGTAATAGGTGTGTTGGGTACTAATAGAATCCGTGTAAGTATAAAAGACAGTCTAATTTTTCATGTTTCTGAGATAGGCCAAGATACTCACTTGAGGATTGGTTAGGTATGGACTCCTATGTCTTAACTATTTAGCAAAATGCAAATAAGGAGCCAGAGCGGGGTATGACAAAAACCTCTACAAAAATTTCTAGAAAAAGCTATTGAACTATGCAATATTTCTAACTATCTGCAATGATGCCAAACAATAACATAGACAGATCTGAAAATGTTAAGCTGGCTATAAATCCGTAAGTGAAAGACCCATACAAGTCGTTACTCCATTCAACCATGACAAAAGTGTCATGCAATCCTGCATTGGACTTTAACCACATAGGATAAGGCTGATAGATTTACAAGCTAATCTCAAACATATTAAGCATTAACTTGTTTTCACACTAATACTGAAATTAGACAGTAGGTTTTTGCTCGTGATTTAAAATACAGATGGTGATTTATGATAAAAATCAGTAATACAGAAACAATTTCTTTGAACCAACAATTTCCATGTATTAAACATTTTATTTAAAAAAAAAATCTTTAGAATACCTTGCATGTAGTATGTATGAACCAACAATTTCCGTATATTTGATAAGGGGGTGTTTGGCTAAGCTTATAAGTTGAGCTTACGCTTATGTTGTATAAGCAGCTTATGGCTTATATAGAGTAAGCTCATAAACCCATGTTGAGTGTTTGGGTTAGCTTATGTTTAATAAGTTGACAACTTCACATGTTTGATTTAGTTTAGATCGGTAAATGACTATAAGGGACATGGGTTAAAAAAATATGAATGTTAGATTATATATATATAGTTAAAGGTGAAATTGTAATTTATAATGCAACATATTATGTAAGCCCAACCCTACGTAAAAAATCACACTTTTAGGGCGTATCAAAAACATCTTATATAAGCTCATAAGCCCACTCATATAAGCTTAGGCAAACACTTAGTTTAGACTTACTTTATACATAAAACTCATAAGCCTATCATATAAGCTTAACCAAACACCCCCTAATATAACATTTCTTACAACTCAACAACACGTATCAAAACCTTCCTCAAAATCCCCTATAAAATACTCAAACACCCCTAGAAGCTACTCACTTTTCTCAAACCTTAAAAACACTCCTCAACATCTAACAATTGTGTTTTATCAATATGTTTTTCATTATAAACTCCCAACATATTCACTAACATAACAACATCTGAAAAAATAAACTTGAAATAAGGTTTGAGAATCCTAAATAATTTGTGCGTTGATGTTTATTTGAATATTTTCTACAACTAAACACACCCTTAATATTTGTGTTATTGTTTATTTTATTGCATCAATCTTGTATGTGATGTGATAGTTTAAGTTCTAACTATATTGGAGCCGATGCAATCATTCGAAGCTTCATAGCTTTAAACCTTTTACGTTTGAACTATTAGCCGATTGTATAACACATAGGCCCATCAGCCCATGTGATATTGTAAAGGCTTGGCTCATCTAGTAGAAAACCTAGCAAATGTATCTATATATTGGCATGTTGTATCATTTGTATCATTCATTCATGACAACACAATCGAGGTTTGTAATATGGTACAAAGATGCGTTCGACCTACAAGTGGTAATAATAATAAACATGGGAACCTTATTCGTGTGTTTATTTCTCAACCAGCCCAATCAAGAACTTTTGGGCCTTCACATGCCTTCACTTATTAACCCAATGAATGGTTATGGAGCCTAAACTTACATACTTGGGTCCAACCCATTGCTACTGCCAAAATAGCCTAAGGTGGACTCCTTGGACCAACCCCACAACAACCCGTCATTGGACATGCCCATTCTGTCTCGACGCCACCAGGCCCGGCCCATGCACTGCTCTCGTCTGAAGTTGCGTTTGCCTCAACAAGCCCACCTGTACCCTCGAGTTTTGTTATGCACCCTCAAGACCGTGTGTTGTGTATAACAGAGCGTATTATAGTTTAACCGTCTTCTTCACATTTTTCAAACATACTGTAGTATCTACCATCACTCAGCGGCAATGTAAGTGTGGCATTAGGTTTTCGGTAAGCTATCGACGATAAGAATGGACGGTAAGGTATAATCTTCCTAATATTGTTCTTCATTTTTTAATATGTTTTTGTCGTGTGCTTTGAGTGTATGTGTGTGTGTTATGCGTGTGATATATGAAATGAATGTTGAAAGCATTATACATGGTGTGTTTGGCGGGATGGTTTGAAATGTTTAAATATCTCATTGTAGCCTCACATGTTTAGTTATGCGTTAGAAGTTTCACTTACACTCTGGAATCATTTTAAGCGAATTTGTCATGTTGATTGGTTTATAACTTAAATCAAAATTTGATGATACATGGTAGACATAAAATGCACATTAATTGTTATAGTATTGGTATTGAAAAAGATACATAACACCCAAGGCATTTGATCTAATAGTAGGTTTAAGTCACGTCAGAGACAATTACGAGATTTTTTGTGAGATATATGATATAAAATATAAAAAAAAAACTTCAAATATTGAATTTTGTTTAAATTTTTAAGCTGGCCAAAGGGTTGAACTACCCTAATTTACCTATTTAATAAATGGTTAGTCATGTTGACCTACTTACAACTTAGTTTAGCCCCGATACTAACCCGTTTATACAAGTATTGGTCTTTGGTCGTGTTTCAAGTCGCGTCAAAAAGTGACATTAATTACTGGTTTTGCAGCCTCGTGTACACACAGGGTTATGTCAGAATCAATTTTTGTGAATATTTGTGCTTATATTCGTTTATATATTATTTTGTCAAAAAAAATGGGTTACATTATTAATTATTCATATTGTTTTTGGATAAATCCGAAATATATATTTTTTAGGATGGTTTGGTTACTGTTTTGATGCACGTTGTTTTTTTTACTTTTTTCATTAGTATGTTCTATATCTAAAGATAATTATGTTGGTGTATATTTTTAAAATTATTTTTGTTTAGTTATCTATAATTACATATGAAGAGAAAACATATTTATTTAAAACTTAAAAACTTAATTTTATGAGTAATGATATTAGACTAAATTATTCATATTTTATAAAAAAATGCAATCCATTAAATATTTAAATACTTAATACAATTTAAACCAATAAATTGCTTCAGTTTCACTTACTCGACACTCATATGTGCATAAAAATAAACTACACATACAAATTAACATTAATTTACACCATTGCCGCTATATGCAGATAATCATTTATTTGCAAGTTAAACTTAATTATATGAATTAAATAATATTGTTATCTCATCAAGTAAGGGTTAAAATGATATCAGAAGAGGAAAAATTATAAATAAAGTGCAACAATATAAATTAAATAATTATATTGTTTCGCCAAAGCGTTAAAACTAACATAAGAAAAAAATAGAAGATTTTAATATAAACACTCTTTATATACACTAGACGAGTATCCGCCCCTAACGGTGATGGTGTATAATTTCAATTAAATTCGGCTGTGTCGACTTTGCGTGTGTTTTTAGGGTTGAGCAAAAGTGAAAAACCAAAACTAAACCCATAAACCAAAGAAAAACCAGACAATGAAAGTCGAATCATTTCAAAAACTGATGGTTCGATTTTAAATTTTTTAAAACCGAAAGTTTTGGTTTTGTTTTTGGCTTCGGACGAAGGCCCGAAAAAAATAGAACTACCCCCTACTAATTGTAATTAAACTATTAGGAAAAAGTGTAAAAAATAAGAGATGCTTTATTACATTTGCAAGACATGTATCTTTAACTAAATTTATAACAAACCGCGAAGTTTATATTTCTTTCCATAAGATGTTCTTTAGCACCAACTTGATCCCGCGATATACTCGTCCGAGTGTGTGAACTAATAGCTTCATCGTCATCAAAAGATAGATAATGTTCATGATAAGCGTACAATCTTAACAATTTATTGATTCGTTATTTGTAAGAATAACTCAAGCTAAAAGTGTATATTTGCAAAATATATGAACTGGGCAACTTTTGAATGTCTCTACTTGTTTAGATGGTAAAAGAGGGTATTTATTCTAATTTTTTACGGTTATGAATTATCAAAAATACACAAAATGCCTGTTATGGACTTGGCATAGGCACGAGTGGCGGTACGCTTAGCAATGCTACCAGCCCCCCACCCCCTTATCTCTTTATTTTTTTTCTTTTCTATAACATGCACCACACATTCTTATTAGACTGATGCAATGGCGACCACAATTTTCTAAGGTCACTCCTGCCACATCACGGCTAAATCAGTTTTTCTTCTCTAAGACTACACACCGACCACACAATGCTAATGGTGACCGTAACAATTAAAAAAAATTAAAAACTAAAACTTTTATTCATAATTAAAAACGTTATATAGATAATTAAATACGTAACCGTATGAAAAAAAACTAAACATGCTTCGAGCTTTTATATTTCCTTGTAGTTGTTAATGAATTCTTGCTTCTCAGTCATGCTTCGAAGTAATACGTTCCTAGCCAACATCACGTTATTTGCGTTCCTCATATCGGCCCCAATCATCATTTCAAGAGTGTGCAGACTGTAGTCGATAAGGGGATGATCTGGCAGCGAACCCACCCTTATTATTTTCAGGCCTACGACTATGAACTCGACCATGAAAGCGATGCAACAAGTTCAAAAATTGCTATGCCAATGCGGCCTCAACATCAAGTTCTTCCCGTAGATTTGCATAAGGATAATTAGTTTCACATCATTTGGTTCAGCAACCATAGTTTTTGAGATGGCAGTGGGGAGAGTTTAAAAGAAGTTGTGTGTGAAGAAAATGAGAGTAAGGGGTATTTATAGGGGGAAAAGTATCATGAGGTAATTATATGTATTCGTTGCATAGATGTACACATACGAAATCAAACAAACTAAATTTCCATCATTTAAACAAAAATACGATTGCAAATACGAATTTTAAAAAACAATATGAAAGCTAAAACGCAATCGTCATATTAGTATTTTGCATGTAGCCAAACAAATTTAGTACTGATTTGATCTTGTATTTTTGCCGCCTTTCTAAATAAAACATTATGCATCTCGTAATCTTTCCAAAATTCCTCTTTTAAAAAAGTGTCAGAAATCTTTCGGTCATTTCTTACCGAGGAACCGTTTGAGAATCCATTTCTGCTTACTGATGAAGAGGACTACTTTTTCAGGATGAAGAAGCTTTGAGAGAAATGAAAGAAGAAGAAGCACGGGCGGAAGCAGCTCGTAGGGAGCAGGAAGCAAGGGAAGAAGAAGCACATGAAAACTAGTTTGACAAAGCGTGTCGAGACTGAGAAGAGAGCAAGTTTGCGGACTATTCTGCTTACGACGATGTTTATCGATCAGATTAATCTATGTGTTTTATTTTCTGTATCGCAGTTTTATTTTCTTTTCAATGTAGTACTCTGGTTTGTTTCTGTAAATAAATAAAAGTTGTCTTTTATTTTGGTTCTTTGTACTCGAAAATAAGTTTCCATCCATTTAACTAAAAATAAACATTACAATACCGACAATAAAAAGCATTACAAGTTTTATTATGTATCGTAATTTATATTTGTATATTCATTTACGTATTGTAACTTTAATTGAATTTTCATTTCAATGTTTATTTTTTTATTATTATTATTATTATTATTATTATTATTATTATTTTATTTTGAAATACAAAATGACATAAAAAATTAAAAATAAACACACAAATCTTGTGCAAAACTCGGTTAAGTAAACGATCATCTCCTCTCCTTTGTCATCCCACAACTGACGAGCTATAATGGCGTGACCGATCTCGACCGATTTGTCGACCGAGCAGGAATCGAACCATTTTTCACAACCTTATAACCTACCCAAAATAAATTTGCATAGCTCCACCATTCTTCACTCATCCCACAATTGAGTCCAAATACAATGATTGATCAAATTCTTACAATTCACACACTCCCACTTGTCCTCGAATACCTCACCACACACAAACAACAATACCCCTTCATCAAAGAAACACCCAACACAGCCGCCTTTCAAACATTCCCAAAAGCTACTCCAAAACAATTTCACTTTTGTCTTCTCATCTTTCTCAAAAGCTCAAACACTCCCACCTTAAAAACACACACACAAACATGTAACCAGAATCTGTACTTTCATCATCAACACAAAAATGTCTCTCATAGCTAAACTCCCAACACAAACATCATCATCACCACTAACCCATTT
Source organism: Chrysanthemum makinoi (assembly GCA_910596185.1). Classification (NCBI taxonomy): domain Eukaryota; kingdom Viridiplantae; phylum Streptophyta; class Magnoliopsida; order Asterales; family Asteraceae; genus Chrysanthemum; species Chrysanthemum makinoi. Next base: position 177,301,372 of record OU343225.1, read on the forward strand.
CACAACACCCCAAATATTTACAAAACACACCCTCAACTTAACAAAACTCCCAATCACCCCCTGCACTTGCTCATCCTCCTCTTCATCACCATTTACAGAAAAACATTCAAAAGAAAGATACCAAAGAGACAAATGGGTATTCAAATCTCAGCTTGAACAAGAAAACCCATATGATCAAAAGTCACAAAATAACAGCGATTTTACTACAAGGGACTATGAAATAGCTATTCAGTTACCAGAGTTAAAGAATTTGTTAAAAGTGTTGAAGGAAAAAAGATTGGAAAATAATGAAGGGTTGTTTTATAATGGGAATGTTTATTTGGTGGGTACGGGTCCGGGTGACCCGGATTTGCTGACTTTGAAGGCATTGAAAGTGATTAAGAAAGCTGATTTGGTTTTGTATGATAGATTGGTTTCTAATGATGTGTTGGATTTGGTGGGGCCTGATGCTAAGTTGCTTTATGTTGGGAAAACTGCTGGTTATCATAGTAGAACTCAGGTTTGTGCTTTCTTGTATTATATATATTTTTGTATTCATTTTGATTAATTTGGCATTTTTGAAAATTTAAAATTTGTGAAATGGGTTACTGAATTTGTAATTTTTGATGATGGATATAAGTATTGTTTTGTTGATTGTGAAAAAGTAAATTAAAATGGGAGTATCTTTGTAAGTTTGTGAAATATGGTTTTTGGTTGCGAAAGTTGCAGTGGTATTGATGAATATAAATATGTTTTATTTTTCATTAAAGTTGGTTGGTTGCTAAAATTGCAGTTTTCTTGTTGATGAATAGTAGGATGTTTTATTGCTAATTACGTACTATGATTGTTTAAAACACTGTAATGGGGTTTTAGGATTATGAAACTTTGTGAAAGTAGGATGTTTGGTTGCTAATCTACAGTTTTTGTTGAAGAGTACTAGTACGTTTTCATGTTTTAACTTTTAATATCTATTTTGATTTTTTTTTAATTGTAATGTAGTTTGAGAATCTTAAAAATTCTATGAAATTAGGGTTGTTGGTTGCTAAAGTTACAGTTTTTATTGATGATTTCTTCAAGTATGTTTTATGGTTTTTGGTTGCTAATAATTTTTTTCTAATAATGTGTGGTTACGTATGCAGGAGGAGATTCATGAGTTGCTTTTGAGTTTTGCTGAAGTTGGGGCGAATGTTGTAAGGCTTAAAGGAGGGGATCCATTGGTGAGTTTGCGGAAAACAATTAGTGCTTAGAAATCTATATTGCAATTTGGACTGGTTGCTAATTGCTGAAATGGATTTTGGTGTTTCGTAGGTGTTTGGAAGAGGTGGAGAAGAAATGGATTTTCTCCAACAAAAAGGCATTCAAGTGAAAGTTATTCCAGGTAAATCATTAGAACATTTTTTGACTTTAAATGCCAAATATATGACTTTTAATTCAACATAAATTTGAATATTCTTACATTAATGGAGTCTACATTTTTACATTAAAAGTACAAGTAATATAAATATACCCATACTGGGCTAAAAAAGTCAAAAGCAAATAAGTGGTAAATAATGTATTGTATTTTGCTCTTAGAAAGTTATATCGTAGGAGATGTGAAACAATTGATTATTTGACAAATAATCGTAAACACTGCTTATTGTGACTGGAAGTCTAAAATGCATATCCAAACACCCCGTTATGCATAACTGCGAAATAGATATTGTTATATTGAACGAACCTCGGATGCTTAAAATGACCACCTATAACAAATGGATGCACTTCAACCAAGAATATAATGGCCTGGATAGTCATTTTGATTGTTTCACGGAATATTGTGCATGATAGATAGCAACTGGATAATAGGATACAACAGAATTGTAGTTGGAACTTTAAGTATAATAAGTGCGGCCATGATTATTATGATCACGATAACTAGTTTTAATATTTGACGGAGTTCGTTTGTGGCCGTTCTTGTGCCAATCAGAGATAATGCAAGAACTTTTTGCTCTGAAAAGACCTAGAGAAAAACAAGTTTTCGAGAATTCTCTTTAAACCACATCATTTAGATGACAAAACAAGTGTTAGGGGTAATATAATGAAAACACATTTATGAAAACACCTTAAACTATTCCCCCATATTGCCATTGTAATGATCTGGGTTTAAAGAATTTCTCCGAGACTTGCTTTTCTTAAGTTTAAATTTTTACTCAAAATGGAGAGCTTTTGCTGTATCTTATAGTGACCTGAATAACTTCAAACAAGCCATATCAAATATTGAACATAGTATTTCGAGGTCTTAACAATCAGGGTTTCGTATACTTATAGTTCTGACTACGCATTTCTTTGCATCTAGTGTTCACGGTTGTTTTTGGTCTTGTACGTGTTCGGTGACACATGCAAGACAGCATTCAGTGCCACTTTTTTTCACGGTTGTTTTTGGTCTTGTACGTGTTCGGTGACACATGCAAGACAGCATTCAGTGCCACTTTTTTTCTTGTTTGTAGGGTATCCATTTCACGTAGGTAATCACTGTGAAGTTAACCATGTCCAATTAAATATTTGTTTTGCCATTATTGACTTATGGGGGTGTTTGGAACTAATTATTAAGTTTCTTTGACTATGAGTTAATATTATTAGATAAACAAATATGTATAAAGGATTAGTGTACGTAGTACTTATTAACCACAGTCTCTTAACCAATTCAATAGGCTTTTACTCTCATCTCACAAGACACTTATTCAAAGGGTATATTGGCATTAACATAATTAATAAACAGCTGCATTAGTTATACATTCTCAAAGCTGTGCTCTTATTCTTCCTCGTGTTTAATAAAAGCAAGGTCGACCATCAAAGTCAAATGAAACTTTTTGGTATATCTTGTGCATCACGAAATGGTCAGAAAACTTTCACCAACCTATGAAATATTAGATTTGAGTGTTACTTGTTTGCTGTGTTTCCGCTGTTCGATAAAGGCATCAACCAACCAACCATTTCCTTTCAACATATTATAGCAAGAAGTAAATTATCAGTGGTTTTAAGTGAAGAGAATACTAGACATTTCAGTATTAGTCATTAACTTCTTTTGTTATAGGTATAACTGCTGCCTCTGGAATAGCAGCAGAATTGGGTGTTCCATTGACACACAGGGGAGTAGCAAACAGTGTCCGATTTCTAACTGGCCACTCCAGAAAAGGAGGAGCTGATCCGCTTTTTGTAGCAGAAAACGCAGCCGACCCTGATTCAACATTGGTTGTTTACATGGGATTGTCTACTCTTCCTGCGCTTGTAGCAAAATTAGTCCAACATGGTTTGCCACCTGACACACCAGCAGCTGCAGTTGAGCGAGGGACCACACCACAACAACGCATTGTAAGCATATCTATCCACCTTAATATGTTAATTTAGTCACGATGGGTCATAATCAGAAGTAATAATTTTAACGAATTTGCTTTCTGTGGGTGGATTCGAGTTATGCTATATTTCTAACAGGTTAAATAAGTAAGGTTAATTGTTGCATAAAGTACGATGGTTTTCTGTCTCATTTGGATCATTTTGTAACCCATATTCCATAATCTTAGTAAAATCATATATGACTCACACTCACTAATTTTCTATAGAGATTTTGCACGATGTGTTTTGGGTAACTTCAGCTCGTTCAACCTCTACCAGAATTACCCGTTTTGACCTATAATTCAATCTTCCTATTCTACTGCTTTTAGGTTATAGTTATTGATGAATTACTGCAAAATCAATGCAGGTATTGGCAGAGTTGAAGGATCTTGCTTATAAAATAACATCAGAAGAATTTGTATCACCAACTCTGATATTTATAGGAAAAGTTGTGGCTCTTTCTCCATTATGGCCGCAACATTGTTCACAAGAGACTGAATGTCTAATCCCACATGTATGAAACCCCTACACTGTTTCAACATCAGGAAAATGGCGGAACTTGGGTTTATGAGAACAATGGACTGCTGATTTCCCTTATGGCAAGTGTCAGAAGTTGAAAAATAGAGATTGGGCAACGGTGGTTGGTTACGCATTCCAGCTGTTAACGGAAACCAGTTTTGTGAGTTGGAGTCTCTGAAGAAAGATTGTAAGAGCCAACGTTGTACATTTTTTTTCAAGTTAAAATTTGTTTTCTGAGTTCGTGAACATCCAGTTGGTGTTTCGGAATGCTTAGGTCATATTTGATTGTTTGAAAGGTTGTAGGCTATTTGTTGTAATGGGTTGAAATGAATAAATAAGATGTAGAACACCAGTGCATTACTGGCAACTTTTAACTCTTGACTAGTTTCACGCTTTCTATCTCAACTAATGAGCATTGGACTTGCAAAAAAGAAACGAAAACCAAAATTTGCCAAATTTAAACGGTTTTGCTAATGTGCGAGGATCGGAAGTTCACTCCGAGTAAAATAACTTAGTTTTGTTTTGGGATTCATTAAACTACGACCACAACCATAATCAAAAGTAATTACTATATGTTAAAAGAGTCAAAAGAGAGAAAATGTCTTAAAGCTGCCGGTTTCTCTTCGAGTAAGGGTGTAACTGTCTACATCTTATATTCTAATACTTTGGAATTGGGTATGCTATTGTTAGAGCACACGGTACCGTGGTGCCATAAGCTCGTGTTATAGGGAAAAAGTGATGCCACTTCAACATTTTTTCACTATAACACCAGAACCTATAACTCAGCACAAAACACTATTCCTTAAAAAAATTGACGTTATAGAACACTTCTGGCCCACATGTAACCCAATAAAACAAAAATACAATACAAAAAAGGAAGGAGAAAAAAAAAACGTATGGCATAGCTGATGGGCATGACGCCAGACCCTATGTCACGAGATCTGATGTCGTGGTGGCGTTATAAGCTTGGTTGGTGGGTTGACACCAGACCCTATGTCACGAGGTCTGATGTCGTGGTGGCCTTATAAGCTTGGTTGGTGGGTTGACGTCATGGCTACCAGCCAACGATACCTCCTGCTCATAAAAGAGAAAATGCTCAAATATATCAAATATCAAAAGTGGCATGTACACCCTCCCCGGCTTAAAATAAAGTAAAACTAAGCCCAAGATGACCCTTAAAAAAAGTAATTACCTAAACTTACCGTTTTACTACCCGTCTAACCAAAATGGACCAAAAATATTGTGTTTACCATACATATCACTTCTCCTATATCTTTCTCACACACACCCACCACACGAGTTTTTTACCAATTAGTTGCTTTTTACAAAAATATTTACCATTGTGCGGCAAGTCTAGAAATATTGCCTATTGTGTGGTGTTTCTTTTGTTTTTCATTTCAATATTTTTTTTTTTTGCATTGCACGTCAGTAAAGAAACAGCAATAACAATCTTTTGTAACTTTGTGCTCTACTTCACGTTATATGCTTTATTTTTCTTTTAGCTAATTATAAATCTAATGTTTGAAATTGTAAAATGTAAAGTAGTGTTTGTCTTATAGGCATCCAAAATTAGCTAAAATAATCAAATCATGTATTTTTGTGTTAAAAAAAATCATGTTTTTATTGGAACATCACACTGCAAGTGAATTTCAATATGAGTGAATCAAATGTAGTACTGCAAACTTAACAAAGCCTACAAATAAAGTAAAATTGGCTCAAAATACAATAATCAACAAAATTCAAACTACAATTTATGCAAGTGCCAAACACTACTTTACATTCTACAATTTCAAATATCAGATTTATAAGAAGCTAAAAGAAAAATAAAGCATAAAACATGAAGTAGAGAACAAAGTTACAAAAGATTGTTGTTTCTTCAATGACGTTGCAACACAAAAGAAATGAAAAGAAAATAAAAGAAACAATAGCTAATATTGTGTTTCCATATCTTTTTGGAGTTTTTACCCTTTCTCCTTGTTTATTATTACTAGCCCTTAGCCTCGTCTTTTATGACTTTCTTAAACAAATAGTCACCTAATTTGAAAAGGTGGTCGCCTAGACTTTGATTCGCCTAATTTAATTAGTCACCCAGGAAGTCGCCTACACTTTTCAGTCGCCTACACAGTTGCCTACATTTTTCGGAGACACATGTACGATTGAAATGGTTTTCAAAAATGAATGCCATATAAAGATTCATTTTGGTAAAATAGACGGGAGAAGTTCACTTTCGTAAAATAGGTATATAAATGAGTCATTTAAAAAAAATTACCTTTAAAAACCCTAGCCCATTAGCATTTCTGTGTATATATATCTATACTATCTATAATGTAAAAATGGTCAATCTTGAAAAGTGAAAAAACTTAATTTGGTCAAACTTAAAGCATTTTATGAAGTCCTTACATTATTTTCGGAAAGCTTATGCAAAGCTAGAAACTATTAATATACTATTAATACACATCGAAAACCGGGTTGACTAGGGTCGATTCAAACCAGGCGGGTTGACCCGATTTAATTTGACCCTTTTTTTCGACCCAACCCAGCGGGTTGACCGGATTAATTTGACCCGTCTTTTCGATTGGAACGATTCAACTGGTTGAACCGTCAGAACATCTGCTCTAAATCTCGTTGCATGCATTTATTCGTCTAATATATATATATATATATATATATATATATATATATATATATATATATATATATATATATATATATATATATATATATATATATGGGAATATATTACTAAATAAATTGTAGCTTTAATTCCATACAATTTTGTACTAAAAAATGTGGGTCCCGATTATTTTTGTGGGTCTTGATTTTTCTCATGGGTCCCCTGAATGATTGTTAGTGTATTTTTAATAAAGGATTGTAGCCAATTGGCATACAAAATTGTAATTAAGCTATCCCCTATATATATATATATATATATATATATATATATATATATATATATACACGTACTAGTGAATAACTGAATATAAGGTACAGACCAGTACAGCAACCTAGCATATATAAGTTTTTGTAAGTTTTCTTTTGCTTAGTTTAGCCGGTGAAGGGTAGGCTTGATGTGTAGATTAACCAAGATTTTGCTACCGAGTTTAAATGCTTTTGTTTTGGAACCAGACATAGATCTTAGTATAAGCTTTATGATACCTTTTTAGTGAAGAATATTATTTGAAACTTGGCTTATGTTAAACTTAAGCTTCGTTATGAGATTTTTATTTCGTTTTGGAACCAAGTGTAAGTTATGTGGTAATTCTAGTGTATGACTTTAAAAATTGATTTTCTAACTTAAATCATCTTGTAGTTATGGTCATGTTCAAAGATAATCTTTCTTGAACCATGCTCAAGCCTTCCCTCGGAACTTGAAAATAGTGAAGTAATCGCTCTTCTATCCTTCTGTATATTTTGGAAAGAGTGGTTTATTCGCTATCCTGACCATAGTTTTTTTCCGGATGGTTTGGTCTTGGCTCATCAAACAATCCAGGGTAGAAACTTTAGGGTTGAAGAACAAGGCTTGAAATACTAGAGACATATAAGATTGGGGCAGGGATCCAATAAAAGGTTTGTCACCTCAAAAGTTTAGAAAACTTCTCTCTCACTTTTGCCTCATTTTTCCTTCGGGCTCATGATCCGCCAGGTATGAACATTCAAATTTGATGAACATCAAAATATGATCAACATTAAAGTATGATGAACATCAAGATATGATGAACTTTTATTGATGAATATTTAGATCATAATTGATAAACATTCAGACCATGATTGATGAACATTTATTAATGAACTTATAGCAGAGTATTAATGAACATTTCGTATTGATGAACTTAGATTGATAAAGATAAAAAAACTGACATAAAAAACAACATTTTGTATCGATGAACATAACAAATATTCTTTTGATGAACATTGCTTGATGAAACTAACAAGTTGGTTGACCTACCGAAGAAAACAACTTACAACAAACCAAAATCACAACATTCTTATCTAGCAGCAAAGTAGCATGACATTACCAAAACACTAACTCCTATTCATTCACATATAAACAAAATTGGAATTCTTCTAATTTTGCTTAGCAATGCTGTTTCGTATTGCTTGGATGATGTTAGTGTTGAGTTTAAGATATATGATAACAAATAAAACCATATAGACATCACAGAGTATACAGCGGAAGACTAAGAATCATAACAGTAATTAACTAACTGAAATAAATGCGTAACGTACCTCTTGCGATTAGGTTAGATCTCTTGCACAAAGAAGATGAAGTGGTTTAAAGAGTTGTCCCTTACCGTTTTACAACTCAAACCAATTGGTGTAAGAATAGTGTCTTACTACCACAGTTTTGTACACACGAATTAACCGCGAATCAAAGCGATTGCTAGATCTAACACAAGCCTTTGTTTAATGAAAAACAAAACCAAAACACCTTATAGGAGGGGGTTTCGGCCGAATGTAAGCAGGAGAGGAGATGGAAAGATCTAGGGTTAATTCAATGCACAAAGTTATGAAAAACCTTAACCCTAACCTTTGTATATATAGTGAACTAATATCTTGGAGGAAAAGTTAGGGTTTTGGGCTAGGAAAAGCCCCCCTTGGCCGGCCATCATGGAGGAGAAAAGAGGGAACCCGAATCTTTTCCAAACTTAAGATATTCACCATATATTCTCTCATTTTACATTTAACGGTCGTTAGTCATTTCCGTTAAATACTTAACGATCGTTAGCCGGACTTCATGTGTAATAATTAATCGTAATCATTAACATTAATTATTAACTTTAATTCTCAAACAGCTCCCACTTGGATATGTTTACAAAACGTGCAATGACATTGGTTAGCGTCTAGCAACACGCCAATGCCCCCGGTACAACTCGTGTATGGTTTTCTGGAGAAAACCCAATTTTGATGATTCATCATCATATTCATCCTTTTGTTTCTAATACCATGTTAATAAGAATATGAATCACACTAATTTCTTAATTAACTATTCTGTTTCTCGTTTTATATGATTGATCAAGATTACCAACTCTTCTGAACATAATCCAAAAGACCTTGGGCATGGCCATGCAAACATCTTGACAACCCTACGAGGGGCCCATCAGTATTACACTTCAAAATAAATTTGAAGGAAACAAATCCCGTTTTGACTACGAGTAGAATTCATAAATTTCGCAACACTTCTGAAAACAACCCTTATAACTACCAATTACGTATAGCGTTAGATTGCTTCACAAAAATGCACTACATCCATGACATATCTCTGGTATCTCAAGTCAGAGGATAAATATTCATGATGTACTTGATGACTAAGATCCATAAGGTACCATCATGTGGGTGGGATAAGTCCTATACTTAATCCATTGAATATCATCTGAAATTAGTTATGCTACACATCAATATACTTTCAAGTATATTCTAACTAATACTCAGATTTGTCTTAATTTAATACCATTCCCATGTTATTGATCGACAACGAACTATTTAGAATAACTTAAGTTATTCAAGGATTTAAACATGCAAATATAGGATAACATCATAATAAATGAATAATAAACATAACAAAAATACTTTATTTCATTTGAATAATAATGTTTACAACATCCTTTATCCAAATACTAAATAGATCAATGCATGATAATTCTTAGTTAATGAATTTTGCCGCAAGTCATAATAATCATACTTGTTAACATGGCATAATTTCAACTAACTTTGATTTATAGGAATTTTGAGAATACTTATTTCAAGAATTCAATAAGTGAATTTCTCGTATGTGTTTACACATATTTTGATATTGTCATATCATTCCATAAGGTGCGTGACAACCTGAACCACCTTTTATGACAATCATCTTTCAAAACTTTAAAGTTTTAAAGTATTCTTTATTCTTAAATGTATAATGCAATTATGCTCTTAGTTGAGCATAACTAGTCAGCATGGTCATCATCAAGGATACCATGACTAGAATTGAGTGTCATCTCAATTATTCTAGCATCATTGTGTACAACCAACAATATGCTCTTTAAACATCCGTAAACTTTGAACAGTTATAGTGTAATGTTGGTGCCTACCAAAACTCAAGTTTGTCGGCAATGACAATTATGAAACAATTGCCATATTTTCATCCATAGAATCTAGGAGCATTTCTAGACTGTGGAATGTGATTCTAAATCCAAACATATTCCTTTTAAAATATTTATTACACTAACAACTTTCAATGTTGTCAAATCATCTTGGAATCAAGCATGACACAACAATCTTATAACATGATGTACATGATGAATCTTTAAGTTAGACTTTAAGATCTCATTATATATCCATTTGATTCGCTCCGAACGGTCAACCCAAATTAACCAGGTGAATGGTCAACAAGAGTCAATCACTTGAGAACGCAATGCAATTATCCAGGAGAGTTTAGTGTTTCCCCGGGTCGTTAAGTCCCAACGAGGTGTGTAAACTGTAATACAACGAATCTGTGATCGGGTGAATATTGAACAGGAAAAGGGTATGATTGATTACACTAAAGAAATTAAATCTAATAAAGACTTTGAAGTCATTTTAATTCTATTCTTAAAAACGATTAACGATTAAAACCTAAAGCGCGTATGTTTAAATTAAAAACTACGTAACGTACGAAATAAAACGTGAAAATAAAGAAGTAAAATACCTACGGATATGGAAAATATATTTTTACAATCCTAATAATACAAGAAAATTATTGGAAAAAGAAAATTATTTTTATGACTATTTATCTAATTATTATTAATTAAAAACTATTTTTAACTATTTAATAATACCCTAAAATATAAGAAAATATGAAATAAAGCTAGAAAAGTGAAATTATGACTTAGAAAAATATAAAATATTATAAAAGTTATTTTAAAACTGAAAATATATTTTTTAGACTTTTTAAATAATTATTATTAATTAAAAACTAATTTAAACTAATTAAAATTAAGAAAAATAACAAATGAACAGTAAAAATTATGAGACTTTACAGGAAAATCTAAAATATTATTCTAAGCCTGGGAAAAATATAAAAAGTTAAATAAGCCCACTAATAAGCTGAATTGGGCAAATAAGCAGTTTAAATAAGCACTTGAAATAAGCTAAAAGCTAACTATAAGCTACCATAAGCTACTAAAGCCTAAATCTAACCTAAAATGAGCTAATGCAACTGATTGGGAAGTAAAAAGCACAAGCTACAGAAAAAAACTCATGCACTGATTTTAATAACTATATGCCAAACGGCCTCTAAGGCCCTACTTTAAGCACTATATTAACCTATCTAGAAAAATCACAAAAATAAACTAAAAATACCTAGCTGTAGATCACCAACCAAAGATCTTGTATCCCAAATTTCAGCTCAAATGGACTTATAATGAATCTGTGAAAATTCCACAAAGTTTGGCAAAAAACCACTTTTGACACTTTTGACTATTAAGCACAGTTTATGCAAATTTTGACTTTTATGAAATTCCAATGCAATTTAAGGACTGATTTTGATGAAATGAGATGTAATAAGCACAAATTAAGCTACTCCTACAATGAACTAAAGAGCTAAAAAGCTAGAGTGGAATTTATTGAATCCTATGATAAGCTAATGGAAATCAAGCAAACTACATTATACTAAGTATATTAAAGCTAAACTACTTAATCCATCAAAATAATCTTAAGTTCAATTGACAAATAGTAAAAAAAACTACTGTCCTTTTTGTTCACTTTTTTTTTTTTTTTTTTTTTGATTTATTTCTTTTAGCAACTATTCTAAAGACTAGATTAAGACTTCACATAAATAAATAAATAAAAACTCAACTTGAAAAGATTCAACATTAGCTATAATAGCTTGAATGCACACATAAGACAAAAAATAAAAAATAAATGGGACAGTTTGGCAATAAAAACTATACTAATTCCTAAGCTAAAAACATGAAAAAAATAAGCAATTAAACATTAACAATAAGTACTAATAAGCTACTATCCATCTAACCCTAACCTACGGGATCCTAAAACTTCTGAATAAGCACAAGAGACAGTCTAAGAAGCACTAAAAAATGGTGTACCTGCTGTGGTACTGCAGTAGAACAGGAACAAGGGGCCATGATCCGCTTCAGACAGTTAGGTTTTATCACACAAGCTAACCACTTGTGAATGGTCAACCGTAATAAAATTCAAACTGTCTAAAACCAATACAATTAAGATCTGGAGAGTATAGTGTATCCCCGGGTCGTTAAGTCCCAACGAGGTGTGAACACTGTAATAAGACGAATCTGTGATCGAGTGATATTGAATGGGAAAGGGGTTTGTAGATTTGGAATAATTATACCTAAAGAAAAAGTTTGTAAATTACAGGGGCTTAAATGCAAATTAAAGAAAATTAAAATGATAAATTATATTAAATAAACGCTATCACTATTTTTAAAGTCGATTAACGTTTATAATCTAAAACTTACGTTTAAATTAAAAACTACGTAACGTACGAAATAAAACGTGAAAATAAAGAAGAAAAATACCTACGGATATGAAAAATACATTTTTACAATCCTAATTATACTAGAAAATTATTGGAAAAAGAAAATTATTTTTATAACTATTTATTTAATTATTATTAATTAAAAACTATTTTAAACAAATTAATTAATTAAAAATACTAAACATTTTTGAAAATTCTGAAAAAATTCACACAAACTACTTTACACTATGGGGGTTCTATGAAAAATAAAATGGGCACAACAGCTATTACACATAAGCTGTTATAAATAAGCTAAAGTTAATAAGCTATACTAACAAACAACCTTAAATAATAACTGATGCAAGAAATGACCAAGACAAGACCCAAGGGCAGTTGGTCATGGTGTGTGGTGTTGTGCTCGTGATGGGCAGGAGGTCTTGGGTTCGAATCCCACCTCCTGCTTTTTTGGCTACTTATTATTATTTTTTTTTATTTTCCTTTTCTTGCAACTTGAAAATGGGATCGAAGTGAAGAAATTTTGTGAAAACTTTTACCTTGAAACCCACAAATAAGCTGTATAAACAGCTTATTTGCTGTTGTTTTGGACAGGTCCCAACCAAACACCCTTTTGACACTTTTAAGCACAAATTAAGTAAATGGAAAGTAATTCAAAAGCTACTAACAATTTATTGAGTACAAATTTGTAATCTAAAACACAAAATAAACTAAAATAAACTACAAAACTTAGCTGTAAAGGGGCATAAGCAGTTGGTACACGAACTAATCTAGGAGGATCCTTAAGACTACAAAAAAGTAAATAGAAATAAGCATTAAAGAAGCTATACTAAACATTAATAATCTATGATTGGACCTAACCTAAACTAATCTACCTAAAAGCCAACAAATAATCCTTAATAAGCTAATAAACAAACCTGATAAGCACTAAAAAAAATCCAATAGCTGCTGTTGTGGAGCTGTCACTGAAACAACCCAAACATGGGACAAACGGGGCAATAAGAGGTTAACCAAATAAGCACTAGATGCTAGGCAAAGCATAAAAACATCACCACCATATATCTAACTACTAATAGCGACAACGAACTAATCGTAAATCTACTCTAAGCTACTTAAATCTTATCTAAAAAAGGGACAACGGGCTGCTGTGATGCTGATACAGAACCAAAAAAAACAGACAAATGATGGATTTTAACTTTAAATTAACTATGCTAGGGGCAAGACTAATGCATAAAACTGAAACTAGATCGAAATGTCAAGCATACAAGGACTTGATAAAAACCAAATTTTCCAATTTAGACCACCAAATAAGCTAGGAAAATGGCACAAGAACAGCAGCTGTTGCTGCTGTCCCGTGCAGTTCTCAAAGACAGAAAAACACTTTTTTTTTTCAAACTTTTTCAAACCTCTTACCGACTAATCAAAACACTTGAATTTAACCTGAAAGAACCTAATGCAAGTTAACTTACTGGGTCGAAGTGGGTAAAACCACCCTCTTGACCCAGAATGGTACCAATCCAAACATCCCTTGAGGGTAGCAAACTGAGAAACTAAAAAAAAAATATTTGAGATTTGAGAACACTTACTTGCAAAAATGAAATTAACCAACTTTAACAACCTTAAAACTTGAAATGCAAATTAAGTACATCAACTAAAAGTAACAGCATAAATTAAGAGTAAACTGAAAAGTTTCATTAACTGGAAAATTAAAGAGTACAGTTTAAAATGACAATGAAATTTAAAAGTGGGACTAGAACAATAAATTTCTAGACAAAATTTTACACCAATACTACATTCTATATTTATACAAGAAATAGAAAAAAGTCTTCTCCTTTTCTTTGTCTGCTTCCGCTGTGTTTGTTTTGTGAGACAAAACAGCCCAAAACACCTCCTTGGCTTCTCTGCTTAAATCCCAGCCATCCATTAGCCCTTGGATTACAACTTGGTGCCAACACATGAAGAGGTAACGTGTGAGTTTTCAGGGCATTTAATGCCCTTGGTTTGTTGTGGAGGTGGAGGAACATCTGGGGAAGAGTGGGTAAGTGAGGTGGAAGGTAGTGGGTAGAATACCAGGTGGTTTGGCAGTGAGGGAGGGGAAGGGATAAAGGGAGAGGTTTTATTTTAAAACCGTGGTTGGTTTTGTTATCGGATTTGGATTTAGGGATTATTTATTTGTTGGGTTTTATGTAATAAAAAATGTATGGTTTGGTTAGTATTGCACAAGGACCATATTTGTAATATTCTGAAACTTTAAGGACTGATCATGTCAACTTTCCAAACTTCCTTCCAAGTATCAAACCTGCCATATAATAATAACACAAGGACCAAAGTTGTATTTTTTTCTATTTTAAAACTTATAAGGACCATTCGTGTCATTTTTGGATTCTTAGGGGTAAAAGTTGCCAGTTTTGTGTAAACTTTCATCCAGGGACTATAGTAAATATGTTTGAGTTCCCAAGGACTAAAGTTGACTTTTTATTCATTTTAAACTTTCAGGGACTAGATTTGCCAACTTGTGAGACTTTGTTGTTTTTTATCAGTTTTCAATCCTTTTGCACTTGTAACACATAAAAACACATTTTCATGATATTTGTAACATTTATATAGTCATTTGTGTGTTTTTGGCTGTTTTTGTGGGTTTAAATAAGGTAAAATATATGTGTTTTTAGACACATATCAGGCCACTTTAAAGCTTATTTGTAGAAAGCTAGAGGGAGAATTAACCCCTGAGCTTCTTGGCACATAAGGTCCACCCACCTGGCTCACTTTTGCCCCCTTTATCCAGCTTACAAGGAGTTTTTACAAGCTAAATAAGGGGCTGCAACGGGCTGCTGATGCAAGACAGAAACAGATTGATAAAAAAAATAACACTACCAAGCTTTTTTCACATCTAAATTTATGACTTTCACTTTCACCAAATGACTTGCAAAATACTTCACACTTGATTTCAGAACCAAAATGGGTAAAAACGTGACTCTTGACCCAAGAATAAGGAAAATCCAAACACCCCAGACGGGAGTTAAACCATGAAAACTTTGAAAATCTTGAGAAAACTTGTTTGTGGGTTTTAACAAAAGCTTAACTGAGCATGATACCAACTTTTAACAATCTAAATCACTAATACATTCAATTAAAAGGGCGATTCATGAGATAATTTGCAAAACGTAAAATTTAAACTAACTGGAAATGAAATTGCATTGAAGAGTAAAGTTACAAGTAAAGTAAAAATGACAATGAAAGTTAAACATGGAGCTAGAATATAAAAATTCTAGACTACCTTATCAAACGGCATACATGATTACTTATACTAAAAAGCTAAAAATTGGTCTTCTCTCTTCTTTTCTTTTCTGTTTTATGTCTCTTGTGCTTCTTTTGGTTAATCCCAGCCATCCATTAGCCCTTGGATTACAACTTGGTGCCAACACATCAAGAGGTAACGTGTGAGTTTTCAGGGCATTTAATGCCCTTGGTTTGTTGTGGAGGTGGAGGAACAGTTGGGGAAGAGTGGGAAAGTGAGGTGGAAGGGTGGAGGTGGCAAACAGTTGGTGATGAGCTGGTGGGGGTGGACAAATCACCCTGGGTTTAAGGTGTTAATGGTGGGAGGTTAGGGATGGGTAAGTCAAACACAGGTTTGACTTGTGTTTGGGTTTATGTTTAAATAAGGTCCGGTTTGGTTTGAATTAAGCACAAGGACCAAATTTGCCATTTCCCAATTCTTCAAGGGTTGATCTTACCAACTTCCGAAATTTATCACATGGACCAATCTTGCCAATCTTCAATAGTACAAGGACCAAATTAAGTATTCTCCATTTTTTTTTTATTTCCAAGGACTATTTCTGCCAATTCTGAAACTTGAGGGACTGAACTTGCTAATTATGCAAACTTTATTCGTTTTTCATCTGATTTTAAACATTTTGCATCTGAAACATATAAAACGCAATTTTGAGATATTTTTAGTATTTTGATGCATTTCTGAGTGTTTTTAAATGTTTTGCAGTTCAGATTTGACCAAAAATGATGAGTATTTACATACTCATCAATCATGTTCTATTAGACTCATTTATTTACCGCATATGTTTATAATAATAAACATATATTCCAAGGTTATATATCTTATTTTCAAATCTTACAAACGAAGTTCATTCCCAACTAAAACTTAATTTAGATGGAATGTAGTTGCCCATACAACATATAAGATTTAAGAAAATGAAAAACAATAATCCCACTAGCTTTCAGGAATACTTATGAGCAATCTTATTTTAATTATTAAATCAAACATAGATTTAATATTAAACATAAGAATCATCTCCTAGATGCATGCATATATCCATTCATGGATTCTTGCATAAAAATCTTGTACATATTCAAAGATTATTTGAATTCATAAAAAAAACTCTTATGCATTACTTATCGTCCTCGCAAAAGTAATTCCAGAACAAAGATTTTTGATATTCATTGTCAAAATTTCATATCAATGAAACTAATTATGACAATTATAATCTTTATACTTCTATTTAATGTATTTAGGAAAGAATATTCAATCATAGTTAATAGCTTAAGTATGATTAATATTATTATCACTAGACATACATTAAATACGTGTACAATTTTGTCCATATGATTTCTACACAAAGATTTAAACCACTAGGGTTTTCATCCTTTGAAGAAAATCATCTTCATTAAGATAAACCAAGTATCTAAAGTTGATTATCTTTATGGACATCATCTCTACATTCATAGTATGATTGATTTACCACAATTCAACATTTGGTAAATTTATCATTATGATTAACAGGGTTACCATGATCATGTAACTCATATTCCCCAACATATTAAATATCTGAGATATCCTTACGGATCTATGAATGACAATTCCATCATATTGAGGTCTATCATTTACATGTTTAGCCCCATCATGATATTTGCTAGTGCATTTTAGAAGATTATGTATTTTGTAATTTAATCTTTTCAAGATCTAAACAAAACTCCCACTTGCCTTTAACAATTTAAAGATTACCTTTAAATAGTTTAGCAAGTAGAGCAACAATACATTGTTCTCTTTTGGGACATTACATAACACATTGACAGTTCCTGACATTAGTTTGTTACAACAAACTCTACAAGTAGTTTAACAAATTCATAACTTCATTTATAAGACTTAATGTGATTCATCACATTCCATAAACAAATGGTGTCTTATCAATCTTCTAGGTTGAAGTCTTATTGAGTATATTCAATCTATACTCAATCTACTAACCTTGATAACTTTTGGAAGAAACTATAGTTATCTTGAATCAAACAGCGCCAATAGATTTTGATTCTTCTAACTGAACATACCATAAAACTATGGTATTTCTTTAGAATTAATATTGTAAGATTAATTTAACAATATTTAATATAACCATCTACTATTTGGTTTATCCTATTTACCAACAAAGTAAAACTTAATGGTACAATAGAATTACTAAGTCAATTACATGTATTATAACACAAGTATTCTTGACCAAGTCAAAAGACATAACAGTTATAATCCCACTATACGTTATACGTCATTGATCAACTCATTGACTTCATGCATATGTCTTAAAACATAGCAAGTTAACGTCTTACTTTATATTGTAAGTCTTGTATTAAAAGACTTCATGTTTGTGACTTTACAAAATCATAAACATTTATGATTAAAGTAATTATGAACACCACCTCGGGTTTCAATTAATATTTCAAGTTAATATTTACTACATATATTTAAGTCATTCAACGAATACTTAAATTTAAAGTAGTATTAGATTACTTCATTTAATTATGTCATTCCATAAAATGTTCAACGTAAGAAACTGCAAAATCATCCATGCTCGTTCTCACCGACCGTGAGTATTTTACCTTGGGCAACAATCTAGTTCACGTTCTCACGTAACATAAATTGTAACTACAAGTGTTTCTTAAATATTGAATGACATAAATATTTAAAATAAAGTAGTCTTTGTTATCATCTTGACACATGTTCTTAATAGGGCAATCATACATATTTAAATGTATACTTCCTATTAGAACGTTATTTTCTTATTTTACAGTCAAGAGAATCCATTTAAATCATACTAATATGTGTTGTACCTTGCACACAATAAAGATTTCTCACACTTGTGCATGGAACAACAACATGTAGCATATAAACAACACGATACACGTTCGTTTATTTGATTAATATGATTTGTGTCATAGATATAACTAGTAGATATAGGACTATATTGATTAGTAAGGAAACGCACATGACAATCCTTAAAAAACATAAGTGCCTACAATTGGAAAGTAATTATCTACATGATATTCAAGAGATAATTTGGATTACTACACAACAAATAAGGCTTGTAGCTCCCACTGAATTAGAAATCATTTCAACAACTTCTTATTCAAGAATGCAACACAAATGCTCCCAATCGAATTTGACAACATTGTAAGTGTTTCATAACCAGTGAAAACAACTTGCTTGCTTTTTACTTTCCTACACCTTTGAAGAACCATACATAATCATTACTAAGGTACTAAAAGGTGTATTCTACTATATGAATGATGGGTTATCCATCAATGTTATTAACTCGAAAAATTGGGTATGCAATTTATTCCTTAACAGGCCTACCATGCCCATAATGGTATGTAGCACCTTTAAAGGTTAAAGGAAAACAACTAGACAAATAATGCTAGTTTGCCTTTTACCAATTTTCGCGGTAATTAGTCTAGCTTCTAATTTAGTAACTCATATACATGTTTTCCAGTTAACCAAACGTCATGTTTGTTGCAAAAGGATTCATTCACCAAATGAGGGTAATGAAATCTTTATGGAAAATATGATGTGCAATTCATTGCTATGAGTTACATTTGAATTTAGACAATTCAAATGTTCCTATTATACCTTTCTCATTCATGAAAAGGAATAGGATTGAGTCTCATGCTTTTCCCATGGAAAAGAGACTTCGTTTGTCTTTTCGGTAAATTATTCTCTAGCAAACATTTGTTTGAAAGCGAAATTGATCAATTTACTAATCAAAGACTAAACCACGTTCTGGTTAAATGTTGCAGTTATACATTCAAAAGAATTACAAAATTCAATTTTAGTATTTTCGATAATTAACCTTTTCAAGAAAATTAAATACCCATGGTTCATAAACATATAACCATTTAATTTTCATTGAAAACTAGGATCCAAATTGACATATTTTCATCACATCAGTTGATCTGCTAGTAATGAAAGTATTCAAAATGGTACGAGTCGAACCTCAATTGCCAATTTTCAAATTGCAACTCCTAGATTTATGGGATTTACATTTAGCCAATTTCAATTGCCATGTAAACATGTTTTATCCCCATCTTATGCCTTGAGTTGCCATTTCTCACCGCAAAACTCAATTAAGTTGTCCAATTTAAGAAACTGCAAAATCATCCATGCCCGTTCTCACGTCACGTGGATATTTTACCCTTTGATTACGATCTAAGTCACGTTCTCACGCAAATAAAAGGTAATCTCAGGTGTTTCCGTTTCATTGGATGGCATAAAACTTAAATTAAGGGTAATAAATTTGATTTTGGTGTCAAATCAAATATGTACAAAGATGTCATGCATTCATCTTTGTAGCATAAGGTTTTATTAAAACAATCATATCCTTGTTTTAATGTTTAAGCTTTTCATCATCAAACTTTAATCGAGGTATTGGTTACACCAATTAAAGAATTTCCTTTAATTACCACTATATCCTACTGCTGCATGAGTCATAAGACCCAAGTTATTCGGATAATTACCAAAAAAGTGGCGCGTAGAATTTAAGGTCAATTCACCCTTAAGATTTTATGCACATTATATAGGATTACTTGGTAACTCCATTAAGACGCACAAACGAGCGGAGAATTAGGTCACAAAAACATATTACATACCCTCATCTTTAAGGTCACAATTTAATGCGCATTCAACCTTATACCCATCACATAGTTTGTCATTAATGGGTGAGTCGTTCTAACTATTTTGTGCAAAAATCAATCAATTAAACGATTATGATTACTATGCTTAAAATACATGTTTCACCATTGTTTAGGTCAGTTTATTTTTCTTATAAAAATACCCTTGTTACACATAACAAACAAGCAAGTATTTAAAAATAAACAAATAAACAATGAATGCATAACATAATAAAAAGTCATGCATATCAAATAGCCACATGCAAACCTTGTGATAAATCCTATTAATAATCAATTCTAGATCTGTCAATATGTATATGTTTAATAAAGACTCTCACCCGTTTTCAGCAATGTACAAAGTGAGCCACATGCATCGATTCATCGATTGCGTAAGTCAAAATTAAACACATACCACATAGCACATAATTGAGGTCTTCCCCAATTTTAGATCTATCATAATATTAGTGTATATCACTTGACCAAGTAAAACATACAATAAAAGCAGATCCATGACAAAACATGCATGTATTTATCATGGATGTAAATCACACTTAACAATTAATGCAATTAAACGAGTTACGCAATAATACACATAAAATTGCATGCAACCTAGGGTTTCTAATCCAATTAAAACTGAATTTACAAAACCCTAATTAGGGCACCAAAAACTCAAAATTTAGGGTTTAGGTTTTGCAAACCCTAGATCTACGCATACAAATAATAACACAATCATGTTTATTTATTTTATTTGTTTCAGTAATTAATTGCTTGTTATACAATGCTCGTGATGCCACTGTTGAGTTTAAGATATATGATAACAAATAAAACCATATAGACATCACAGAGTACACAGCGGAAGACTAAGAATCATAACAGTAATTAACTAACTGAAATAAATGCGTAACGTACCTCTTGCAATTAGGTTAGATCTTTTGCACAAAGAAGATGAAGTGGTTTAAAGAGTTGTCCCTTACCGTTTTACAACTCAAACCAATTGGTGTAAGAATAGTGTCTTACTACCACAGTTTTGTACACACGAATTAACCGCGAATCAAAGCGATTGCTAGATCTAACACAAGCCTTTGTTTAATGAAAAACAAAACCAAAACACCCTATAGGAGGGGTTTCGGCCAATGTAAGCAAAGAGGGAGAGGAAAGATCTTGGGTTAATTCAATGCACAAAGTTATGAAAAACCTTAACCCTAACCTTTGTATATATAGTGAACTAATATCTTGGAGGAAAAGTTAGGGTTTTGGGCTAGGAAAAGCCCCCCTTGGCCGGCCATCATGGAGGAGAAAAGAGGGAACCCGAATCTTTTCCAAACTTAAGATATTCACCATATATTCTCTCATTTTACATTTAACGGTCGTTAGTCATTTCCGTTAAATACTTAACGATCGTTAGCCGGACTTTATGCGTAATAATTAATCGTAATCATTAACATTAATTATTAACTTTAATTCTCATTCGCTAATGTGTGCAATCCCGTGGTCACGAGTTCGAATCCAGACATTCACGTATTTATAAATATATACATTTCCAACAATTAGATGCTTATTTGTTAGGTTTGAATTATACGACAAACGTTATTGATGTCCATTATACGACGATTGATACACTTCAATGTTTGATGTTTGTTGTATGGCTACTTAGGTCGTCAAATGAGCTGGCGTTGTTGCCCATTTCCTACAACTCTGATAACACTAGTGATACTCTTTGTAAAACTAACTTACATATGACATATCCTATCATAGGTTAGGTTCACGTATGATGTTTCTTATAAATTATTTAGATGGTAGAAACAACGAGAACCATGGAGAAAGAGTGGAGTTAACTCAAATTTGCGAGGGACACTTCTTTAAAGATTTGGGGGGAGAAGGTTAGGAGATATAAAGTAACTGACTCTAAATGAACAAATCGCTCTGAAGTTTGCATTATGACAGGGCCGTCCCGTGAGTTTCGAGAGCCCTGGGCAATCACGAAAAATAGGCCCCTAAAGACAAGCATATTTTAAATATACTAGACGAGTACCCGCACCTAGCGGCAGCGGTTTCTAACGGCAGATAATTAACAATATGCGATATTGTGGTAAGTGTTTCGTAACATGCGATAATTCAACTGAAGCAAAAATTCTTAACATGTATCAAAGAACATATAAAAATATTTATTGAAACTGAAAATAAAACATTATATCAATTATGGGATAACTAACAATGCACGTTACTCGCCGTGTAAAATTTCTTAGTACACGGCATATGAGGTGTTGAATCCTCTTTGACCGAACTCTTTGATTGGCTTAACTTTGTAGTTATCATCCATCAGCTGGATTTGACTCAATCAAAAACTTCAAACCTAAGAAACTTAAAAAAAAATATATACACCGGTTGTATAATGTATTTTGACCAAATTATTTCAGAAACTTTGTATAACTTTGAAATTAATGTAGGAACAATCAATGATTAAAGCACCAATCAATCACCATTATTATAGCAATATTTGGAAACAAATTTTTATTTAACGTGTTTAATGCGCAAGAACAAGAAAAAAAAATGAACCCTGTGACTATATAATAAATCGATATAATGTTTTGTGATTTTAATTTAACGTATTTATCTAGAAATTTTAGTTTGAAAGAAATTTTAGAAATTTAACATTACTCACTTTTTAAGTTTCAAAAACATGGATACATGTAAAAAAAAAAAAAAAAAAAAAAAAGTTGTAGTGACTTTCCAACATTTAATATGCCGAATATGTTTACATTTAATATTAGTTTGAATTTTTAATGGTAATTATATATACATATAGTTAAAGACAAGTACCGTGCATAGCAAGCGAGATTTTATAGCGGCAGATCGTTTAGTGATAAAAAATGTTTATGGGTTATAAATGAAAAATAATAAAAGTTTGAAGATTTGGGTATTAAACATAATGTTTTGAAACCCGGTTGTTCAACTGGTTGAACCGCTTTGGTCGAAAAAACAGATCAATTTAAACCGGTCAATCTGGACGGGTTGGGTTGAACACGGTGAAATTAAACCGGGTCAACCTCGTTTGAAGCGCCCCGGTCAACCGGGTTTTCGATATGTATTAATAGTTTCCTTTTGAAATATATGTTTTCAACATTTCTATTTTTAGTTTCAACTTTTCACTTTTTGTTTTTTACTTTATATATAGTATACGTTGTACCCCCGTGACGATTAACTCAAGAAATAGTTACTCAATGAGGCCCGATTTACCAGTTTGTATCGGTTTCAACGGGTTCTCTCTGGTTCATTTTCGGATGACTATTATTGGTTAGTCGAACCGGTGGCGAAACCGGTTCCCGGTTGACCCGTTGGTCCGGTCCGGTTTGAAACTATATGTACTCATCAAATTGTTAGCTTGTAGGAAACTTTGTGTTGTTTTATTAATTTGTATAACGTGTATAATAACATACACTTTTCATTTTAGGGTGTTTTAAAAATAACATTAATTAGTGTGTTTAATTATTTTATATTATGGATTTTGTTGTAGCTTATTTAAATTGTATATTGTGAAAATTTTATTATAATTTTTAGTATAGGGTGTTTTAATTGTTTGTATTTAATTTGATGATATGCTTTTAGTTGGTTGTACAATATGAATAAATTAATGTACTTTTAAGTAATGAGGTGTTTTAATAAGAGTATTAATTACATTATACATTTCTCTCACCTTTGACTTTCAACTTTCAACTTTCAATTTTCACTTTCACCTTTGACCATTTTTCTATTTTATGTAGTAAAGATTGTACAAAATTTTTATCAATACAACAAATGTTTTTATAAATAATAGCCTGATTACATATTCTTTTACAAAAGATATATGTATAAGTAAACTGCAGGAATGAACTATAACGAAAAGCAAAATTCATACGAAGACTTAATGCAATGCAACCTAGCTAGAACTCCATGATCAAATTTCTTGATATAAAATTAATTTTGTTGAATAATTTAACATCCCAACCAAAATGATATAAAATATAGAAACTAAAATATATGTGATAAATAAAAATACTTTGCTATCTTATGTGGATTTGTTACTAGTAAGCACAGTAAATGATTAATTAATTATAACATCAAAGATAAATCCAACAAAATTAGGGATCTCAATCAAAAATTCGAAGTATTACATTTAAATACTTAAATAGCCAAAAATTAAATGTGATAATGATCATTAATGTTGGTTACGTATTCTAATTTTAAATGCAAAGTGTGTTATTGGGCTTTAAAAAACGTATTTATGGCTATATATAAAATGGGCCAAGTAGAAAAATGGTACCCCTCAATAAAATTGGGCCCTGTGCGCTAGCCCATGTTGCACATGCCCAAAACCGGGCCTGCAATGATTATGATAGGGTTCGATAGATTGAATGAAAATCCAATCGACCACTAATTATGCATGCAAAATTTGATGAAGTAATAAGTAACACCCGTGTTACATGGTATTTTCTTTCTGATAACGATAGTAACACGCCAGTGTTGAAACTATTGTTTTGTAAAATTTTGCAGTCGCAGAATGTGTTGTTAAATTATGTCTAAATAACTGAGATTTCTTGATGAAGATTACAGATAATTGATGAACTTCCAAATTTCACTTAATTTAATTAAATGAACTACTTAAAAGAAATTCATAAGAATTTCAACATGCATGTCCTCTGCAAAATGTGCGATGTGAATACTGGTGGATTGAAAGTCTCTTGGTAACTTGCCGAAATGGAAAAATTGGAGAAAAGCTCGATATTTGCAAAGTAGTTGCTTATGAATTTTGGTTACATCTTTTGATTTGTTTCCAAGGTTGTAGACTTGTTTTAGCCTATTTTGCTGTAATGGGTGTAATATTTGGCGAGTGGGATAGGTTTGTAATGCTTAAAATGAATTAATATCTGCTTCGGCCGATTTGGGACAAAATTCTCAGGCAACCAGCCTACTTCGCTAGGTCAGCCAATAACTCTTAATAATTGTTACATTGTGTAAAAATAGATACACAATGTGAACTAAATTATTACATATTATTGGCAGGACCGGTCCAGCCTCTTAAGTCTTAACCCCTTGATGAAACCAAGTATCATGGTTTTGTTTTCCTCTCAAACCGGCAGGGCCACATATGACTAGTCCAAACCGGTAACTTGTTTCACCGAAGCATGCGTATACATTAGGGAATGATATATAAAGTGTACATTCTGGGACCGATTGTGCCAGGTTTAATGTTTTTATGCCTACCTAGCTTTAGACCAATCTGACCTTACCTACCACCCAGGTTCCTACAACCAGAACCAGAAGGATGAAAGCGATATCTGGATCAATGGGACCAAACTACTGTAGTCCTAAGCTTTCTGTCAACTAAATCATGTTAATTTCTATTAAGTATTGATTAAAAGGAAGAAAATGTAGAATCTTATTCTTAAACTCATTATACTCTTATAATTTTATTGTAATGAGGTAGTTGAGATGTAGTTGATAGTAGGATCTTCATCCAACTCTTAAATATATTATATACTTCAACTTTGTTGAAACTTTATTACTAATATATACTGTTTTTTTTTTGTCAAAGAATCATAATACATTGCAAAGTGCTCTCCACTATGTTAGAACAACTAATGTAAATTTAAAAATAAAAAGTATGTCAAAAGGGGAGACTAATGTACTCATTTCTCTCTGTATAATATTACCGTATAATTTATTTACATAATTACATTAATTTTACTGATCTAGTATACATGTGTATTATTAACGAAACAATGAATATGTCGAAATCCAAGAATTTGTGTCTCCTCAATGTCAAGAATCAAAAGTAGAAGCTGTACCATTCGCAATTATCTTCACAAAACTGCCTGCCATCGGTCATAGCTCAAAATGGAGGTTTAGTTTGTTGAATTCGGTTGTACGGAGTATGTTTTTCAGTAAGAAGTATCATTGCGCATACACTCAGGGATAGGAAACTTTGTAACATCTCGTCCTGCTTTGCTAGTTCTAACTTCCGGCTGTCCCATAGAATCCCTATGCAAATCCAGTATGATCTTGTTAAACTCATTTTCTTGTAAAGAATTGTTTAAAAAATGTGAAATCATTTGTCGTTTGTTGGGTGTGATAGTCTTTTTATGTCCTGCATACGCCCTGTGCCCTTGGATCGCA
The DNA here is from genome assembly GCA_910596185.1 of Chrysanthemum makinoi. Taxonomy (NCBI): domain Eukaryota; kingdom Viridiplantae; phylum Streptophyta; class Magnoliopsida; order Asterales; family Asteraceae; genus Chrysanthemum; species Chrysanthemum makinoi. Next base: position 177,327,800 of record OU343225.1, read on the forward strand.
TGATTCATGTTCCCACCATGAGACGCCATGAACACATCGCTGTTTTCAGACACAATGTAGTCGATGGCAGCCATGATTGATGCTTTCTTTGAAAATGGTTCTAGCTCTCCAGGTAACGCAAGGTCTTCTTTGTTGTAGAAGTTAAGAAATTCTGTCACTAATGGTGACAATGCTTCTAAACCCCCTAATGGGTTTCCGCCTGCCCAAAAGATCCGCCCATTTTTAGGCACTTCAAGAGCTTTCAAGAGCCTGTATATAGCCAAATGACAAGTTAGGTTTAGGGATGCGAATGGATAGTATAAGCTGATTCAGGTTTTTTTTTATGTTTCCAATGTGTCAAATTGAAAAATAGCTAATTGAAACAAGTCAATTGGGTCAAACTGGTCGAGAGACGCTGAAGGTCTATTTTTATTCAGAAACTAAATAACTTTATTAAAATTTTATATTATTATCTATACATTTCTGAGATCATAGTTAAGGTTATTCATTATATACTCTAAAAATATAAGATGAAAAAGGTGTTTGCGGGTCAAACTAACCTAAACTTGAACATGTTTTGACCCGTTACCCAATTAACCCACCCATTTTGCCACATCTACATATATAATTAATATACAAGCATTCACAAAAGCTTACCTTGTGACCTCCAAGGCGGTTAATGGGCAAAGACCAGCAAGTTTTCGGTCATGGTAAGTCATGTTTGATCTTGAAGTTAAGAGCTCGGGCCGACTTTTTCTCTCATTGTGGATAATCTCATCATACTCCTTGCTCAAGCCCGGAAGACAGCCTGTTCTCACCCATACATCTTTCTCCATTCTAAGATGAAGAGCAAGGTAAGGCCCTTTGCTTCTCATTCTCTCTGTGAGTTTTTCGCCTAGTTCACGAATAGGTGGTGCAAACCGCAATGCATGAAATGCAACCTGAACAAGTTAAATACAAACGTTATGCTGATACAAAATAAAACTTTCCGCGTTATGTGAAATTACATTTCACCCTCATGGTTTGATGATTGACAAATCATTTCCTTGATATTTAACGAGCTTGTGACACATTAGATTCAATAAACAAAGATGAGGTCCAATGAGTATACCTTGCATCGAAGCTTTTGGAGGTCAGAAGGAAGATCCTTCGAGAGCCTCGAGTCTAAACCACGTAACAACAAAACGCCTTCTCTTCTCATCTGTATTAACAAACAAAAACCCATTATTTCCAAGTCAACAGACGGCTCACAGATGACTAATTGTAACAAAGTTTGATGCTTTTTGGCTAAAAATCGAGCATTGGAATCATAAATGTTAACTACTTGACTTGGTAAAACATTGTTTTTTGGCTAAAGTTTGAATCTTGGAATTTCTAGCGTTAGTTACTTGACTCGGTAACAAATGTATTTTGGCTAAAGTTCAAATCTTAGGAAGTTGGTTACCCTTCTGAGATAACGCGCCCGAATCCAATTAGGGGAAACATGAAGCGGGGTGTGTTTCTCTTCCACTGGTCTTGACATCAAATGGTTAGACGGTAATGATGATATTATTCTAACATCATCTGCTAAAGCTTCTTTGAAGTGTTCCACATCAAATATATCAGAAAATTCACTGCATAAACAATGCGAAGATTATATTAATTTCACAATTTTACTGAAAATCCAAATAAAAGATAATTGAAAAAAAAAAACAAAAAAAAAAAAAACAAACTCATGTGAGAGTAATCTAATAATTAACTCAAAAGACAACATTTGTGTAACTTTGCAATGAAAAATACAACATCCGTTTCCGCAACTTTTTGATAAATTATCAAAAAGCTACGGAAACAAATTTACTAAAATGACAAATAAAAGATTAAACGCCAAAACTCCATGTGAGAACAATCTAGTCATTATCTCAAAAGATTGAGTTTTTATGAACTTGCACAAAAAAAAGACTTCTTTTAACATCCAACACTATATCAAGATTGTATCATAACTTTAAATATGGTAACAAAACAAATGAAGTAACAATAACCAAATTAAATATATTAGAAAACAATACGTACCTTTCATCTCCCCAAATAACATTAACTTGCAAAATAGGCACAACAAGAGCAGCACCAAGTATTCTAGCAATAACAACAGCATCCACAATTTGATTCCTTTGTTGATTCATACCACCAGAAACCACTACCACCAAATACTTTGTTCTATCTTTTAACATCCCAACACTTGTTTTCTTATACTCATTACTAAACTCCAAACAAGGCCTATATCCAAGCCCATCAGGCTGCTTCCAAAAACCATTCATTTCTTCATCATCATTTTTCGAAACATTTTTCACAACATTTTCTTGGATATTTAGCAAAGTTTTTGAAACCCCATGTGGGATTAAGGCTAAGGTTTCCTTTTGAGGGGTGGTCACACATGGGTTTGGTGCAAATGGGTCAAAGTTATACCACATCTTCATCATGAAAACAAACCCAAATAAAAAAAGGACTAAAAACCATGTTTTCGGGTTCTTAAGGTACTTTGATGACCTTGAAGGGCTTACATTCTTTGTTTGTTTCTTAGGTGAAAGAAGAAGAGATTGAAGTGAGTTGGATGATAATGAGTTTATGATTTCTGATGGTATGGATATGTAACATTGATGATGATGCTTCTTGTTGTTTACACTCTTTGAAATTGCCATTGCAAGATCAAAAAAAACTTGGCAAAAAAAAACTCTGCAGTTGGTTTTATATATAGAGTTTTGAAACTGTGTCACGAACAACGAACGGGTATTACACTGGTTGCATTTTTCATGATGTTTTAGCGGACAAGAAAGAATTTAAGGAGAGGCGTGAATGAGAAATGTTTGCCAAGTTTTAAATATGTGTCGTAGTTTTTTATATAAGTGCAGAGGTTGGGGGTAGTTTAAGCAGTTTGAATCTTAGTGGTGGCTTTTATTTATACTTTCAATCAATTGGTGGTTCTCAAATTGGTGAATCATAAAAGCTTTGCCATTTTGATTGTTTAACAATGGATATAATGAAAATAATACAGTACTTTCCAAGTTCATAAGCTATAGTTACTAAAAATACTTTTATGTACTCACATACTGATAAATGATAATACACAATGCATTGGAGTTCAACATAATTTGATTAATTTATGATGAAAGTGGTGTTGTTTCATGAACATGGTAATTCTTTGATTGGTTGAAGTTTGAGCTAGTTGCTTATAAATAGTTGATATTGCGAGGATAATGTATGTAACATGTGCAAATGCATATAGAAATTCGGGTTATATTGGAGATGTTTGTAAGAATATGCACATATATCAAGAACAAATATATTATTTGCTTATCTTTCTTTTTTTTTTGAAAGGTGAATTTCTTATAAGGTCGCCAATGCTCGATATAGCGGTAGGCCTAATTTCGTTGTCTAAACCGGCCCCAAGACTAGAGAGCCCCTCAGAAATGCTTATTTCAAATATTGGGGAAACCCTTTACTAATCCACCAAGGCAAGAAGACAATTAATGTAGGGGTAAACCCTTGCCTTTTTCAAGATTCGAACTCAAGGTTACTGAGGCAAACCCCTTCATTAAAGGACTACCGAAGGAAAATCCCTCATTCAAACCCCTCACAGCGATTTGAACTCAAGACCTCCCTCCCTCAAAGCCCTGGACTCAGAGGTAACTGAAATTTAGTTGGTTTTATTTGCTTATCTATATGTCAAAATTGTTCATATAGACAATCTTATGTCAATCATATTGTGTGCATTTTGGGAGATGTCAGCTCGGTGTTGATGGCAAGAAACGGGAACCAATTTTGGTAAGAGGTAATAATCAGGTATTGGACTGAGTGGCCTTCGATCGATATTGATGTTGGTCTAAGTCTAACTTGGTACCGGCGGTTTATCCAGGTATATAGGCCGGTGTGAAACAAATTATAAACAATAAACCGAGAATGATACATTTGAAGTTCCGAGCACTGGACCGAAGATCAACCAGTCAGGATGGGTTCTGGCTGGTACACTAGTTTGGCGGGACTCTGCTTGCTCCTGAATATGTCTTGTGGCACGATCTATATAAGATTAAAAAAAAAATGTAACTTGATTACAACATTCTTTTGTAAGAAATGAATATATTTCATCCGAGTTTTTAAATTAAAGATCACAAACCTTCATAAAAATACAAAAGTTGTAGTTTCGATGGTTGCAACTTGTAGCATTCTATGTCCTTTGTACGAGGCAAGCTGATTTCACATAAAAATCATAAAGCAATTTCACGTATCATTTAGCAACTTTAAAAACTTATCACATTCTGTGAGTATATGTATAATATCAATTATAAGATGTGAGATTATAAATATGTTTCTAACAGATTTGTTGTAGTGAATTCGTCTTTTTAACAGAAGTTTTTAGGCAAAGTCAACTGTACACCATTTGTAGCAAAAGTCAACTGCAATTTAGCTGTTGTTTTTATTTATATTTGGCTTGGACCACAAATGTAACTTTACAATAGACATTAGTGGTATGTGAGATGTATAATGTATCCTTTTATATATATTTGCTAAGGAACAAATTCTTTTATTAGCTTTTTCAAACATCTCAGATGACGCATGTACATAGGTTATTTTATATCCTTGCCGCATGCTTATTATCGCTGCCGCTTGCGCAAATAAATATATGTACTTTTAATAACAAAAGTCGAAGTATCATACATTATTAGAGCATTCGATGTGGCTCGCTTACGATGCTCGGCGTTGCCATAGCATCGTTATCACCATCGTGGTGGTCTTGTGGTCGGTCTTTGCGAACGGAGATCCTGGTGGGAGTGTCCATCTTTATGGTTGTTTCTTTTTGTTTGGGTAATATATTGTATAATTGACGTTTAGATTATTTGGGGAAAGCGCTATTTACTTAGTTGTGTGTGGCTTAACAAAGGTATTTTTTTTGACCGTTTCTAAACTTCTTTTTTCATTATCATTAAAAGTTTACCCAATGAGATTTAATTACGATGTTTTATATAATGTCTAACCACTAAACCGGCTTGATAATACTCCGTAATTGATTATTGATGAGACTATGTTGCATGCTAAACCATATAAACTGTATGCTCTTTTTGTGTGGGTTAAATAAACACAACTATAAAACCCTATGAGGCATGTCACTAGTGGCGTATTTAATTTTTAAAGGAAACATCTGAAAAAAGGGACATGTGACATGCTGCCATTCTTACAAAGGCCTATATCTATCTTAGACAGGCTGGGCTATGTAACACTAGTACTAGTATTCCCAATAATTTCTTCATGTCCAGCTACTCTACCAGCTGTCATCTTTGTCCTACGTGGATACAGTGACCTCTCAACTTTCAACTTTGCCACGTTGGCATCCCACTCATCTCAAGATTCTTTTAAATCATTATTATCCAATGATGTCTATTATCAATACAACATTCCCTTTTAAGAAAGTAAAGAAAACGTAAACCATACATCTTCTTTGCAAAAAAAATATGTATACATCTCTTAAATCTACTATTCTTTCGTTTCAAAATTATTGTCAAGAGACAAAAAAACACACAATTTAATAAAAGTTGGACTACTTAAATTTTCAACTATTCAAAAAGAATATTCCTTATTAATTTTTTTTTTTACTATAAAAAGAAAGTGTACTATTATTTTGAGAAATCCAAAAAAGAAAATGTGAACTATTATTTTGAAACAGATCGAGTATATGTTCACACGTAATTTGTAATCTCTTTTATTTATAAAATAATTTTGTTTATTTTTGAAAATTTAAAATCTTTAAAAAATAAGTAAAGTTGATTTCTAAAAACTCTTTAAAATAATTAATTTATATCTATACTATATATAGAGCACGGATTAAAAATGATAACAACATCTACCACTAGTTTAATAGTTTAAATATTATTTAGTCCTCAAATGTTTTTTTTTAAAACCATAAACTTTCTTTCTCACAGTGACTACAAATTAAACCCGCAAAGTCATACCAAAACCACAAGTTTGCAAGTATAATTATTTGTCGGCATACACTGTTGCTTTGCGCAGTTATTCGTCTAGTAGTTTAATCCACGTGTATAAATTTTTATATATATATGAGTGTGAAGTAAGTGAGAGTGGAAAATGTTAGAGCATTGGGTATATTGGCTATATCTCTAGCCAAAGTGACATGGACATGGTTTTGGTTGTGCCAAATCTTAGCCATTATACCATCATGGTTCGCCACTTTCATTTTAGCCACTTCTCCAACACACAAAAGACAAAACATTTTCATTTATGATTTTTAGCCATTTGAAAATAATAGAGCTGGGTAGGACCTAAATGGTTTTGTTGAAGTTAGTTGTGAGGGAGAGATATTTGAGGTTGAAGTGTTGAAATGAGGTGGCATGTGGTGGGACTCAAATGACTAAAAAATAACAACCATTATACCTTATGCTTTTAGTGATTTAAATTATAAATAAATATTTAAATATTTAATAAATACTTTGCCTTGTATAAAGATGAATATTTTAGCCTCACAACATTACTATTTTTTAAGTTAAAAAAATATGTTTTCTATTTATATCAATGTTCTAAAAGGCGTGAGGCGTGGCGTGGCGGCACAGCCACGCTTCAAGCCTTACGAGCCTTTGCGTTTCATAAGGCGTGCTTAAGGCTGCAAAAAAATATTTATAGATTTATGTATTTATAATTTTGTATCATTTTTTAAGAGCAATTTCAATAACTAAAGCCCCAATCCCAAATAACCAGGCCCAAATATGAGGCCAAAGTAGGAATTAAGTTTTGAAATAACGAAGAGGAATAGCCCAAATACTGAAATTCAAGCCCAAATCCAGAAATCCCCTAAATTCTTCTAAAATGGCGCGCCTTACCAAAAGCGCGCTTTCACTTTTCACGCCTTTATCCCACGCCTTTTCACACGACGGCTAGACCTCGCGCCTTGGTTCATTTCGTGGCGCCGAGGCCATGCCTTGGCGGCGCCATGACGCGCCTTTTAGAACACTGATTTATATGTAATATAAATATGTACATAAGCATAAATAATGACACAACAAAAAATATAACTTCAATAGATGCATAAACCGTTGAAATGACCAAAGAATGAAGCTAGTTAATAAACATGGTAAAGTAGTTGTTTTAGGCTGAACCTGATAAGAAAGATTCTCATTTGTTCCTTAAATAACCAAGTTTAGATTTTCATATCTGCTTGTTACTCAAGATGCAATATAGCAATTAGGCAAATACGATTCCTGGGTTTTATAAAATGTATGGCCATGCAAAATAAAGCAATAAGTTGAGGGGATTGCATTAAGAGTCGTGATCCTATGCAAAGTGGATAAAAAATATAAAAGGTATAAAAGTAATCATAGCCGTTCATTTCATCCAACACATATTTTACGGTCAGACAAATTTATAATACCCTCGGATGCGTATAAAGCCAATAAAAGGGTAAAAAATGTAAATTCAAATACCTAAAACATCTAATCGTTCCATCCACACTCAGACTCATCATTTCGTGTCATAATTTTACTCGGAAATTATCTCAAATTCCCTCTCTACATTTTGGGATTTTTCTAGTGTTTCTTTGCGGTTAAATTATAGTTTCTTTTTGTTTCAAAGTAAAAGAAAACACATAATCTTGAGTTTAATTTTGAGTTTATTATTGTTTATGCTTGTATTATCTGTGTTTAACTAACAAAAAATTTTGATTTTTTAAAACCTACAAGAAAAAGTAATAGATTAATAGCTTTAAACCGACCAACAAATGAAAATGATGAACCCGAAGAAATAGATTTGACTGTAGAGCCTGAAATAAATGAATGCGGAAAAGTGGAGTTAATGCGTAAGTTCATCATTTAGGGTTACAATTCATTTATTTTATGTTATTCTTGTATAATATGATTTTAACTATATTTTATATACTTTGTTAGAATCTAGAAGCAGACCAAGTAAAAGAGTAAATAATGAGCCTGAAAATGTTGCAACTATAGAAAGAAGGTCGAAAAAATAAAATACAAAACGTCCGTCAATGAAAGGTATAAATGTTTAATAATTTTATTCCATGTTCGTCAATATTTTGTTTATCAAAAAACAATTTAAGAAGTATGTTCATTAGCATCATCGTTCATAACTATAATTTAGCAAGTATGTTCTTCTTTATTTTTGTTCATTGAAATATACGCTTATCATACTTTTGTTTATCAATATGAAAATCATGTTTTCTTTGTTTCTCAAATATAAATTGATGAAGAAATTTTGTTTATCAGTTTTTGTTCAGTATTCGTTTGTTCCTAAAAAAATAATATGCTCATCATGTTTTTGTTCATCAAAAAGAAAATTAATTTTTGTATCTAAGAAAAATGATATAGAAAATTTGTTGTTCATCAAACAAAAAAGTTTAAGATAATTTGGTCATCAGTTTTATACATGTTGGATAGGTAAAGGCGTTAAAAAGGCTAAATTAACTAGTCCTTTGAAATCATATTCACATAGTGATGATGATTTTGCCGATGAAGCATTCACAACAAAAGATGTTGCAAGTAAATTTCACCAACCTACTTCATCAAAACATGCAGGTTCATCAAAAGCCGCTTCTTCATAAAAAAACTAACATGGTTCATCAAAACTAAAACTTGTTCTTTCTAATGATCTTGATCCAAGTCTGGTTCTTCGTCAACCTTGGTCAAATTTCCAAAGTTTTTTGATAAAGTAATCTCCATGTCTGTTATATGAAGTTATTAAGGCTTTAACTGATGATAAAAAATATGCAGTACGAAGTTTAAGTTTTGGTTCATTGTTAGAATTCAATATTTCTACGTTGATAAGTCGATTATGATATTGGTTGCTTGAACGGTTTGATCTTTGACACAAGGAGCTTGAATGTAGTTAATAAAAATCAATTCAAGTCACCCCCGAAGTTGTTCATCAAGTGTTTAGATTTCCAATTAGTATGTACGAAGATGTGCAACACGATTTGTTGAAGCAGATAGGAAAGGATGTGTACAAAGAATGGAAGCGAAAATTTAACGGGTAAAAGAATCTATTCTAGTAATGTGGTTCTAATAAAAACATAAAATGACAAAAAAAAATAATCTTCACTCACCCATTAGACTTAAATCGTCATACACTTCGAACCTACCTCACTATTCCTCTAGAGCACGATTAATCCTCCGAGTCTTGCATATACTACACTACAATAATTAGCTATTATGCCTAGGAGGATTGTAAAACTTCGGTGTTGCAATCCACCCCATCAGCTTGCAATGACAAGTTATGTGATGGAAAAAATGTTACACAGACTTTTTTTGACTGAATTTCTCCTTGCTGGCTTTCTAGAAAACCTTTATATCGATATCTTTTGTCCTCTTTAGCCCAATGTTAGTATGCCCATTTTATAAATCATGCATATTCTAAAAAAATGAACATTGTCTTAGGTAACAAGTCCGGTGGTTTTGGGAAACGTGAGGATTGTCTATCATAGGTTTGGTTTATTTTCTGGACAAGGTACACCTACTCATTCTATCATGTTTTCTGAGATACGCAGAACTGCCGATTGGTAGTTGAGTGTATCGGCGAGCATTGTGCCAGCTTACATGCAAATGTTGTTGCTTAGCATCTAACAACAAAACATAGAGTCGTAAATGTTGGGCCACGTTTATTAATGTCGCACAATATCGGATACATAGAGACTATGAAGGTGACATAAAAAACAGTTATGCGACCGGACAATATGTTTTACATGCAACATTGGAAATATATCGTTTATTGATATTTTTGGGTGTATTCGAGTTTGCTACGAAACTCGAAAGAACAACATCTTTTGAAGATAACATTGCAGAGATAGTAGCATAGTTTATATGACAACGTTATTGGTTGCTTAAGTTTAGCAGATGACACAAGTTTTAAGCATGCTTTAGATTTTGTTTGTCGCGATGTCATAACACTTACGTGCTATTTTATTCAGGACAGAAACTATGGCAAAATATGTGCATAAAAGGCTATGGTATAATTGGTCAATGGTCACCCCATAATGTTGTGCAACATATTTTCCTGTAAACGTTTTTACTAATATGTTCATTCCAAAATTAAATCATTTAAGAATAGTGTGATCTTTGTAAATATTAGACGAATTATTAGAAAACATGTTTATGAAAAAAAAAAGTGTTTCACCATTCATGTAATTAAGTTATGATTGTATGTTGGAATTTCCTCCTATTATGAGAATAGATTTTTTGTTGCTTTTGCTTCACTCTTACCATGGAAGATTGGTTGCTTTGGTTAAACGAAATTGTTGAGGTATACTATTTATTGCTTTTGTGGAAAATCAATTTTCGGTTATTTTTTACGTTAGCATGATTTTTCTTCGAATTATCAATTATTCGATATAGTTTAAAACATTGTTCATGTTAGGTCACCATATTTGTAACACAAACATCAATATAAAGAAATAGAGAAGAGAAAGGATCGGATGAACACACACACACTTATGCGTAAGAATGAGAGAATGTTTAAGCTTAGAATAAATGTGAAAGTGAACAACCAACCATCTAAGGATGGTTTACATGAGGTATTTATAGGAGGGAACTAGGGGAACACACCAAGTTCTCATCCTTTCCTTATTAGGCTTGGGCCAAGGCTTATGGGCATTCTACATAAGCCTTAGCTTAATAATAAACATAAAGGCCTAATTAAGCTAACTATTACATATTAATTACTAACACTTATAATCTAGTTTAGGAGTGATTCCAACAATCTCCCCCTAAGTGTTGGTGATTAATGATATATGAGTGATAACGTTGTAGGTGCTGATGTAATAGTAGCTTTGACGTCTTCTGACATTCTTCTTTCTTGTGAGAAGAATGTCTTGATTTCAACAATCTCCCCAGTGTAGGGATCTTGTTTACTTTGACGTTTTTCAGCGTTGACGTCTTCATATTCTTTGTTCTTTGTGGAGGAAGTGATAGTATGTTGTGGTTATCTGCATAAGGTCCGCTTCGTTGCTCCAGTGTCTCCACGTCTTTCTTCAACATGCTCACACGCTCTTTAACGTTGGATTGCATTGTTGATGTAGTTCTCTAAGTCTTTGAACTTTGTAGATTCTTTGATTGATGAAGAATCATTTTGACTTTGTGTTGCCTTTGAATGTGAGAGAACTTTTAATATGTTGTGGTTGGTATGAGCATGAGGAGAATCTGCACGATCTCTTCCTCCCGTGAGCATCCATAAGAAGAAAAACATAAAACATGGGTTAGAAAGAATCCAACGCTTACAGGTTTGAACTGGCGTGTTAGCACATAGTGTGAAAACACATATCTAATTCTCACAAAGGTTTCCTCGAACTGGAGTCCCACAAGTGAGATAACGCGATATACCGGTACATCTATACAGTTTAGGTGAGTGCTGAGGTACACAAGCATCACCCCATGAATAGACCGTTTGAGACACACTAAGCGTAACCCACAAGGGAGTTACCGAAGTGACCTTGTGGCGTTTGATGTTGACCTGGCAGGAGTTTCCATTCAATCACTGAGGATCACATGTGTGAACCTCTCATAAATGTTCTCGACCGATTGCTAAGATCTGTGTACGACTCGATAATGTATCACTTGCGTCCTTATTGTTGAACGACAAGTAATTAAATGTCAAGTGTACCTAAGAGATCTTTTGATGAATCTCGTGGCTCAAGACTCAATAGTGCGCTTTGGTTTTCTTGAGCGGAGACTAGGGAGAGGGTCTCCTTCTTCAATACTAGCAATCTCTAAGAGAAAGCCGATAGTTTACGTAGGGTTCCCTGTGAGAATGAAACAAGTTTCTGTTGAGAGAAACTTGAGTGGCTAAGAAGGTTTAGTGCATGCGTCACGGGGTCCATGACGACTTTAATCTTCAATACCGGTGTCATCAAGTGACATCCAGTAGCATATGAATTGAACCCGATGTATCCGCCTAAGTTGAATAATTAGGAGGGCTATTTCTTTTCACCCTTTTCTTTACTTTTCTTTTTAATTCTTCAACTCCTTCTTTCTCCATTCTCATTTTCTCCTTTTTATAATCATACCTAAGGACTTCTAATTCTAACTATTGGTGATGTCCTTGGGTAGATCCCTCCGGCTCTGGCGGATCATAGGACGGTTATTCCTAACCTTAGTCATCTTATAACTCCATGACTAACCTATGTTGCCATAAAACCATTTTCATGAAAATCTCTCAAAGTTGTTATGAGTAAAGCATTTAATACCACCGTTGAGAGTTTAAGATTTAAATACTCCTCCTCCAAACCGTGCTTAAGTGTTTTGACGAAATCTTACGTGTGAGAGAAGAGCGCGCACTTTTGAATTGATCAACTCAAGATAGACAATCCAATCATGGAACACGGTTACGTTGCATAGTTATACATTGTCAGCTTTTAGGTGACAACTAGCTCTAATAACTACCTTGAAGTTGTGGACAAACCTCGAAAGGTTGTCAAACCCATCAAAGTTCATGTCTACCAAGAGTTTCTCGAATGGTACATTCTACTAGGACAAGTCCTTTGTGATACACGTTTACATCACTAGCGAACTAGTGTGAAATTATTACCCGTCCCGAGACAAGTCTTTCGAAGTTACTAACATTTATGATCTCGTCAATTCATTGGTTAAGTCTTTTAGCACAACGATTCATTTGCAATTCACAACATATTTCTTATCACATAATTTTTCTCCCCCTCAAAAATGGCATATAAATGTTATTTTTGACGAAATTTTGATATCGAATATGTCAATTTCGAGTTTTGCGGGAAGATTACCACGAAGAACAATTTGTGAACAAGGTTGTTAATACAAATATCGTCATTAAACGTTATTTATATTTTTGATCTTTACCTAAGTTTTGTTAACGACAAAAGTAAATTTAATTTTTATAAAAGCTTAAAGCTTGTCAAGTTTAATAGATATTAAAACAAGCTTTTTCAAACAATATATTCATCATTCAAGCATTTACATTTATGATTGGTAACATCTTGATATGACTCTAATCATTATGTATGATAGTAGTTTTTAGAATGTGTTAGGTTCTTAAAACCAAACACTACTTATGTACTTGCATATTTCTAAGAATAGAAATACAACATATGACATCATGTAATGCATCATGGAAATCATTAGAAGATTTCATTAGATATTTTGTGTGGATTTGTACTCTTCATATCTTGCACAATCTCACTTAGATAGAGTTGACTTTAGCAAAGATTTGATATCTTGACTGTCAGACTGGCGGTACCAAAATGGTACACGGGCGGAACCCTTTTAAGGGTTCCGCGGTCCGTGACGCTTCTCGTCCACTTTGGCTATAAATAGCAATGCCAAGCCAAGTAGTTTATCATCCCTTTCTAACATACTCTCATACATATCTTCTCTCTAACCTTTCTAACTCGTTTTCATATCATATTAGTGATCTCTTTTGTAGCAAAGAAGATCAAGTCATATTCAAGCTTCAACGAGAAGTTGGAAGTCTTGTTTGTTTAGTGTTGTATGATCTAGTGTTGATTCATACTTCATTGTTGTATCAAACCATCATAATCTTGTGAGTGTGAGTGGTTAGTATTTTAGTCCTCAAAATACATTGTGTGTGGGAGTGGTTGTACCCTTGGAAAGAACTCGACATCTAGCTTAGTGTCGGAAATAGTGTAAGTTTAAGTGTAAAGGTTTCCTCCGCCGGTGAAAGGAGCTTGTTGACTAGTGAAGTTAAACTCTCGAGTGTGAGACTCGAGGAGTGGAGTAGGGCAAGGAAAAAGAGTCCTTGTAGACCGAACCACTATAAACAACTTGTTGTGGTTTGATCATTTCTTTCCTTATTTACTTCTTACATATTGCTTGCATATTTCATTAACATATCTAAGATCAATATCAATTGATCTTTACAATAAGTTTCAAAACAAAGTTTTTAATTGGTAAACTATTCAACCCCCTTCTAGTTTTCTACAATTGGTACCAGAGCCTCGTTGCTCAAGAATTTCTAAAATAACTTGTATTTTATAAACTTGAAACGATCCATGGATTCTCAAAACTTTAAAGAAGGGCAATCTATGCAAAGACCACCACTCTTTGAAACCAATGGATTTATCTATTGGAAAACCGTTTTGAAACATATGTAAAATCAAAAGATATAGATCTTTGGTTTATTATTGTTAAAGGGATTTTAGTTCTACAACAAAGGATATTTCCGTTGATGAACAAAAGAAACTAGTTGCTAAAAATAATGAAGCTAAAATGATGCTTTATAATGCTTTACCTAGAAAAGAATATGAAAGAATTTTTATGTGTGAAACCGCCAAAGATATTTGGGAATCTTTAATTGTTACACATCAAGGTAATTCACAAGTCAAGGATAACAAAATTGATCTTCTTGTTCAACAATATGAACAATTTGTTATTCCCCAAGATGAAACCATTGAATGTGGCTTTGCTCGCTTTAACACTATTATTACATCACTTAAAGCACTTGATGAATCTTTTCGTAGTAAGAACTTTGTCGGGAAATTTCTTAGAGCACTCCATCCCAAATGGAGAGCTAAAGTGACCGCCATTGAGGAATCAAAAGATCTCTCAATAATGTCACTAGACGAGTTGATCGGTAACCTCAAAGTACACGAAATGGTGATGGAGAAAGATTCGAGATCATCAAAGGAAAAAGGGAGAAGATCAAACCGTTGCTCTAAAAGCAAAAGCGGAATCAAGTGATGATGACGAATCTTGCTCCGTAGCGAAGATGAGGAATATGCCATGGCCGTTAGAGATTTTAAGAAGTTCTTTAGAAGAAGAGGAAAGTTCGTAAGACAACCTCGAGAAGAAAAGAAGCCATTCGAAAGGATCGGGATGAAAAGAAGGGAAAAGGTGAAAGAAAATGTTTTAGATGTGGTGATGCAAGTCACCTCATAGGAGAATGTCCCAAGCCACCTAAAAGCAAAACTCAACGAGCTTTTGTAAGTGGTGCTTGGAGTGATAGTGAAGACGATGAAGAATCAAGCAAGGAAGAGATCGCTCTAATGGCACATGAGTCAAATGAGGTACTTTCCGACTCTTCTTATTCTTCTATTGATGATGACACTTTGCAAAAACAATATAATCAATTGTGTGAGCTAAGTCTAAAAATCATAACTAAAAATAAATTTTAAAAACCAAAAAGGAATTTTTGGAAAATGAAGTTTATGAGTTAAAAGAAAAAGCAAAACGACTAGAAAAGGAAAAGCAAATGACGATGATTGTAAATCATGTCAAGAGCTTAAACTTGAAATAGAAAAACTAAAGCTCACACAAGATGTTTTAATAGAAAACAATTCTAAATTTAAAAGGTTTAACAAGAACATCGCTCTTGCCGATGAAATAGTTAAAATTCATAAAACACCGGGAGACATGAATGGGCTAGGTTTTAATGAAGTATTAATTCCAAAGAGTCAAAATAAAACGGCCGAAAAGGACGAACATTCGTCAAAATTGCTGCAGATAAAGACGGACGACGGAACCAAAATAAGGGTTTCGTCCGTTGTGCAAAATGGTTCCGTGGGTACTTCAGCAGAATAGAATGTTCGCAATACGGACCGCATCAATTTGTTAAAATAACAAAGAAAACCAATAATAGTATTAAACTAAAACCAGTAGTTACTTCGTGAGTAGGACTTGTCAATAATTAATTTAGATCAAAAACTACTCAACAACGATATAAAACTCCTTTTGCCAAACGCCCTTTCCTAAGAGCAACCACAACGTACAACCCAACTACCAACAATGGTTGGAATCAAAACTTTCCTAGACCATATCAAACTCCAGATTACATGCCATGGAACTCTTACCCATCGTTTCCATACATGAATCAAATAAATGGTATGTGTAACCCAAATGGACCCATGAGATATTGGGGACCAAATGCTTGAGTTATTTGCTTCTTAGGTATGCTTGAAAGTTGGATTGGAACCGGATGAATGGATAAAAGATAGTGGTTGCTCACGACACATGACGGGCAACAAAAGTCTCTTCTCATCATACCAAGAGTATGACGGAGGTAATGTCACCTTTGGTAGCAATCTCAAAAGCAAAATTATTGGCAAAGGTACGATCGCTCATAACTCCCTAACTATTGAAAATGTT
The DNA here is from genome assembly GCA_910596185.1 of Chrysanthemum makinoi. Classification (NCBI taxonomy): domain Eukaryota; kingdom Viridiplantae; phylum Streptophyta; class Magnoliopsida; order Asterales; family Asteraceae; genus Chrysanthemum; species Chrysanthemum makinoi. Next base: position 177,343,888 of record OU343225.1, read on the forward strand.
GCTCATGTGGATAGGTTAGGATTTAATCTACTTAGTATTAGCCAACTATGTGATAAAAAGTATAAAGTGCTATTTGATGAAAATGGTAGTAAAATACTAAAAGATGGTATCACCATAGCTAAAGGAGTTAGGAAAAATAACATATATGTCATGAAAATAGATAAAACATATAATGACAAACTTTGCCTAACAACATTAGATGATAGCTCATCTCTTTGGCATAGACGCTTAGGTCACGCTAATATGAGACTTATACAAAACCTATCTTCAAAAGAATTGGTTAGGAATTTACCAAAACTTAAATATGACCAACACTTTTGCGACGCTTGCAAAATTGGTAAACAAACACATAGTAGTCACAAATCTAAAAATATGGTGTCCACATCTAAGTGTCTAGAATTATTACATATGGACTTGTTTGGACCATCCGCTATAAGAAGCTATGGAGGCAACTTATACACTTTGGTCATAGTAGATGATTATTCAAGGTTTACTTGGACGTTGTTTTTGAAAACCAAAATGAAGCTTTTGATAAATTTGAAATACTTAGCAAGAAAATTCAAAATCTTCTAGGTATCAAAATTGTGTCGATCCGAACGGATCATGGTCGGGAATTTGACAACGAAACTCAATTTGGAAACTTTTGTGATACAAATGGTATAACACATAACTTTTCCGCTCCACGAACACCTCAATCTAATGGAGTAGTAGAACGTAAAAATAGAACAATTCAAGAAATGAGTAGAACAATGCTTAATGAACAAAACATTCCTCAAAAGTTTTGGTGTAACGCCGTTGACACTTCTACATATATTTTGAATAGAGTCTTAATACGTCCTTTCTTAAACAAAACACCATATGAACTCTATAAAGGTAAAAAGCCAACGTTAGGATATTTTAGAGTCTTTGGTTGTAAATGCTTTATTCTTAATACTAAGGATTATCTCACCAAGTTTGACCCAAAGTCTTATGAAGGTGTATTTCTTGGTTACTCTCAAACTAGTAAAGCTTACATTGTCCTAAACAAAGAAACAATGATAGTCGAGGAATCGTTGAACATAACATTCGACGAAAGTCCACCTCCCTCTAAGACATCACCTTTGGTAGATGATGACTTAGTTGAAAGTCAAATGATAGAAGGTCAAGAAATAATTAATAATAACAAGGAAGATGAACCATTAAATAAAGAAATTGTCAACATCAAAGAATCTAAAAGTCATCCTTTAGAAAAGGTCATAGGACAACTCAATCAAAGAACCTTAAGGTCACAAGCCCAAAATCAAAGTAATTATTTTTGCTTTGTATCCACCATTGAACCAAAACCCATAAATGAAGCAATAAAAGATGAATCATGGGTTATTGCCATGCAAGAAGAATTAAACCAATTCGTTAGAAATGATGTTTGGAAATTAGTTCCAAAACCTAAAGATCAAACTATAATTGGAACAAAATGGGTTTTTCGAAATAAGATGGATGAAAATGGGATAGTATCTAGAAACAAAGCTAGGCTTGTAGCACAAGGTTATAATCAACAAGAGGGATTGATTATGATGAAACTTATGCACCGGTAGCTAGGCTTGAGTCTATTAGAATATTGCTTGCTTATGCATGTGCCTATGATTTTAAATTATTTCAAATGGATGTTAAAAGTGCCTTTCTTAATGGGTTTATTAACGAAGAAGTGTATGTTGCTCAACCTCCAGGTTTCACCGACTTTGAGAAACCACATCATGTCTTCAAACTCAAGAAAGCATTGTATGGTCTTAAGCAAGCACCAAAAGCTTGGTACGACCGACTTAAGACTTTCCTTATTGATAACAAATATACTATGGGATTAGTAGATAATACTCTTTTACCAAGAAAAAGGAATCACATATTATCATTGTTCAAATATACGTTGATGACATTATATTCGGATCAACTTGTCAAGAATTATGTGATGATTTCTCTAAAATCATGCACGACGAGTTTGAAATGAGTATGATGGGTGAGTTAAATTTCTTTCTAGGACTTCAAATAAAACAACTAGAAGATGGCATATTTTTTAACCAATCTAAATATATAAAAGACATGCTTAGGAAATTTGGTCTTGAAGATTCCAAACCAACTAAAACTCCCATGTCCTCGGACACTAAACTAACCAAGGATGAGGAAGGTGAATCCGTAGATAACACTAAATATAGAGGAATGATTGGTAGCCTACTCTATCTTACGGCTAGTAGACCCGACATTATGTTTAGTGTTTGTCTATGTGCTCGCTTTCAAGAAAACCCAAAGGCATCACACTTAGAAGCCGTAAAAAGGATTTTTAGATACATTAAGGGAACAACGTGTTTAGGATTATGGTATCCCAAAGGAACGGGTGTAGAAACCATAGTGTATGCCGACTCGGATCATGCCGGTGACTATGTCGATAGAAAAGTACAAGTGGTATTTGCACTTTTGTTGGACATTGTCTCACCTCATGGTTTGCAAAGAAGCAAACGGCCTTGGCCATTTCAACTACATCAGCCGAGTACGCCTCACCGGAAAGGCATGTCAACAAGCTCTTTGGATGAAGCAAGATCTCGTAGATTATGGAATTCATCTCAACGACATTGTGATACTTTGCGACAACAAAGGAGCCATCGATCTCAGAAGAATCCCGCTCAACATGCTCGTACAAAACATATTGAAATCCGCCATCACTTTCTTCGCGACAATGTTCAAAAAGGAAACATTTCAATCGAGAAAGTATCCTCAGAAGACAACATTGCCGACATCTTAACTAAGCCTCTTAAACGAGAACCTTTTAATCTTCTTAGACTTGGTTTAGGGTTAATGGAACCAAACATGTAGGATAAACATAGCCCAAAACATTAGAATAGTCAAAACTAAACAAATTTGTCTTGTACCGCTATCGTAGCCACGCACCAAACGATAACAAAGACGGAACCAAATTTTTGGTACCGTCGGTCCGTGGTGTCTACAGAAGCAAAACTGCTATATACAAATCATCCTCTTCCTCAAAACCCACTTTAACTTAAACCAAGCTCATTATTGTCATCTTCCAACTCACTAATCACTGAAGATAACATCATTGTAAGTATCCTAACTACATTTCATCTCTTAATTCTGAGTCTAGGATTCTTATTTATGCACAAAACTATCACAAATCATTACATGGGGTTCTATGTATGCTTTTATACCAAATATGAATTCAATTGGCAAATTGCATAACTAGTCATTGAAATTAGGTACTACATTATCATATTGCATAAACAAATCATGCTTCCCACTAATTGATAGATAATGAATATAAGGCCCTATTCAAACAACCAAACACCCCATGTCAAAATTTTGAAAAGCTTCTCACTTGTAGGAAAACAATTTTTCATTGCTAATACAAATAGAAACGTTAAATTTTCATCACTTGCATGCTCTTGAATACTAAAGGTATTGCATAACTAATATGCATTCCCGGGTATATTCAAATGAAGCCACATTGAATTAGGAGCATTTGGGTTATCTCATGGTATTTGCCAAACACCCCACTAAAACCATCTTTGTGCATAAAATGAGTCGAGATAACCGCAACTCCAAATTGTTTTCATATAGGCACACACTAGAACCAAAAACGTTAAAACTTATTCTCATTTTTAACATATTAACTCTTGTCCTTAGGAATAACCATGGTAGCCGCAAGATTCTATGATCACAAAGACACCCTTAACTACATTCCCAAACACCACAAAACCAAAGGACTTACCAAAGAACAAGTAGAAATATTTAGGGTCTAGAATCAAGGTATTTCCATGAGGGTAGAACCATTCACTCATCCTTCCTTGAAAACACCAACCTTCGTGAAGAACTAGCCGCCATTCAATTCGATTGTCTTCTTGACATCGATGAACCAATTTGTCCTAGGTTTGTGTTAGAATTCTATGCTAGTGTGACCGGCTTTAGTGATGAAGACGATGATGAATTTTGTCTTAGGTTTAGAATTAATCAAAACGACTACACCATCACCTTAGCCAACTTTGCTCAAGTGCTAGGAATTCCCAACCGAGGAACTTGTCTCTACTCGGATAAATGGTCACTCACCGCCTTTGATGCAATCAATGACCGCTCTCTACCCTACCAAACCCGTTTGGCAGACAAGGATGTCATCCGTGAACACCTTTTTAACCCAAAAAGTGACACAACCCGAAGTTACCCGAAGGGAAAAGAAGTAATCCAAGATCCATATGGAATGGAGCTAAATGAACTTAAGCCCGAATTTAAGAAATGGGAGGAGCTACTTAGAGCCAACGTCATTAGCACCATAGGAAATAGGGATCACATTAACGCTTGCCTTTGTCATATGCTCTACAACTTGTCCACCCGTCAACCATTCAATTTAGCCTACTACATAGCTAGGAGAATGATTGATATTCCAACTCAAGGATCGGTTGCTCTTCCATACGGATGCTCCTCACCCGTCCCTATAGAAACTTTGCACCAATTCCACCAACACCAAAAGGGATGCACCTTCACTATGAGCTCATCCCTCACATCTTTGTACCTTTGAGTGATGCACGAGTTGCTAAGACAAAAGGCAAGAGAGCAAAACCTCCAACTCCATCATCATCATCATCATCAAATAGCTCCGAGGATGGTCTTCCAAGCTCTCGCCTTCCGCCTCATGAGTATTATGCGTCTCTTCCCGAAATAGAGAATGAATCAACGGAGTTCAAGCAAACTAAGGGAATGTTCAAGTGCCTTGGTAGGATGATGAACAAGATTTACAAGAAGTTGGACAAATAAGGGTACTTTTAAGGAGCGTTTGGAACAATACATTATCATTAATGTTTGATACAATTTGGTTGTTTTATTATGTAGGATGATAATATAACCTGAAACAATGGTGAATGCTAACAATTTCATGCAGGGGATAGCGCAAGTATGCTATCAAATTTTACCCATTTTCACTATAATGTGAAAATCAATAAGCCTTGCTCAAAATACATGTTCCACTATGTTTATATATATATTATCTCCTTTTCCTAACTAGAAATGTTTAGTATAACATGTTTTGAGAAGAATTTCGTGTTTCGAAAAGTCCCCACACCTAAAACGAACTCCCCATCCATTTTTCTCAAGACTTCACGGATCGACGGCACCATAATTTTGGTACCGTCCGTTATGTAAATTGGTACCGCCAGCATGCAGACAGGACCAGCACGGCACCCTTTTAGGGTTCCGCCGTGTATGATTTTGGTGCCGTGGATCCTTCAGTAACTTTCTAATTTCGACTATTTCCTGATTCCAAATTACCATCCAATGCTTATAAATCAATCCTAACTTGCTTATACCCTTATTAGAACTAGTATAATTCACTTAAGTATATAAGAAATCCATTTCCCACCAAAATTCAAAAATTTGAAAAATCCACCCAAGGAGCCCTTTTGCATAAAGGAAGGAACCAAATTTTTGGTACCTTCAAATCCGTGGTTGATCTGAATATTAGGAAATTCCACTCACTAGAACACATTTATTGCAAATCTTTTCTTCTTCACTCCATCTCTCTTGAATGGCTTGACTTGGGTGATATGACTAGCATTCAACCCACTTCCAAATCATTAGGAACCTCATCTCTTCAATGGCTTAACATCAAATCAAACACATTTCTCCATGATTTTTCACTTCTATAAATTGAGAGGTTTTACCATGATCATCCTCACACCTTCTTCATTCTTACTATCATCTAGCAAAGACAAACCAAAGTCAAAATGACAAAATCATCTCCAAAACCTTGCAAGAAGACCGCTAGAATTAGTGTGAGGCCTTGTTGCTTCGTTCACCTTAGCTCCTCATCCGAGTCTTCCCCACTCACAATCTCATCTCCCATCCGAGATGATACAAACCTCACCTTAGCCACACCTACTCAATCACACATTGTGATCACCACTCCACCACCAACAAAAACACCAACTTCACCTCCACCGGCACCCATCCAAACATCCAAAACACCCTCACCACCTTCACCAAGGTCTCCAACTCTCATTCCCATGGAGTTATTTTCCACTCCACCAACCTCCCAAATCCTTTCTGAGGACTTGGATGACTTGCCTCCTAGGCCAAATCATCCACCACCATTGCCATCCTTGGGCTCAATTGAGCGGATGGCTCATAAGTCACCTCGGTCATCTCTTGACCCAAACGCCCCATTAGGGCCTAAACCTCTTCTCTTCCACCCCATTCACAAAGACATTCATGGTCCTTTGTATGGGGATCATTCACTCCCCACATCAATGTCACCTCATCTTGAGGACATTGAGGAGTGTATGTGGGATGCCAATCCCACTAGAGAGGAGATTCAAACCAAACTCCACAACCTCCACCAATTCAAAGGCATGGTGGACTCTCACTTGAGTGAGACAATGCAAATGCAAAGTGCTTTGCTTGCTTCCATCATGACCACCCCAAACATTTCCACCAACACCAACACATCCACCATTCCACCACCACAACCTCCCCAAACATTCTACCCTCCAAGGCATGGTTGCTCAACTTGTGAGCAAACGGGCCAAACCGGGAAAGGACCCGGTTATGGTCCATGACTTTCAAGAAGAAATGAGGTTCATCCTCAATCATATCCTTGAGCGCCTCAACGCCTTTTTCCCATCCACCATCACTTTAGGATGGTTTTAGACTAGTCTTTACTTTCTTAGGATAATTTTTCTTGTACTAAAAACACATCATTGTGTTCTCTTTTCATGATCTTTACTCATGAAAATTTTAACTAATGAATGTTGTTTATTATATTGTTGGTGTCATTACATAGTGTTTGGAAATGCTTGTGAATGATCATTATTACTAACATTTTTTGTAGCTTTATTTTCACAATCCATGAATCTTCCCATTAAAGCACCCAATTAAGGGGAGCTTTGAACAAGGGGGAGATAATAGCTCGGCTCATTACATTCAAGATAGCCTCTTCTTTTTGTTGAGACAAAAAGGGGAGAAAATATAGAACTTTGAAATTATTTATATTTGACTTTTCTAAAAAGTCAAACTGCATACATTTGACTTCCTAAAAGTCAAACAGGAACCCTCATTGATAATACTTGACTTTTCTAAAAATCAAGCATCACTTTGACTTTCTAAAAAAGTCAACATCATGCATCAACTAGTGAATACTTTGACTTTCATAAATAGTCAAACATCATACACTTGCATTACCATTCTCTTTTCAAGTTCTAAAACTAATATTTTTATAACTCTTGTACAAACTTTGTATCTTTTATAAAAATAAAATTTATATTTTGTCCTCAACAAAAAGGGGGAGATTGTTAATACAAATATCTTCATTAAACGTTATTTATATTTTTGATCTTTACCTAAGTTTTGTTAACGACAAAAGTAAATTTAATTTGTATAAAAGCTTAAAGCTTGTCAAGTTTAATAGATATTAAAACAAGCTTTTTCAAACAATATATTCATCATTCAAGCATTTACATTTATGATTAGTAACATCTTGATATGACTCTAATCATTATGTATGATAGTAGTTTTTAGAATGTGTTAGGTTCTTAAAACCAAACACTACTTATGTACTTGCATATTTCTAAAAATAGAAATACAACTTATGACATCATGTAATGCATCATGGAAATCATTAGAAGATTTCATTAGATATTTTGTGTGGATTTGTACTCTTCATATCTTGCACAATCTCACTTAGATAGAGTTGACTTTAGCAAAGATTTGATATCTTGATCACGACCGGCGGTACCAAAATGGTACTCGAGCGGAACCCTTTAAGGGTTCTCGGTCCGTGGACGCTCTTGTCCACTTTGGCTATAAATAGCAATGCCAAGCCAAGTAGTTTATCATCCCTTTCTAACATACTCTCATACATATCTTCTCTCTAACCTTTCTAACTCGTTTTCATATCATATTAGTGATCTCTTTTGTAGCAAAGAAGATCAAGTCATATTCAAGCTTCAACGAGAAGTTGGAAGTCTTGTTTGTTTAGTGTTGTATGATCTAGTGTTGATTCATACTTCATTGTTGTATCAAACCATCATAATCTTGTGAGTGTGAGTGGTTAGTATTTTAGTCCTCAAAATACATTGTGTGTGGGAGTGGTTGTACCCTTGGAAAGAACTCGACATCTAGCTTAGTGTCGAAATAGTGTGTTTAAGTGTAAAGGTTTTCTCGGCCGGTGAAAGGAGCTTGTTGACTAGTGAAGTTAAACTCTCGAGTGTGAGACTCGAGGAGTGGAGTAGGGCAAGGAAAAAGAGTCCTTGTAGACCGAACCACTATAAACAACTTGTTGTGGTTTGATCATTTCTTTCCTTATTTACTTCTTACATATTGCTTGCATATTTCATTAACATATCTAAGATCAATATCAATTGATCTTTACAATAAGTTTCAAAACAAAGTTTTTAATTGGTAAACTATTCAACCCCCCCTTCTAGTTTTCTACAAAGGTTTTTAAGCAAATACTCCCCCTCAACAAGTGATGTAAACTTTTGAGGTTTTGAAAAGCATAAGGGGAAGTACTTGTTCTTTTGAGCAAAACTTTGAAAAGTGAAAGTTTTGATAAGTTTTACTCAAAAGTAAGAAGCTTTTGCTCCTTTTATAAGGATTGTGGTAACTCAGAGAAGTACCGCACTACTGTGGTCCTTTCATTACAAGTGCGGGTTGTACACCGCTATGCACAAGCCATTGTCGGATAAAAATCACACATCCAAATAGTTAAGAAACATATCAAGGGGTACCAGGGGGAGTCTCTCGTGTATTCCAAAGAATGACTGTGAATGTGTTCTAGACGTTGGTAACAAGTGAGAGATATTTTGGGCGACCACCAACTAAACTCTCCAATGTTCCGACCGATCCCTTCCTAACAATCTTTCATCAATCCGCTTTGATGATATTCTTAACATCCCTTCTCTCTCCCTCGAATTCCATCTCTTCTACGACCCAATGCCTTCTTGTATCTCCTTTAATCGATAAGCTAAACCGCAGCAATGACTTTCTTCACAGGTGTGATCCCAAAACTTGTGCGACTCTTTTAACGCACGCCATGAAGCAATTGTGGTGTAGTTCACTTCTGTAGACTGCCCCAAATGGTTTCTTGATTAAGGTGCACTAGCAAGTTGGTTGATGTCGGAAGGTCTAGTTGAGGTTTTGTGAGATTGACCGCTTTGATAGATCCAACATGCAGTGAATGTCCTCTACACGTTCTTGGATCACAAATGCTTCGATGAAGATTAATAATGACTTGATGTACTCGCGTTGGATTGTTGTGGAGAAATGTCGATTCGCTTCTTGCACCTTTTAGCTTGAGATACATATCTTCAATGTCATTTAGTAGCCTCGGAAAAATACAAGCTGTAAGTCATAATCCTCTTAAATTGCCTTTAATGTTTGACCACAATGTTCTTGAGGAATGTGTAGTCCCAACTTGACAGGTAACATGCTTAATTACAAGGATCCGTCTTTCACTAAACACTTCCTTTTAGACTTGATAACCCGCGCGCTGACTTCAGAGAATATTCTTCGCCTGTGCCAATGATGAATCCCATACAGCGCATCAAGGTCATACTTTTCCACTTTGGTAGAAAACATATGTGTGGCTTCTTCCTCGATGGCTGGATTGTGAGAGTAGATTGCCACTGAAAGGAAATGTAGTACGTAAGCGACTTCCTTATCACATCGCTACCGTGTAGAAGGAACTCGAGGTCATTGTTGAAAGTAATCTATATGGAATTTGAGGTTGACCCGGTCGGCCAATTGTTGGTAGAGGTTTGGTCCAATCAGTGTAGTAGGGTTGTGAAGTCGATGTTAGCTTTAGAATTGAGCCAATCGATATTGTTTGACATGGCTCGTGCAATGTTGTCGAGGTGGTATTCGACTTCAATTGCACTTTAAATTGTAAGCTTTCTAGCCGCTCATGTTTGGAAGGCATCATTCTTTATTCGTCTTAGCTCAACCTTAGTCATCTTCTTCACTCTAAACTTTTCTTGAATCGGCTTCACATGCTCCATAGTACGACCATCTACCATTTCTTGACCTTCTTGTAATGTGGGAGTAGCATCAAAAGTCTAGAAAACTACCAATTACGGTTGTATCGCATCTAGCCATGAGACAACATTGGTCTTTGTCTTCTTCTTCTTTGGCTTTGATGAGGAATGCGGTTTTCTTTGTTGCGGTGAGGGAGAAGCGGTTGTTGTTGGGGCTCGGGATCTCTTCATCATCACCACCAGTGTATTCAAAGTGATCACCGGTTTTCTCTGTCTTTGGAGGTGACTCAGAGTCCTGAGGTTTATTAGCAGTAGTAGAACATGGAGGAGATCTTCTGTCGGTGGAGGTTCTTTGGGGTGGTGGATGCATGGAGGAGGATTCACTCGGACTTCTTGTTAAGCGTTTTAGACTCTTTATCCTTATCCCTGCTCATCATCGTCTCTAGGACGCTTGCCGTTTCAAATAGCCGCTTTGCATGACGTTTTAAGTTGGTAATCCAATGCGGTCAAGTTTACCTTCGTCGAGGAGAAGGTAAACGCTGTTCAGATCATTTGATTTTGACATTTTAAGTACAAGCTTGGAAACCAATTCTCGCATCGTAGAAAGTCAGAGGCTCGGTTGGGTTGATTGTAAATGTTAAAGGCTTTGATCTTATTGTTTGCTTTGCCAATAGCATGAGATTCGGATAGAGTTAACCGGTGAACATTTCTCTTGTCACGCCAGTGGACAAGCTCGATAAGAAACTTGTGAATATACTCTCCGGCAAATTCCTATTCATTTCCCTGGATATCTCTGTTAAGAAGCCGTTGAATTTGTTCCCTTTCCCAACATCTCGTTTATCACTTTCAAGTAGATTGATTCGTCCGCCCGCTAAGCTGATCCAGCTTCTTGTTGACTACATTCTTCTTCCTTGCTTGCCTCACAATTTAACAATCTTAGACTTACTCGTGATGCCCAAGTGTCGGTAAGTTTCTTTCACCGACGGATGCTGATCTTGTGGTGCCTTTGGATGGTGGTGGAGATGAGTGAGAAGATGAGTCCGACGATGATGATTCATGAGGAGGCTCAGGGGGTCCTTGGTGGCCTGTAATCTTGTTCCTTGGATTACAAGGGACTATCTAGAAGATAATCATCATAATCAATATTGGCTTTGTTCCGCTTTGAGCCTTTTCTTGTGCCTTAACCCGAAGTTTCTTCTTCAACCTTAGAACGAGCTTCTTTTCTGTTTTTCTTTTAGCCGCAAAGACCTTCATCGAATTTTCTCGCTTCTCCATTTCGGTTCCTCAAAGCCATAGGTGATAGAATCCTCAAGTTGCTTTTGTTGTTGTTCGAGGGTGGTGGTACCAGTTCCCTTATCGGGTTGATTAGCATCGGAAACTCAAGGTGTAGTTAGTGCACTGCCACTAGACTCCTGTGGCCACGAAGTTTGTTCACGGTTAAATTCCCGAGCAACATGTTGTAGAGATTCTTCACTTTCTTTCTGAAGTCTCATGTCTTCATCCAAAGGGCTCTTCTTCTCGCTTTCTTCTTCCCCGCTTCTTGTGACCGAGTTTTTCCTTTATTAGCCTTGGGACTTAGAGGTTTGGCTATCACAAAGTGTCATCGATTGGAGTTTCAGAGTAGATAACCTCTTCGTCCATTTCAGTGTCCTCTGAATCCTCGTCCTTTTAGTTTAGGTTCTGGTTTGGGAATGGGGATAGCTTCCTTTAATGTAACTTTCCTTTTACGGGAAGGATTCCTCTTTGGATGCTTGAGGGCACTCTCAGATTGCTTTGTAACTCTGCACCTTCCTCTTTCTCGGTCTTTCTCCGGATGTGTACAATATTTTTCATCCATGAACACCACTTTGCCTAATGCGACCGCCTTCCAGATAACATTTGTAATGATTGAAGTCCTTGATAGCGTTAAAGTAGCAAAGCAATCAGGCAAAACCGCACCTTGTTTCTTTGTTGTTGAGTCCTTAAATCTGACAACATTGAGTGTGGGCTCAAAGCAACACGGGTGATGTTTGGGGTCATCAAGTCTCAAAGGAATATCGTGGATTATTCCCTAGAGCCCTTTGGATCAACAATTTGGTGTATCTGATGTAAGGGATCTTGGTGCTAGGATTTTTAAGGTATGACATCATGTCGTCCCAAATCGTGAGAAATTGATATGATTCATGTTGACCATGGCCCAAAATATTTGTAGTTCCATGAGCTTTGGATGCTCAAACCACCCAGCACGCCCAAAAATGACTTTGTAAATCGAATGTAGAGGGTTCTCCATAGCTGAGGAATGTTCTTAAGATCAACAGACGAATGTTTTGTGATGATCCCAACAAGCCATTACAGCTTCATGTCGACCATGAACCGGAGAGCGACCTCTTCGGAAAGAGTAGCAGAGTAATCGTGCCGGATGGTAGGAAGAAGAAGAAAATTCCCTTAAATCTGCAGGAGTGATGGTGACTTGTTTGTGTTAAGTGTCACCGCCACAAAGCACTTTGACCTTTGACCTTTTGTATCATGTGCCGTAATTGGTGAAGATAGATTTCCGCATGGCGAGCGTAATTTGTGAGCATGTTCCGGTATGGGTGAGTCTTCTCGAATATCCACCGCAATCCGACAAGAAGACTCGAAACATGTGAAGTTATCAAAATCGACTATGAGGTTGTTCTTTCCAATCTTCATTGTAAACCGGGAAGATGTCTTCAATTGTGAGAACATTTGGCGCATCCACATTTTCCATTTGAACGTCCATATCGTGATCTGAAAGATATTTAGCCAAAAGAACCAACATATCGAAAGACATTATGTTAGTCAAAAGTTGATTTTATTGTCATTTTATTGAATGTGATATGTTAATGATTGTTACGAGTCCAATCTCACTTGTTAGACCGATAGTACAAAGACGCGTGATAAGTTTCGCGTGAGTAGATTAATCTTTGAGTTTTAAAGTCCAAGTTTTCACTTATTTTCACAACTTATTAAACATCTAAGCTTCTTAATGACATTTTGGTTTCTATGGACGTTATGATTTGTTTATTTACAAGTTTGCAGACGCGAACAATTCACAATTTTGTTAAAATAAGGCTTAGGCGTAGGTTTTGCAAGCTTATGCGTGAGAATAAAGGAACCATACTGGCGTAGTCATAAGCTTATGCGTAGGATTTTATCTACGCCGTAAGAAATCTTACGCCGTGAGGAAAAAAGATCCCTTAGCATAAAAGCTTTACGTGTGTAAGCGATATGTTGAGTTTACGCGTAGGTCTACTCGTGCAGGGTAAACCTTATGCGTAAGACTCAAGTTTACGCATATCCTTCACATGATAATGCTAGTCCCTTTGTAGAACCTTCTGGCGTAAAGGTTGCGCGTAAGATTTCTCTTACGCTTAACATTCTACGCGCGAAGGTGATCCTTATGCGTAGTAACTCAGTTAACCTTGATTCTAAATAATTCACGCGTAAAACCTGAAACAAATTCATCATAACATCATCATTAACACAACATTAAATCCCTTTCAGTTATCACATGTTATCTCAATCGCACCTACACAGTTACGCGTAAGATTAGCTTATGCGTAATACTTAAACCCTAAACATTCAAGAATTACGAATAAGGAATCTAGCCATAGGAAATGCACCAAATCATTTCTGGGATATCTAAGAGGCCATATGACCACGTTGCAACAAGTTTTAACATCCAAACCCTCTTGAATCAAGAGTACCTAATTCATATGAACATAAACCCTAATTCTTAGTTTTTACCAAATTAATGTTTCTGGGTATGTTTCAAGCAAGGTTTTGGTCAATTAAACATGTCATAAGCATAACACAACCATCTTTTTAACCAGAGACACTCTCAAATGAAAACACCCAAATCATGCGTATGAACCCTAATTTTGAAAGTAGTCAATTCGTGTTTCTGGGTGGATTTGTTTGATAGAAATGGTTTAGGTATGATTGTTTAAACATTTTAACACCATTTTTATCATCACAGACACAAAAATGATGATCTTGTGTTCATACGCTTATGCGTAGAACACAAGAATCAATCAAACTCAATATTTAGCCATTGGATTTTCAAATAAATCAAAACCATTGTTTGTTTTAACACCAAGAATGATAAACCACTTACAAATTTGAGATCAAAGACACGGTTTTGAAGATTGATGGATAGGCGTAGGATGGGTTGTTAGGTAATAAATGATATGAAATAAATGTGTTATGAAAAGTTGGTGGAGCGTTTTTGTTAAAATTACTTTGAGCATTTGACAACATTAGTCCCTCCACCTTAACCATTTTCATCCAACGCCCATAACTTCCATTTTGGTTACGTAAAGAATGATATTTGGAAAGAAACTTGACAACACTCCCCCTTGACTTAAGAAATAATGAAATTTTATAAATTTGAGTCTGAGGAGTGTCAAACCAGAAATGTGACCATCATTATCAAAGAAACAACCTGGATAAGGTAACATGCAAGTACAAGGTTTTATGAATCAGAAAAATATTTACATTCTCCCCCTCAACACTTGACCAAGAAAATACAAAATTTTGAAAGAGTGAAGTGTTGACGGAAGAATTGTACTTGCCATGTTGAGAGAAATTTGGATAGAAGAATATTTTTGTAGTTTTATCAGATTTTATATTTTTGTATTTTGTTTTATAAAAATAGTTACAAAAGAGGTTTTGGTGTTTTGACTGGTTTTAAGAATGTTTTAAAAAGTTCATCCTGGTCCTCCGAGTCAAACACCGCATACCAATCCGGTGGACCAACTCATTAAACCTATCGGAGCTAAGCCTTTGGTGAGAAGATCTCGCCAAATTGGTATTCAAGATCTACAAAGTATAATTCAACTAAGAGCACCCTTTCCACGTGTTCTTGATGAAATGATATCGAAGATCGATGTGCTTAGACTTCAATGTTGAAATGAGTTGCACGAGATCGCAATAGCACTTCCGATTGTACGCAGTAAATCGGGATTCTGTCAAATATGTAACCATAGTCTTTGAGTTGTGTTCTCATCAATATGACGAGCACAACACGCCACATGGCTACATATTCGCTTCTATTGAAGATTGATGTACAATCCTCGCTTCTTCGATTGCCATGACACCATTTATCACCAAGAAATTGTAAAGCTCACGGTTATTTTTCCAAGAATCTAAGCAACTGCGTGATCACCGTCTAAAAAAGCTATTAGTTCAAAACTGAATCCTTCGGATACCAAGATCCCCAAGTTAATGGTTCCCTTGATGTATCGGAGGATTCTTTTAGCCTCAGAGAGGTGTTTCTCAGTTGGTATTGACTGATAACGGGAGCAAAGATATACTGAAAATACAATGTCAGGTCTATTGGCTATTAGAATGTCAGGTCGAGTTAGTTGTAAACTAGGTTCAGTTAGTTGTAAACTAGGTTCAGCTGATGATGGGGTTTGAGGGAAGTTTAAACGGTTATGACCGGTTCCAAGTCATTATGCTCGAAGCCATTTACTTCAGAAGCTCATCAAAATGTGCATGAATCGTTTTCATAATCTCCCTTGTGCGATGATTCCAGATCCGGAAACCCTTAGAGTTTTCACAATATCCTACAAAGACTCCAATGTCAGCTTTGGCTTTGAGCTTACCAAAGTCATCACGATCATTATTCGGATAACAAAGAGATCCAAATACATGAAAGTGTTTGAGATTCGTTTCGTTATGGATAAGCTCAAATGGTGTTTTGTTGTGGCGTTTTGTAATCATTGAGCGATTCTGAGTGTAGCATGCGGTTGACACTCTGGCTTGACCCCACAAGTACTTCATTGGCATCCGAAGTTTAGCATTAATTAACATTGTTTCTTGGTACTTCCACTAACGTATGGTTTCGTCTTTCAACTACTCCGTTTTGTTCTGGTGTTCGTGCAATAGATGTCTGATGCTCAATTCCCACTTTCTCATAAAGCGAATCGAAGAGTTTGATTCACAAATTCAGTTCCTTTGTTCGATTTGTCCGACTGTTCGGAGCTGAACTTGAATTTTTGAGAAAGGTGATGATCATCTATGGAGCTTGATCTTTACTTCGAAGAAAATAAACCCAAGTCCATCGTGAGTAGTCATCTACAATTACCAAGATGTAGCATTTGCCGTTAATCGATCGAGACGCGCAAGATCGGGCCACACAAATCCATGTGAAGAAGAAGAAGCACATGTTGTGAGCTGTGTTCCACCTTTGAAGGAAAGCGAGCATGAGTGCTTTTCCCTATCGAGCATAGGTGATCTTTAGAATACCAAAATCTTGGGAGACCTTCAACAAGTTTCTACCGTGCAAGATTGGTTATGGTTTAAAGTTTAAATGTGAGAGACGACGGTGCCATAGCCAAGATTTTGTAGATGTAGCCTTAGAAAGTAGACAGATGGGAGATGAAGCAATCATGTCTTGCATTGAGATTGTGTAGACACTTGATGTAAGAAGTGACTGGACATAAGATCGTTTCTTTGTAGATCACAAATGAAACAAGTTTTCTCCCTAAAAGCAACTTCCAAATCTCCATCACAAAATTGACAATCGACCTAAAAGAGATTGTGACTGAGACCTTCCACATAATAAACTCTGCTAATTTCGATGTTACCATTGATGTAATCTCCGTAGCCTATAATAGGCGAAGTGATCATTCCCGAACGGCTCCGACAAAGTGCTAATGAACTTTGAAATAAAGTTTGATAATAGTTTGAGATTGCCTGTCATGTGCCAGAACATCGCCTATCAACAACCTGAGTGAGGATGATCAGTATCTCCTACATTACACAATGCACGGCCACGATGGAATAGAAGTAGATGTGGAACCCCGAAGAGTTAGAGGGTTCCGATGCAGATATAGATGAAACACACATGTTCATGATTTTAGGTGTCCATGTAAAGCCAAGTGCAATATGTAACCATTTCTGCCATCTCCAACTAGTTTTGGCTTTGGTCTTAGTGAATGCACTAGGTGATAAGTTCTTCCTAGGAGGTGAAAGGGGTACTATGGGTACATCAATGATCTTAGCTGGAACTCTAGAAGGTGGTTTACCTAGCATAGACTTAGAAGCATTAGTGGGCCTAGAGGTATTCTGATTTCTATTATTCCGCTTACGATTCAAGATAGCCTTAGCAAAACATTTATCATGACAACCAGAAAACATGCTTTTACGACAACCAACACAAGAGGCTTCAAACAAAACATTAAGTGTACTTAAAGATTCAGCATTCATTGCATCACTTTGTTCATTACATTTGTCAGACCTTAATATCTAAAGTGGGTGCAACTTGAGTTTTATTCAAAGTCCTAGGGTGTTCTTCTACTTCAAGATTCTTTATTGTTCTTTTCTTACGCCGTAACTTCCTATTCTTCCTTGTATTACTCCTAGAAAGTCAGTGAAGTGCGGGCGTTGGGGAAAAGAGTGCAACTATTCCCTGTTTCAAGAGGGAAGCACATTAGTTTCTTGTGGTTTGTCATTAGATGTTCTAGAGTCATTTTGAATCACAGAGGGTGCGATTACTACTGATGTGACTATCCCTATCTTGTTTAAGTTTCACCAACTCTGCTTGTAGATCAAGGATTTTGTGTAACAAATCATGATTTTCAAAACGAGTGAGACCATTTCAAGTAAAACATCTTTTGGTGTGTGCAAAAAGATGATCATCAAGATCTTTTGACGCTTTAGCACGAGTCTTTTTGAGTAAATCAAATATGACACTATATTCCTTTTAACTTTTGAAATTTCTTGTTCATATTTTGAGATTTGACACTTCAAAGACACATTTTCATCATCCGGTTGCTCAACTTTTGGAGTAAGTGTTTTGGTATGCAAATCGGGTGGAGTTTGTTTTGCTGCTTGAAGTTCACGAGTGTGACAATCATTTTGACACCATTGAAGATGACGTTTTGCATTTGAAAGCTCGTTTAACAATCGCTCATTTTCAACTTTTAAAAATGTGATTTGTGACACAAAAGATTTAAGATTCTCAACATTTGCACCTGAATCAAAGCAGAGATAGAATCAAATGCATATGCAAATGAATGAAAACAACATTATGGATATCAAAGATAGATAACATCTTCCAAGAGTCGATCAACATCTTTTCTTAACAATTTTTTTTTACGTTTAGTATTTGAAATTGATGTTTCTGTTTTCTCGAAAACTATTTTCATTAGTCCAAGCTCCTTGTGAAAATCCCTTTCCCAATATAGTGCACAATTTTTCAACTTTTATTTCAGAATGAAATTCAATCTCCCGTTCCAAAAGTTTGATGTCGGATAAGAAAATTTCAAAGTATTTAATAACTTGACAACTTTCGGATTTTGTTTTAACTTCACTAAGTGGAGGTAAAGGACCATTAATTTGTGCACCATTGTGTTGGGGACCAACATTAGAAGGCTCAGAAATTGGTGTGATAAATCTAAGGTAAAAGTGTTAGAAGTATCCTGTTGTGTGACAAAAGTTATGGCTTTTAAATAGTTAAATGGTTTGTTATAAACAACATTTTCCATTTTGACAATCGACTCTCACATTCAAGATCTAATTCCTCTTGACGATTATATTCAACAACACTCATAATGGAATCATCAATTCTATGTTCTGTTGTAAACTTCCGGATTTGGTTTGAATGCTCTATTAGAAAACTTTGGTTTTGCAATCGCAAGATTTGGTGCATATCCATTTGGATTTGGTTTAAAAGTAAACTTTTGAATAGTTGTGATTGACTCACCATGTTTATAAACAAGATTTCGAAACTCTTTGATTTTGTTTTGTAAGTCGACAATTTCTTCAAGATAGTCATCTATTAGAACGTTGAATGCTTTTGTACTCGAGAACTGTCGCTTTTGACAAGTTAACAACTTTAGGACTTGGCTTTTGAGTTTCCAAAGTGAGAGCGTTAAGTTGTTGTTTATGATTATATTGCAGTTGTTCAATTTGAGACAACAAAGCATTCTTAGATGCGACTAGATCACGTATTTGTTGTTCTAATGATTTTTCGTTTTGTTAAGATTTAGCAAAAGCGACTTCAAAACCCTTTTCACATTTTTCTTGATTTTGAAAAATGTTGAGTTGATACTTTAAGCATTCATTATCCTTAGTTAACAGTGCATTTTTGTCCTTTAATTGCTTATTGATGTCCTTGCATATTTCCAGTCTGGATTCTTGGTCTTTAAGTAAGGTCATGAGCTCAATATATAGATTAGACGAAAGCTCAGTGATGAGTGTGTAAATACTCATCATTTTTGGTCAAATCTGGACTGCAAAACATTTAAAAACACTCAGAAATGCATCAAAATACTGAAAATATTCCAAAATTGTGTTTTATATGTTTCAAATGCAAAATGTTTAAAATCGTGATGAAAACGAAAGCAAAGTTTGCATAATTGGCGCTCAAATTCCTCAACTTTCAAATCTTGACAAAATCAGTCCCCGAGCATTTGTTTTGGAATAAAAGTCAACCCAAGTCCTTTCAAAATCAAAATTTATCAAAAATGATCCTTGGGTAAAAAGTTTGAGGAATTTACAAGTTTGGTCCTTCAAGTTTCAAAATTGGCAAAAATAGTCCTTGGAAGTTTAAAATGGAAAATTATCTTCTATGGTCCTTGTACTAATGAAACTTGGCATGTTTGGCCCTTTTGATAAGCTTGGGAAAATTACACTTTTGGTCCCTCAAGAATTGGTGAATTGCAAGAATGGTCCTTGTGTTAATAACTACATCCAAACGGACCCCTTTGGTATTATGACCCCCTCGCCATATACCTTGAGCTACCTCAAAACACCCTTGACCCCCAACTTGAACCCCCGCCCTATAATAAAACCATCAAACCGGGTTTGACTTATCAACCAACCCCTCACAATGTTTCCCTCCAAAACCACCATCTTCTTCACTCACCCTCTGCAACTCTCACCTCACCTCCGTACTCACAACCCACACCTTATCCCTCCACCTCACCTAAAACAGCCAAGAATCATTAAATGCTTCTTCTTCTTTGCACTCAACCCTTCCCCCAGTTGCTATATCTTTTGGCGCCAAAAATCTCATCAACGGTTAAAAAAGGCTCTACTCATCCAATGGCTCAAAAGAGAAGTGGGAAATGATCAGAGGAGAGAGGGGGAAGACTTTTCTAATAAATAAGGGAAGAGAAGGAGAGCAGAGAGTAGTTTTAGTTTTATTTTTCAATATATGTCGTTTTGTAATCCTTATGTCTTAAGTAAGTTCTAAAGTGTAATTTTAACCTTCATTGTACTAAAACTAATCTTTTGTATCAGTTGTAATTCATTTCAAGTTCTAAATCAAAGTTTGGTTAAGTTTTCTGTTTTTCCATTTTCTATAATCAAATCTGTTTTAACATTGCTAAGTATCAAGCTTCAAATAGCTTTATTACAACTTATATAAGCTTATTCAAGCTGTTGATAGCTTTGAATAAGCTTATCAAATAGATTCAACAAACTTGGTACTTGGTCAACAAAATTCAAACTGCAGTAATAATGGTGGCATAGTTCTACGAATTGTGATATGGAGTTGGATATGGGTTGATTTTGATCGATTTGGGTTGAAATCGAGTTGGATTTGGGATTAAAATAGTTGTAGGTAGTGGTTATTTCATTGATCTCAAGCCACAGTGGCTAGGACCTCATGTGAGTATCATTTTATTTGGTCCATCATTAAATCTATGTTTTCCCGTGTTAGTGAGCTTTAATACTGTTATCATTAGTATAATTTAGCTTAATATCACTAGTATAATTGATATTTTCATTTACGTGCATGTATTTCTTTTGTCCGGTTGATTATTGCATAATAATTTGAGTAGCATTAGTTTGAATAGGCTAGAATTAGGAATAGCAAAGATTAATTCAAATATAAGGATTTAGATTGAATTTAAATATAGTAGTTTTTTAAGGGTCGAGCATGAATTTTAGTGATTGAGAGTAAACTTCAATTCAATAAAAGGGTGTTTGGATCAGTTAGCTTGTTTGAATTTAAGCCTTGGTTTGTACTTGACATCCGTGATACTTCTCAATTAAGGTCACTAGAGTTAAATCACAAACTTAGCACTGTAGTTAATCTCAAAGTCAAAATCACAAAGAAATCAGTCTTAATTTCCAATTATGTGTGATTCAGTTAACCATCTCTCACATTTAGGTGTTATACTAGTTAAAGCAGCTTGAATTAGTTTCCTTTCATCATAAAAAATCAATTCCAATCCAGTTTTGAGAATCAAAGTTCACCAAAGTCAAATACTAATTCTGTTTTAAAAGTCAAAAATTGCTTAAGTCTATTTTTTTTATCAAACTTTGTGGATTTATCATTTGTTAATCCTTGGTTAAGAGATTTTGGTATTTTGGATTTAACAATTTGAGCTGGTCAAGAGTTTAGAAATGATTTTTGAGAAATTTTCCAAAAGCTCCTTAAGCTTCAAACAAGCTTGTCACTAGCCTCGTCATATGCCCTGTGGATTGGGCATAGTCACCAAAGGGGTTTTCTTAGCTTATAGCACAAGCTCTAGGGAGCTTGTTACAGCTTCTCTAGGGATCAAGTTTGGTTTATTGGCTTTTTGGTTGGTAGTCTTGAGTTCTCCAATTCTGGTTTTCAGTTTAGCTCTTTTGATAAGCTGTTTGATAAGCTTAAAGTAGGAAGGTGTAGCTGTTGTCATCTTTTTAAATCAATCAAGTCAAATCATTGTAGTTTGCATCTTAGAGGTTTAGATTAGTTGAAATAGGTTAGTATTAAGTATATTTTACATACTCTAGCTTCTCGTGATAACTGGTGCTCATTTGGTACATTTAGCTTTTTACAAGTGCTTATTTATAAGCACTTTTCATTTCAGAACCAAATTATTGCACACTAGCATAGGTTTTCTTAATTTTCATAGGTTTAGAATATAATTTTAGACTTTTCCTGAATTTTCATAATTTTTTCATCACTTTGTTTGCTATTTTTCTTATTTTAAATCAGTTTTTAACACTTTTTAAATAGCTTTTAATACAAATAAATGTAGAAAATCTTCAAAAAAAAATAAGTTTTCAATTTTCATAGATTAAGATAAATCTAAAAAGCCAAAAAAATATTTTTCCATAATTTTCCTAGTTTAAATAGTAATTTTAGCAATTTAATTAGTTTTAAATAGTTTTTAAATCATAGAAATTAGAATATAAATCAAAAAAATACAAAATTAGTTTTGAAAATTCTCTTTAGTTATTTTAGATTTTTTTAAAATAGTTTTATAATTTTCCCATTAATTTTCATAATTTTTAGTATTTTAATTTAGTTTTAAAGTTAAAATTAGTTTTTAATTCAAATTTATAAAAGTAAAATCAAGAAAATCAAATTTTAAAAATAGTGATAGCGTTTATTTAATATAATTTATCTTTTTAATTTTCTTCTTAGATTTTTCCTTTGTCATCTAGTATTATCATTAACCCATTTCCCTGCTCAATATCACCCATCACTACGCCGTTTAGCTTCAATCGCATACCGTTGGGACTTAACAATTCGGGAATCACTAAACTCTCCTGGACTTAATTGCTTTGGTTCTATACTGTCTGACTTTTATTACGGTTGACCATTCACAAGTGGTTGACTTGTGTAATAAACCTGACCGTTTGGGACCAATCACTCAGCTTGTTCAACGTGGGTCTCAACATGATTATTATTCAGATCCTCAAGTATAACCACAGAGTCAACTTGATTATCAATGGTAACCGTAAGGTCATCTTTATCGTCAAATATAACTATGGGGTCTATTTAATTATCATCGGAATGAGATGTAGACGGCTCATGTTGAACACACTGATCCTTGTCGGATGTAGATGTTGGCGGAGATATCAGATCAGTAATGAGTATAGTTTGATCCTACATTCGAGACAAGCCGCCGAGTGTCATACACTGGGCCTGTGTCACTCATGTAGAGTTCTTGCATATTTGCCATTAACATCACAACAAGCATTAGCACCTCGCAAGTCCTCCATATCATCATCGGAATCTGCATTGCCATAAAGCCGTGTTCCTTGTTGGTACGAGTTCCACCAACTTCATCCTTGAGAGCCAAGAGTAAAGCCTCTTTGTGATAAGCGCTGCCTCTTGTCCTCGGCTTTGGGCATGCATTAGCCAGATGACCCTTCTCATTATAGTTATAACAACGAAGACCATTAACCCCATTCTGAGCATTACCCTGTTCAACCATTTGAGCCCTTTGTTGTTGTGGAGCACCCATGTTATTCCTTCCCATTTGATTAAACCCTTGACCACCGCCCATCTGACGACCATTACCATGATTCTGAACTTCAACACGCCCATTGTTGACAACAACTTGATTCCTTGTGTTTGATGAAAACGATGCGATCACGTTGGATTTGTTAGAGTATCACGAATTTAGCTCTAGAAATCATAACAAACCCTTGTTGCAATGCATCAAAAGCTTCTTTATCCTCATTTGATTCATCAGTAGAGTGCTTGATCATTGTTGTTGTTGTATGGAACCAATTAAGTTTCTTGAGGCACATGTTTCGTCAGATGGATCATAGGGTAATTGTAGAGATTGGTTGTGGAGGATTTGTGAAGATAGTTTGTAGAGTTGGAAATTGAGGATAACAAGCTTGAGCCCACAAAGCTAATTGTTGATTATCCGAAAGTGAAGGTGAAACATTTTGTCCATGGATAACCCTTTCTTTCAACTTTTTTATGGGGCTTCAAATAGTCGTGCAACAATCCGTATGTAGCATGATGAAGATTCTTTGCTTGCGGATTTTATGAAAATAACATACTTTTCCCAATCAGACCAAGACTACTCGGGAATTTAGTGTTGACAATGAATTCTTGGCATGATGATGTTATGTTTGTCCAAGTCATTGATGATATCTGAGAATCGATGATGATATGACTCTAATGTCTCCCCTGGTTCAATCATGAAGTGTTCATAAGCCAAGTAGATTTTGGATTCCATGTCTTCTTGATTGAGTTCTGCCTTCCATGAGTAGGTGAATATGCTCCCACATTGCTTTAGCAGTTTTTGAGCATCAACAATTGAAGTATCGGATTAGGTAATCCCAAAAGGATGTATTGCATTGTCAGTTCATCGGCTTCAAAGTGTAGAAGTTGATCAAGAGTGAGTTCATTAAGATCACAACGTTGGTGACATCACCTCTTGGTGGATTAGCATTTGGATCTCCTGTGTAGTGACGGTAGGCATCTCGAGACCTTCCAGGATGACCTTCTTCATGAACTTTCCATGTGGATTCTTTAGATCACAAAACCTAAAGAACCGTATCACCCATTGATCGTAGTTTCCGGGAGTGAGCATTAGAGGTCTATCAAGTGATCCAACCTCATGAATGGATTGTTGGCTACTTAAAGCTCCACACATCTTTGCAAACCAAGACGGTTCCTTCATAGTATTCCTGGATGGATGTTGATTGTGAAAGTTTGTGTAAGGTTGTACTTGAAGACTAGGGGGTGGTTGAATCATTTGTGGTTGAATTGCTTCTTGAGGAATTTGTTGTTGAAATTGTTGTTGTTGTTGTTGTTGTAGTTGTTGATAAAATTGTTGTTGTTGTTGATTGAGTTGTTGTTGTTGTTGTGGTTGAGGATACACATGAGGGAAGTAGCTAGAGTATGGTGGTTGAGACATCTTGAAACTTGTGTTGAAAAATGGATCTTTGTAGTCGAATGAACCTTTGTTGATGAAGAATACTTAAGCCTAGAAAAAACCAGTTTAGGCAAGGAAACCTTATGCGTAAAAACACCAAGTTACGTGTAAGAAGAAATCTTACGCGTAGGATTAGTTTACGCTAAGAGGGTTAAGGAGACCTTAGCTTATGCGTAATCCAAAAGCTTAGTAGTAGAATGGTTATGCGTAAGAATTGCTTATGCGTAAGACAAGGCTTAGGCGTAAGGATTCTACGCGTAAGTTTTAGTTTAGGCGTAAAAACTAGGGTTTTGCCCAAAAATCCTTTACACTTATTCCAAAGGTAAAGATATCCAAAGTCGAAGTGTTTTCAGGCTTATCCAAGCAAGAAAACCCTGAGTAAACCAAGAACACTGAAGATCAAACTTTGAAATGCTTACGCGTAACAACTAGGGTTTTGTTATGCGTAAGTTTTGCCAAAACTAAGATTTCTGTCCAAAAGTGTTTCTAAACCATATTTTTATGATGAAACAGCTTCAATATCACCAAAATAACACAAAAGTGTGAAACTTGATGATCCAAAAACACGTATTCACCTTTTTACGCCGTATAAATGAACACACACGACTAAAACCAAGCTTAAAACAATGAAATACACGTAAAGTTTGAAACTTTTTGCCAAAAACTTAAACTTTAACACCTAATAACCTTGAAAGTACAAGAATCTTGGATTTAAAAGTGTAAAAAATGAGTTTTTATGCGTATGAAAGTTTTCAAACCGAGAGTTACGCGTAGACTTCAAAAACAAAATAAATTTCACCCAACTATTTGGCGATTGATACCACTGTTAGGTCACCATATTTGTAACACAAGCATCAATATAAAGAAATAGAGAAGAGAAAGGATCGGATGAACACACACACACTTATGCGTAAAAATGAGAGAATGTTTAAGCTTTGAATAAATGTGAAAGTGAACAACCAAGCATCTAAGGATGGTTTACATGAGGTATTTATAGGAGGGAACTAGGACAACACACCAAGTTCCCATCCTTTCCTTATTAGGCTTGGGCCAAGGCTTATGGGCCTTCTACATAAGCCTTAGCTTAATAACAAACATAAAGGCCTAATTAAGCTAACTATTACATATTAATTACTAACACTTGTAATCTAGTTTAGGATTGATTCCAACAGTTCATTTTACTATGAATTCCGTAAATAAATCTCATGAATCATTAGTTTAAGTTTCTAAGATTTCCCATATAGATCATAGGATGTTTTAGTATAACTAATTTGGATAATAGTTGCATGGCTATGATGGTTCAGTGAGCTGATCCGTTTTCATTTTTTGCATGGAAAAAACTAGAGGGCATAAAATGTAACCCTGTTTTGCAGCAAATACAAATTTTGAGCCACGGGATAAAAACTCTAATTCCAATTACTAAGGCATTGTTCATTTTTGCTTTTATGATATCTAAGATACGTCAAATGATCGTACTAATGACGGGGTGGGGATAATGGGAGATAACGATATAAGGATTCTCTATGACGCTTGCAAGGATAAGTTATGTGATGAGAAAACCATTATTTAGATTTTTTTTCGTAACTAGATTTTCCTTACACACTTCTTAGAAAACCTTAATATCAAAATTTCCATCCTCCTCATCCCAATATTAGTATGGGAATTTTACATATAGTGCATTTTATAAATACAAAATGACCAATGTCTTTACGTAACACGCCCGTCTGGTAGAGTTCCTATTTAAAAATAATAATAATAAAATAAAAAAATATCTGGTCTGAGAATGGGAGGAGAACTCGGAATGGCTTTGGTATATTTTCTCACCCGCTACACCAGCTCAGGTACCCCGTGCATTTTCCTTTCGGTTACGTTTTGTCAAACTTTTAAAAGGAAATTCTTTAATCAGCTAGATAATATCTCCCAAGTTCTATTTGTTTGTTATGTAAAAAGATAGTTAGGCAAAAAGTGGAAGACCAGTTCTAATGAATCATACTTGCTGTCCTTCCGCGCATGATAAAGTTGGCTAATACTAAAGTTGCACTCAAATACAGACATCAAGAATCCCTTCTGTAAGACATTTGTTTTGCTAAATGTTTGTTTTGGTTGTTTCAACACTTTGATTCGTATCCTCAATGCCATCCATCTCTTCCGTTTTTGCTTTTAGTTCCACGTTCATCTTATTTATCGGATGTTTAGACTAAATTCTTATTACTTTTTAAATGTGATAGAGATCAATATATTTCTTTCAACTCCAGGATTTGAGAATAAAAAAATCCAAACTTTCACAGATCACATCGATAAACAATTATGATATTATTGACGATAACAACAACCGTCAGATCAAAAATGGTATGCAGCTAATAACTTGCCTCAATGTTACTTTTGAATTTTTTTAAATGTTTCGTCAGATTTATGTATCATTTATTGCATAATCCACATTAGCTCATTGGATTGGTAAACTGTGTTATGTTGCTTCTAGTCTGTTTTATTTCTCGAAAGTAGAAACATTTCAATAGTTTGAAGTTTAATTTATGCATAAACGTGCTAAATGATGGTTGTTTAAACTGAAATTTTACTAGTTTCTGTTTGTCACAAGAAACAGGGGACCTCCTCCTCAAGGGTTTTTGAAATAAGGTGTAACATATTGGATTTCATAAACACACTAAACCACAAGATCAAATAGGCGTATAATTTAGATGGTTTAGAGAGAGAAAGTGGGATATTCTAGAAAGATAAACTCATGGAAGATTAGATTCCAAATGAACATCCAACCCTCTCCCTTGTGAGGAGAGGGCTATTTATACAAAGAGACACGCCCTCCTTCGGGCTGTGGATCAGGCATACAATGGGTAAAGACCCGTCCTTCCTCCACGGTGTTGCACTAGACTAAGCTATGCTAATAACTAACTAATAATACCATACTAAACAATATGTCTACGAGCTAACTTAAGCTAGATTACAATAGGGGGTGACCGATACTTCACTATAGAATTTCCAATTCCTAACAATCTACCCCTAAGGGAGGTCACCCCATGAATTACAATTTGCATCCTAGCAGTCTATTAATTCTTCAGTCTTGAGCTCGTAGACTTTAATACTTCAAGGTAATCAAACATTGTGCTTTAGTGGTGATTTCATCATTGTTAAACTATAATGAATATTTCTTGGAGGTTATAGAGCTGATCCACTTCGATGACCTTTGAGCTTTGAAAGAGATCATCACCACGATAATCTCAAAGATCACCCATTGTTGTGATGCATATGTTGTTGTGACAATTGGACCGACATGCTCACATTCGGATCATGATTTCTTCTTATCGAGTAGAAGCTTTCTGATTCATGATATTGGCGCTGCGAAGTCTTGAAGCATGGAGTGAAAATATCATTGATGCACTTATCATGATTTCTTTAGAAATGAATGTATTGTGTGAGCATGTGGCTATGGATTGACAGCATCATTATCTGGATTGCGAACGTAAAACGCGTACATTCTCCGCATACAACAGTTAGCAATATTTAAGCGCCGCGAAAGTGTCTTTGATCATTTTCGTTGAATTGAGGTACACGGCTCACGATTCCCCGTTGATCAGTACAAGTACTGCTTGTGAACAGGTAAAATTCTGAAGAATTTCCTTGACAGGTTTCGCAATGCTCTAGCTGTTCTCAAACCGAACGTCTCAAAGAAGACAACACGGAGGAGTGAACCGGCCAATTGAGATTCACCGATTGATAAAAGAGATTTGAAAAACAATCGAGTATTGCTCAATAGAAATTGTTTTTGCTATACAACGAAGGTTTTAATGAAAATTAATTATCAATCATAAACATCTTTTAATTTGAAATATCTGTACACGGTCGATGTGCTAAAGTAAAGAGTTTTTAAGCACAACGACAGGTTTTCAAAGGTATCCGTCAATCCATAACCTGAACCAGGATTGATTCAAATGATTGAATCGCCTCATTGTTTCGTTCAGGTTGTCACATGGTTGATTTATTGAATAGATCTCACATGCCACCTACCAAGAGCTTGTTTGATGTTGGCTCCAGAAGGCTTTCCATCTTCATTGTGAATGTGTTTGCATATCACTCAGATGTTCTGGCGATACCACAAGGATAATGCGTAGGACTCATAAGATATAATCTCTCTTTCCACATTGTGTGAAACAGAGAGTCTTCATTGACAGTGTCCTAAGGAGATTTATTTGATGATCTCGTGGCTCTAGACTCAATTGTGCATATTTGGATCCTATGCCAGAGACTAGGGAGAAGGTCACCTTCTTCAATATCAACAAACTCTAAGAGAAAGTCGATAGATAATGTCGGTTCCCCGTGAGAAGGAAACAAGCCCTTTTAAGAGGAACTTTAGTAGATTGGGAAGTTGTAGTGCAGTGCGTCACTGGGTCCATGACGTCTTGTCTTCAATACCGATGTTACCTTGGTAACCACCGGTAGCATATGAATTGAACCGGTTTCGCCCTAAGGTGAATAAATGGAGGGCTAATTCTTTTCACCCTTTTTCTCATTTCATTTCTTTTTCATTCTTCAACCCCTTCAGTGCTTACCAAGACTTCATAACCAGAACCATGTTGGGTTTATTCCAGTTCTAGCTCAGTCTCAATCCGCACTCTTCCCATTTATCACTTTTCTCCTTTTTTCTCATCAAACCTAAGGACTTCTTTACTATCTAGTGGATTGTCCCTGGTAGATCCCTCCGGCTCTGGCGGGATCATGGGAACGAATACCTAACCTAACCATCCTTATAACTCCATACATAAAGTAAAATGGTCGGTCTTTTGGTACATTTCATTCTTCCTTGAAACCAATAGAAAAAATCATTTGGAAAAACAATCAAGGTACTTGTGATACGAGATCAAAGCATTTTGTACCTTAATAGTTTTGATCATTTAGAAAACCTCCCCCTCAACATGTGCATATGATTTAGAAATTGTTTAGCACATGGAGGCCAGAGGACTTTGAAATATTTCCTTTAATCACGATTTTCATAGAAAAAGCCATTTGATTTCCTTGGTAAAATTCTCCCCCTCAATATGTGCATAGGATATGTGAAATCATTTTATCACATAGAGGAAAGAGTTCTTTTGAAGCACATCCACGATTACCAAACATTTAGAAATCATTTAACACACAATCAAGGTACCTTATATAAAAACCTGGAAATCTTTGTAACTTGAAGATTTGAATTTGTTTTGAAATGCTCCCCCTTAATATATGCTTCGAGATTTAAAAATAGTTTAGCACATATTTGAGAGCAGTATGCACTTTAAGACAAAAATGGTCATCTTTTATCATCTTTCATATTTATATCACATTTTCTCCCCCGATCAAAAATTTCAAATCCTTTGAGATTTTGGATCTCAAGTGATTTAAATATGTATGAAACAAAACATTTCAAATCCTTTTTAGACACAAAGGGAAACCTCAATACATAACCTATCACTATTACATACATTATAGTTGTTCATAGTTCATACACCACATTTTACACATAAAAAGTACAAAGCAAAAAAAACTACATCCGGAAGAGGTCTTCATTCAGTTCTTTGAAGCAAAGATGCAGTTGACCTTCACGAAGTCTACCACCCACAAAGCTTTCAAGGTTGCGGAAGATCATTTGAGTCTTAAGTCTTCGCTGACAGGCAATGAAATCTTCACACCTCTTCCTTCCAAATCCTCAACAGAATTGAATTTTGTTTTGTTCCACGGCTTCAGATCAGTGTTGATTTCTTTCACTCTAGAGTTTAATTCTTCTTCGACCATCTTGAGAGTGCCATCACTGAATTTGTAGAGCTCGCACAATCTCATTAGCATGCGATCCCGTATCTTTCGGTGAAGAGGACGACTCTAGGAGTGTCCAGAACTCTATATTCGTGACGGAATTCATGTCCTGAGGCATCCCATTACGGCCTTGTAACGTTGACCCTAGTCTGGTAGCTTTCCATTCCTAGATGAAAATCCTCAACCCTTTTTGAATAACTAAGCCCTCGATCCAAAGGTTGACTACGTTCGAGAGCCTTCTTCTCACGAACCAGAAGATGGTTAAGGTGTCCTTGTAGGTTCAGAAGGTAGAGATCTTCAAAGTCATTTGGCATCAAGTGTTTGAAGTCGTTCTCTTCAATAACATGCTCTTTCAAATCGCTCTTCAAGAACAATCTTCTTCAAGTAATCATAGCCATAGATTGAGAAGATCTCTATCTTTGATGACACTTAGAATGTAAGCTTGGATCTAACAAATTTTCGTCTTTTATCTCCATGTCTCTCAATGTAGAATCTCTTCTTTTTGTACCACCAATGAGAAATATCATATGAAGCGGCAATGTCATACTTTTGTTCTTTATCGCCGAATTGATCAGGGGAACCATATGTTCAAGACCACGATCAGGTGTAATGAGCCCTTTCATCTTCAAAATCGATAAAAGCTGGTCTTCTTTCAGTAGAGAGCGAGCACATAGATAGTCCGGAATCGCGGTTGAAGAAGAACTTCGACCGATGAATGGTCATCTGTCTGGGTTCACCACTAAGAGGAAGGGGCTTGTTCACATTGAAGCGACTAATCCGCTAACCGACTTGATCACATAGCATCTTGTGGCATTCTTCCATCGATATTAGAGCTGATTGGCATGAAAGTGAAAAACCTTGACAATTTCAAAAGCTTGTCCTTCAAGATCCTTTGGAGTGATGGATCGAGATTCCTTCTGCTCACAAAACCACTTAATGAAGCGCCCATGTCTCCAATGACATGAAGGAGAGAGTCTTCATCACGGGATTTCATAGTTTTAGAAATTGTTGAGGCCTAGTTGTTGTCAGGGGATTATTGTGTCAGCCGAATAGACCATGAAGGTTACGGAGTATGAGGTCTCTCTTTGGTGAGGCAACTTTGAATGGTGTCTTTTGAAGGTGCAACTCTAGATGTGTTAGAGCGTTCACCTGACATGTATGTATCAAACCAATCATCTTCAGACGGCTTGGAGATATGCTTGGTGGATGCATCATCGTCATCAGATTCAAATTCTGCCATGACATACGACTCTTCATGAAACACTTGATCTTAAGGAATAGAGAAGACTGTGGGTGTGAACCTTGAATCGACCGTGGTCCAAGCAGCAGATTTCTTTTGAGTTCCCTGATCTCCAGATGGACTCGATTGATTGGAAGGTTTTGGATGAGATGCCGGTGGTTGTGGTGAAGGTGTTGTGTTTGTGCGGAAGATCCACCAGACCCGAAGTTCCAGATCCTCCAGTTGGAGGTGAAGGAGGTGGTGGTGGCTTGGGGCCTCCAAACTTATCATTGATTTCACCCGGCTTTTCTTTTCTTCTTATCTTCTCTTTCGTACATCCTCTACAAGCTGGCGATAATTATCAAGTCTCATCGATTCCTCAAGTGCCCGTATAATTTCTTATGTGTATTGTCCGGATGCTCTCCGCTTCATACATTCTTTTCTCGAAAGACGTGATCTCATGTCGATATTGGCAAGTCTTTGAATCGCTGAAGTATTGGAGCCTTCATTGCCCAATCAACTGCATCTTTAATATACCTTCTATTGCCTTAGTAACAATCTCATCGAGGTTAAGATTCTCGACTTTTTGACACGACTATCAAGATTATCGACGGCGATAGGAAAATGCTTCTCAATAGTTGTGATACGCGACATAACCTCTTCTAGCACTTGCTCTATAGTTTTGACCGAGGAGGTGAAGCATGAGGTGGCAGGCGGGGAGGGAGTGGCGGTATCAGCCAGTGACAACTTATCTACGGATCAATAATGGGTTTGGGTGGTGGAAGTGCGGTTGCTTGAATAGGTGCTGACATTAGAGGAGTGGTTGATGTGTCTTTCTGAATATCAACATTGTACATGGACTCGCCTCTTTCTCATCATTTTTCTTAAGCGGCTCATTATCGGGGTTTGTCATTTAAAAACTGATCACCAAAAGATAAGTCTGTATCTAGATTCTTCAATGAGGATAGAGAATCAATAGACAGATTTGGTTCTTCCAAATGCCGGTCTCATCGGATCTTGATTCAACGTTCTCTGTGAGTCTTTACTGCATTTCTGCCTGATCAACATTTTGATCTGAGTATCACTTGATGCGAGGAGTTTCTTCTTGTGCCTCGAATACCTCCTTTTCCAATCAGGATTGTTCTTGGTCGAAGATGATTCAACACTTCTTTTCTTCAGTTCAAATTGAGTGGTAGTTCTTGATGGTGAAGAAGAGAATGCGAAGCATGTGAGTAGCTTGTTTGGCATCAACACCAACAATCTCTTTCCCTTTGTCTTGTGTGATTGGAGTTGTATGGCGTGGCTCTGGCTCAGGTTCTCTTAACACGACACCTCCAATTGGTGGTCTCATGTTAGGCTTTCCGGGCTTTGTTGAATTCCTTGTCTTTGCAGAAAGCAGCATCATCTTCATCAATCAACCTCGAATTACCCTCGAAACTTCAGTTTCCTCAACGCTTTTCCACTTCCTTCTTTCTTTTTGTGCTTACGGGTTGTGGTGTCAGGAGGTTGTGACCTTTACGTCTTCTTTTGGAAGGGCAGCATATGAGGTCTTTGAAGTCTTTGAGCCGAGACATCTTTGAGTGAGGCATACTTAGCAGTTTTGGGTTGTGGTGGAGTGGGAGAGACATCAATATTAGCACTGGATCTGAAGCCCTTTTCTTATGTAGTTTGAAGTGATCCGTCTTCTTAATATCATCAGTGAGAAGAATATCAGAATTGGCAATCAAAGATCTCTTTATCCATACCTTTAGCAACATATTTAAGGTTACCCAGAACAAATTATTCCTTGGCATTATGAAGGAATGATTCACTCCTAGGATTGAAGTTATGAGAGTGCAAAAGTACTAGATGACAAGGTTTGAGAATCTGATTCTAGGAATCACAAGTTTGTTTACTTTCTTTCGTCCCTGAGCTTTATTCTGAAAGTTTGTTCTATCGGAGATAAATGTGTTCATTGACAACGAGAATTCTTCCCAGATACGTTCCGATACATTAACATCCACCCCATTGACGATACCCCATAGGATTTGCGGGATGGGAATCTTACTTTATCAAACCACGATGTTTTTCACGATAAGCATAGGTTGAGAAGCTGTTGTCATTGCTCTCGGGGTTGATACATGTGTCCGTGATGATGTCGAAGCCCTGGATATTCCAACTTGATAACCCAAATGAATCAGAAAGACTATTAGCTCTTCCGCACTAGGTGGAGGTTCAGATCGTATGGTAGGATTACAGGGTGTGATTCCAAGGGCCTTGCTGATAATGTCTGAATTGATCACAAATTCCTTGTCATCCAGCTTGCAGGTATAATGAGTAGTGATTTTGTCCCATTCAATGGTGTTCCAAAATTGTTGTATGTAAATGGTGGGAATTGTGCATTGCTTGGTTAGGGCACTGAAGAAATTTGTGTTTTTGAGGATATCAATAGACACTTTGAGGATTGGATTTTGTTGCAACTTTTGCATGTCCACATAACAGTTACTTTTCCCAATCTCTACCCATTTGTCTTTTGGAAGAATTTCATTGTCTGTAAGAACTATAGATTGAGTAGAGGTAGCAGGGTTCTCTGATGAGATTGTGTTTGCCATTGAAGATCTAAAGATACACACATACAACAACAATGATTGATAGCATGTTAGTTTAGATAAGGTTAGTTAAGCAACATTGAATGCAACCACATGACAAAGACACAACAAGTAGCAAATATGACATAGTTTCCATAAAAGGTCAAGTAGCATTAGTAAGATTTCAAGGTAACAACTCTTTTTGAGACAGCTTTTGAGAGAAAACTTGTTTTTGAATTAAATTTGTTAAGAACAAAGTTGCTATGAAATAGTTTCATGAGACAAGATGCTATTATTGAAATGTTATAACTGGATGCTAAGACAATTTGTCATATCAAGTTGCTACAAGAACAACCAGATACAAATTTTTTAAACAATAGAGTTATAACAAGTCGCTAAGAACAAATTGACAATACAAATCGCTACAGGAAATCCTGAACCAAGTCGCTAGCATGAGATTATTATAGCAAGTTGCCTTAAATAATTTAATACAACAAATCGCCACTTGAAAATTGAACCCACAAGTCGCTAACTTGAAAAGACAAGTCGCTATCAAAACTCGACAAGGCTAAGTCGCTACATTAAAGGTTACTAAGTCGCTAACTTGTAAAGACAAGTCGCTATAAAAAATAACAAGGCCAAGTCGCTACGTGAAAAATTACTAAGTTTCTAACTTGTAAATACAAGTCGCTAACAACAACAGAATAATGCCAAGTCGTTACACATCAATACAAGTCGCTAGTATGAACACAGATATAATTAACAAACCAACTCGCTATGAAGAACACAACTAAGTCGCTACCAAGAACATTTCATATCAACGACTAACACCACAAATTCAATCAACATCCTAACTCACACAAGTCGCTACCTAGAGCAGATACGATCCACACCAATTACTCATAATTAAACAGGACCCTTTCACAACACATTCAATTTACAAATACAAAATCACGCGCAACGACAACCCATTAACGCAACACATACACCCTCAAATCATTCCAATAAAGTCTAGACATTTATCACAAGCATGTCAAGTGATCCCATTAACGCAAATCCATTTACAAACCTAATTCAGGGAATCAAGTGATGAGGTTCAGATGCACGGTGGGAATCTGTTATGGGAACAGAGTTAGGATAGCATCTAAATCATAAGCTAGAAAGGCTGAGAATGATAGATACAACACATACCACAGTAAGTCGCTAGGATGAATTGATTGCGAGAGAAAATAAAACTTTTTGAGATTATGAAAATGATGAAAACTGCGTTAAGTCGCTAGGGGTATAAGAAGAGATTTTTTACAAAATACCAAGTTGCCACATTAAGTCCATGTAATTTAGTGAACGTTTAGTAACTCGCTAGAAAAGTTTATTAACAAGTTGCTAAGATTTTGCATAGCAAGTCGCTAACCTCAAATTTAACATGCCAAGTTGCTAACTTTTTTAAAGGTAAGTTGCTATCTATTATTTCAAAAGCAAGTCGCTATCTTATCATATTACGTATTGTAGACACTTTCAGTCCATGAACTTATCAGATTGCAAACAAACACAGATAGCATAATAAGATAACATAATAAGATAAGCAAACTAACACAATGGACATCATGAAACAAATAAGCAATCAATACAGAGGTCACCACGAAAGCAAGACAAGACAGAGACATGCATCCGAGCACAATACATAACCAACACTGGTGCAGATATAAACGAGATAACTTGAAAAATTCTCCCCCTCAATCAATGTCACCAATGAACATTGATTGAATTTAACCCACCCGTTATAAAACAAGAATATATCATTTGTTCGAACTTCATCTATGATCCCGTGTGATTATTAAATGACATTTCTAGGACCGTAGATGTTATTGATAACAAGGGATATATCTTTTATCAGTTTGTGGTAAACAAATTAAATTGTGAATTAAAGAATGATTTAAAACATTTTTTATTTTTTTTATTTTTTTATTTTTTATTTTTTTTAAAAAAAACTGATTTGTACACATATTTATAAGAGCGAGCCCTGATTCAAGTCGAATAGGAGTCAAAGCACGAGATACATCAATTCTGGCAAGCAACAATTCCAGAGTGAGCAATATTCATTTCTGATGGAAACCAAGTCATGATGTTCCTGATTGAATTGAGCATTGTACCTGAAAAAGACTGAGAACACTTTGCACTAGAGGCACATGTAGTATTGCAAATAGATGAGTTAGTGACCTGAGTGACCTCACAGTTGGATGTTGCAAAGTGTGATATAGGAGAGTCATTACTAGACATCCCTTTAGGTTCAATATTTTTGAAGAGTTTTCCTGTGGGGATCCACTTAAGGTAAGATCTAGGGATGTATGTCTGTTTGGATCTTGAAAACTTAAATAATCTACAAGTGGGGATCCATTTGAAACAACTGCTAGTAGATATGGATGTAGGCACTTCCCTCTTTTGAATATTGGTCCTTTTGTAATTAGTTGGTTTCTTAGGGGATTGATCAGCCATTTGATGCTTCTTATGAGAACTAGATGAACTCCTAGTATTCCTTATCTTTGAACTTTGAACATTAACCTGGGGTTTGTTATTCATTCTATCGGAATGAAGTAGTGAAGTGACTGGTTTTGTCAAAACAGTATTCGCATCAACTTGGGAGGCAAGCCTAGATTTCGATGGTTTAAATCTTTCGGGTTCTAAAAGCATTGGGCTGCCTAACTACAGTATGTTTTGAGTTGTTCTTAACAGTTGGCTTTCCCAAGGTTGATGGTTTTACAAACTTAGTGTTCACCCTATTTCCAATAGATTTCCTAAGCTCATTTTTTAAGGCAACAATAGTGAAGCTCTTATCCTGAATTTGGGCTTTGAGGGCATCAATGTCAACCAAAAAAGAATTAGTTTGATCTATCAACTTGGAATTGTTCTCTAATAAGTTTTTTCTTAAGGACTCATTTTCCCTCAATAGGTTGGACACACACAGAGCCAATTCATCATTCCTAGATTTAAGTGAACTACTTACCTCATGGTTAGGATTGCTCATTTCTAGATTATATTTCTTATGCAGATCTGAGAGTTGGAATTTTAGATTGCATATGGTTGAATCTTTGTCCTGAATCTGGGTTTTTAAGTGGTTGATTTCAAAAAAATCTCGAAATTCTGGGAATTCCGGATTTATGCACGATTTTGTGGCATGAAAACTTTCTTCTCTTTGTTGTATTGCAATTTCCAAGGAAATACAATGTTTTTCAAGAATTAAGTATTTGTTTGAAAGTTCATCATAAACCTCTTTTTCAACCATGTCGTTTGTTTTAAAGGTTTTAGATTCAGGCTCAACCAAAACATATTTATCAATATCCTGTTCAGAGATAAGATCAGTCAAGGGTACCTCAGTGTATGACACATGTTTATTTGTTGGTATGGCATCTGAGTTCACCTTATGCACAATAGTCAATGACATGCAAGCACTTTCGGGCTTTTCAGATTCGAGCCTTTGTGTTCAGAGGGGCCAGCCACATCATTCATGTTGTATCGAAATGCTGCATTCAGCATCAGCATCATTCGTTCTTTCAACTGATCCATTACCCGAAATATCACAACTTTCCCTAAATTTATCATGATACCCATTCAACTCATTCAAATTATCAGTCCCTTGGACAGCTGTCTTAATGTACACTTCCATACTATTCATAAGTTAGATATATGTGTTGATGAACTCATGAATTTCCTTTCTACTATGTTTCTTGAATGAAATTCCAGTTTCGTGTTGATCAAAGTCTGCGGAATATTCCCCCTTGATAAATGGTTGAAATTGGTTGTAGATTACTTGAAGTGCATCATTAGAATCATCAATTAGTACCTTCTTTCTGGAAATTTGAAGCTTTAGTTTTTCTAAGTTCAGCAACACAGTTTTTGTCAAAGTGGGTAAGTCTTGACGAAAAAGAGCATTGCATGTTCGAGCCATAGTGGTGGACAACAGTTGTGTGAGGTGCTGATGAAGTAGTTGAAAGGGCTCAATGTTGCATTCCATTTGCCTTCCATCATTTGTCAATACCAAGTGTGACTCTTTAGATTTTGACTCAGGTTGTAAAGTGTATTGATCATAAGTTCTTTGAATCATTCAAGGTAGAACATTCTGAATAGCAGCTTGTTTCATTGTTCTGTGAGGTATCATAAAGTTCAAGCACTTTGGAGATTAAAGGATCAGTGATGTAAGACATTGTGTTAATGGATATTAGATATAAGTAACTTGCATCAATTTACCAAATTGCTATATAGATAAGTCGCTAACAAAACAACTCGCCAAGAACCATAACACCAATTCGCTACGAATTATGAAGACAAGTCGCTAAGTTCCAAATCGCTACGAATTTTGACAGCAAGTCGCTAAGCACCAATTCGCTAAGTCGTCAAGTCGCTAAATAGTAACTCGCTAAGGTCCAAGTCGCTAAGAAACTTAAGTACAAGTCGCTAACAAAATTAAAAGAAAGTCGCTACCTTCACTAGTCGCTACCCAGTAGTGGAGAATCCACAAAGTGTACTTTTTGTCGGCTTGTCTCAAAAGACAAGTCGCTAGGACCAAGTCGCTACCAAAAAGCACTACAACTCGCTACTTTTTACTGAAGCAAGTCGCTAAGATGAAATTCACTACGAGAACCAAGTCGCTACCAAGAAAAACTTCAAAAACACACTTTTCAATCCAAAACAAGCTCAACCACAGTGATTCAAGCTTACCAAATCAAAACCTAAGCACTTACAATGATTCTAAACACAAAAGTACACCCAAAATTCAAACTTTAACACTAGAAATGAACCAAATGATGCAAAAACCACTAAACTTTCTCAAACTCAAAAAACCACCTAAAACTCTAGAAATCCAAGAATATGTAAGAGAGATGATCAAACCATGGCTCTCTGATACCATTTGTAACATATTGGATTTCATAAACACACTAAACCACAAGATCAAATAAGCGTATAATTTAGATGGTTTAGAGAGAGAAAGTGGGATATTCTAGAAAGATAAACTCATGGAAGGTTAGATTCCAAATGAACATCCAACCCTCTCCCTTGTGAGGAGAGGGCTATTTATACAAAGAGACACGCCCTCCTTCGGGCTGTGGATCATGCATACAATGGGTTAAGACCCGTCCTTCCTCCACGGTGTTGCACTAGACTAAGCTATGCTAATAACTAACTAATAATACCATACTAAACAATATGTCTACGAGCTAACTTAAGCTATATTACATTAGGGGTGACCGATACTTCACTATAGAATTTCCAATTCCTAACATAAGGGATGTCGATATGCGACAACGATTTTCTACTCATTGATTATCAAGTTAGAGTATGTGAACGAGAACATGGCATATGTAAGCTTTAGAAAGTTCCATTGATCAGTGAGGTAAATGATTTTGATGTTGCTGGTGCGGCCAATGACCACGTCGATTGTGATTTGATGAAAACTAGAATATATTCATAAAACAATTGATATTCAGAACACGTTAAAAGAGGTAATAGCAATGACACTGGTGCTAAATGTATTTTGATAGTCACAATAAAAGGACAGCGACCGTTATTTTATAGTTGTTTAGATTCATATTATGAAAAAGCTAATATCGTTGATAAAGTGGATTTACCCAAAGAAAGATAGGTAGCAGAAGAGGATGTGGTGAAAACAATTGGTGCAAATTATTTTAGCACACTTTATTTTGTCCATTTTATCACCTATATCGCCTTTTACTTATTCTTCATCTGAAATGCTATCAAAAAATGAACTAGCTCTCTTTGTTCTCAAAACTGAAATACATTAACCATTACCACCATCACTGTCACATCTTTTTAATTTGATCTGAAACATGCTTTTTTTGGAGCAAGATGTTTCACTATCACAATCACCATGGTCATTGTCATCATCATAATCATCATCATTTATCTCAATGATCTCTTAAACCTTGAGAGCTTATTATGTTTGTGAGCACGACATATATGTCTATGATTTTGCCAATATATATGCGCCATTGTACTTACGGATATACGGTCCATGATTGGTTATAATTTGTAATTACGCTTACGCTTGCTGATTTTCATAATGTTCAAGATGTAGCTAATAACTCTTTTCGATGTAACTTTTCGACTGTCTTTTAAGGTTTTGAGAACAACGGTCCATGATTGCTTATACTTTGTGTTTATATTCTTCAAATTGTCCAAGATGTAGAAATTAGCCTCAGTATCATGTTTTGCGATCTTATATGTTCTGTTTATATTATTAAATTGGCCTATTCAGTCATCACTGTTCCTAAGCTGACTAAAATGTGTTGGCTTTTGATGAGAGAATTATATAAAAAAATAGAGACAGTGACGAGTTGTGGCTTAAGCCACAACAAAGTTGGTCTTAATTAGAAAAAAACAATCTTCCAACTAATGCAATATTGTATACAAACACTCCGTCGCAATTCACGGGTTGAAATCATCGTTAATAAAAATAATCAAAATACCTTAGTTAAACACCTGAGTAGCATCAATCGCCATTGAAACCAAAATTTGACAGCAAAAAACATGATTTGACGGTTAAAAACCCTAAATTTGTATCTGATTAACCGATTTGACAGTTAAAACCCTAAATTCGTATCTGATTTGACCAGCGAACACGATTTAAAGAACAAATAACTAATTTTGACGGTTAAAAATTGAAAAATTATCAATTAACGAGCAAAAAACTCTAATTTTGCAAAATATGAACAAATAAAAGAATAATAAAAATGTGAAATTGAATAAATGAATAAATTGAATGGTTATCATTGTGTAAAATTCGGTTATATATCAGCTAAAAAGAGAAAGAATCAAAGAAAATAAAAAGTTTGGGACAAAGAAATGAAAGAAAGAAATAAAAGAGTAAAGTAACTGGATAAAATATTATGAAAATGCCAATGAGAAAAATAGAATAGAACGTATGTCAACTACTGATAATTTTTACACTTTCAATTTTTTACTATTTTTTATTTGATCCCTTATCATTGCATTAAATATCCCTCTAGATAATTTTGCATTGTTGTATGAATGTATATGTAAATGCCTCATATAAGTTCGTATAAAACTAGCTCGTATCCGTTAGCAATCTCATTTCACTTTTCAATATATTTACAATTCATATGTTAGGCTAAGCAGTAAGCACAATATTGACTATAGATGACATTCATTTTTCCTTCCACATCAGCTTTCTTTCTCCGGCGACCTATATGCGACTTTGTGCCACAGTAGTGGCGACCTTTATCTTTCTTTTTTTCTTTTTGTGAAAAACTAGAAGGGGGGTTGAATAGTTTTACCAATTAAAACTCGTTTTAAAGTATTTAGAT
Source organism: Chrysanthemum makinoi (assembly GCA_910596185.1). NCBI lineage: Eukaryota > Viridiplantae > Streptophyta > Magnoliopsida > Asterales > Asteraceae > Chrysanthemum > Chrysanthemum makinoi. The sequence goes on from OU343225.1 coordinate 177,385,432, forward strand.
CGACTTATATCAATCTATTTGGATGTGTGTTGGATGTTGATAAACAAACATATAGAAATATAACTATGTAGTGAAAAGATAAAGAGTAAGAAGCACAAAACCACAACGCGAGTATTTATAGTGGTTCGGCTACAAGAACACCTTCCTTGCCCTACTCCACTCCCCGAGTCACCTACTCGAGAGTTCGTAATCACTACACGACAACGACTCCTTATGGTGGAGAAACCTTCACAACGTTGCCTACTCTTTTTCCGGTATTAGGCTAACCACCGGGTTCTTTCACACCAAGGTGAACCACACCTACCACAAAGTCGCCTACCCTTTATCCGGTACTAGGCTAAGTACCGAGTTCCATTACAATGGAGGAACTACTACCCAACACTACACAACACCTAATCCCAAAGGATATATACTCCTTATAATATCAACAAGGATAACAATATCCTTTGAACCAATACTAATCTATCTTGTACATCGAATCACACCATATCGAATGTACATCATAGGCACCTTTCACTAATGCCCTTGACTAAATCTTCAAGACGCCCTTCACTAATGTCTTGTGACTTGACTTCTAGGCACCCTTCACTAATGCCTACAATACGGACGATCGACACCCTTCACTAATGTCTTCGTCTTGACACTTGAGACATCTTTCACTAATGTCTTCAACACTACACTTCTTAGTAGAAAGAAAAGAACCATCAACAAGAGGACTTCAGTAGTCTTGATGATGAGGAAGCATGGCAACTCATGGACTTGAGCTTGCTTGACTTCAAAGGTGCTGATCTCGCCTTTAAAAGGAACCTAGAGGATCACACACAAAAACAAAACTACATACATAGATCGCTTGGATCTGAGGTTAGAGAGTTTTTAACTCAAGGAGAAAGTATGTGAGGAAGGGGTGAGAAACAATGAAGAAATGGCTCACTATTTATAGAGAGAAAAATGCTAATGTTCCCCGGATCCCACGGATCCCTCCCTTAAGGGATCCGTTGATAACGCTACACATGTCGTTCGGGGTCAAAGGAACTTACTTTTCGTCGAGCATGTTTTTCAACACCCTAGGCAGTGAACCTAATCGTTGTAGTGTAGTATTAGGGTAAGCCACGGGAATTGATATCGTTCTCTAGGAGAATAGGAATGCTAGTGAGAAGTTACTACGCTAAGGTTGGGGTTGAGGAAGATTATTTTTTATCTTTTTATGTTTTTTTAGGAAATGGAAAGGTACGAATCTCGGGGTTTGGATTTGGGGGTTGGTATTTCTACCGATTACTTCTACTTGTCTAATTATCTAAACTAAGGTGTATGTAGTCTATGTCTAACTATTGTGTGCTCGTATGATGATTTAAAGATGTGTTTACTTAGGTTTTATTACTCCTTAATTATCTCCTATTGATGGTTGAATTGTCACGTCCTTATTCTTAATCGCGTTGTGTGTATAAAGTCGTAGGGTATGCGTTTATCCCTATCTCTTTGAAACTACCAAAGGTTATCGCCTACAAAATCTCTAGGATTTATAAACTCAACTCTAAGGTACTCTTCGGATGCTTTAGTCTACAATGACTCTAGGTATTATAAGCTAAGGTTCACAAAGATTAATCAAGCATTAACTACACAACGAATGACCTATCGCAATACTAGATCATTAATAATTAAGATAAGAGACAACCAATCAATATTCAATAATCAAGTTTCATATTCCCTAAGCAAACACACAAGTAAATTAGCCGGACATGGAGAACATGCAAGCATACACACAAGTAATTAAAGACATAATTGAATTAATGAAGTAAAACACTTATCTTGATGTAAGATAGGGTATGGAACCCTAAAATACTGTACAAGACATCCTTGGTTCGGTTTAGGTTTTTACTCCAAAAGACTACACACCGAAAACAAAAAAATTTGGATTCTATATATAAGATTACATATGCGACGGCGTCACCTTATGATTTGGGACGCCGTCGGGTCGCCGTCATTAGGGTTTCGTCTTGACCACGTTAGTCTTGTGACGACGTCACCTTATGCTTGTGATGCCGTCCCCTTTAGTCTCCGACGTCGTCTGGATCAAATCTAGGTCGACTGAATTGCGAGGACCTACTCTTTTAAAACCTGAAGCCGTCACTTGAAAATAAGCAATTTGGCTACTGAGCCGTCACAAAGTGGTCCGACGGCCACTGATTTGGCGCTCGACGCCGTCCCCTTCAATTTTAGCAGCCTGAGTGTCTCGATTCTTGACTTTGGCCATTTTCTTCGTATATTCGCGCCTTTTCGTCCGAATAAGTGTCATTCCAGCATTTTGCCTTCAAGATACCTAAAAAGTGAAAAGGAACGATATTAAGTAATAACGGATACAAAAGTGATCAAATAAGGGCTTAAATGACCCCTCAAAAAGGTACATTTTAAAACCTTATCAAATATCCCTACACTTGGTATTTGCTTGTCCTCAAGCAAATGTGCTTTTAGCCAATTAGTTTATAAGTTTGGGGTCATGAAGCATTGGTTTAGAACAATCCACAACACATATAAGCCCCGCAAAAGTCATAACAAGCACGTAAATTACATACTAGCACCTCACATGTGGTGTTTGGATACTCACATCTCTCGGGTGTATATGAAATATAACAAGTTGGAAATGGAAGATAAACACTCATTAACCGGTCCTAGTACATAGATTACCATAGGCTTGAGACTAGATCAAACCTCCATCGCTTTGGCGTAAGCACCTAGGAAAGACTATCAGAGGTCTTTTAAAGGGTTTTAATGTTAGGCTTACGGTAGGGAAACAAAGGGTTTGGTGGGATAGGCTATTTAGTGGTGGTAAGTCAAAAATCTTTATGTTACAAGCATGCGAAGAATGGCGTTGCTAAGCCAAGACTCGACACTCTAGACTCTAGATAAATGAAACAAACAAACACAAATTTAAAGATAGATGTAGGATGGTAGCCCGTATGTTTTTTTTCACTCTATTTTTTTTTCTTTTTTCTATTTTTTTCGATTTTTTTTTTCATACACTTTTACTCTACCATCCTCTACGATAACATCAAAATGATAGGGATTTATAGGCACATCCCTACACTTGAGTTTTTTTATTACTCTAACACTAATATGACCCGAATTGAAAAGATCAAAACACTTGGAGTACATTATTACGCAAATAAAGGGAATTTGAATTTAACGTTCCCTTCCCGTCATCTCATAAACTTTAACTTTTTCCATGAGTCCCAATCGTCCCAAAACTGTGTACAAAGGATATGACTCGACTTAGCAACTTATGCAAGCAACTAGATAATTGAACTAAGGTTTTTAGGGTGATAACAATAATGCACTAAAAGTGAGTGCATACAAGGTAGGCTAAGGCGAATTGGGTGTACATTTGGGGGTGGGGTGTAAACAATGCTCTTCATTGATATTCCGGAAAACCGAAAAATCACGAGAACCGCGAAAAGGATAGGCTCAGAGGGGTTAACTAGGGGTATCGTGTACTAACGATGAGTACAACGCAAAGGTGTGGGGGAATTACTCAACCGATGTGGAAGAAGTAATTATATTACGAGTATCAAACAAGGGTTATCCTAATGGCTCTTATCATTTAGTTATTCCTAACTACACAAGTGTAGTCTTACTAGCGATCTCGGGATGCATCACAAAACAAGTTCTAAAATCTATTATACTACCGGTTCATACACTAAGCATCAAAGATGAATGCTTTAATTCCTACTAATCTAAGGGTAATCCTCACATTTTGGGTGGAATTTTAGTGGTAAAGGGTTTTTGTGCTAGTCATATAATTTCCTATCCATGAGACGCTTTTGTTAAGACTAATGACCCACTCCTATATGTCATGAAAATTTTTAAATTTGGTGCCAAAATTACCCTAACCGACATTTTCTCATGGTTTATTACACAAATCCAATTGGACAAAGCAAATATTCAAAGATAAGCATAGTTTCAAAGTTCCCGTTTTATTTTCCCTCCCTACACTTAAACTGAACATTGTCCCCAATGTTCCCCAAAAGTATCAAAGTTATGATAATAGAAGGTAATAAAAAAACGAAAGAAACTAATACTCCCCTGATTAGCTCGGTAGGATCCGTGTAAAGTTGTGGTTACATCTTTCTTCAAGCAGAATGTTTGCGTGAAAAGCTCCTTCTCATCTTATGTATCTTCTTCTTGGTAAATTAAACCTGCACACTTGAGGAAAACAAACAAAACCTTCGCGTAAAATCGGCGGTAATAATATATATAGGACTCTACTAAACTAGGATATAATGCTTGTGGAATGGATGTTTACAGAATTTCTGAAAAATTAAGACCTGGAAAATTCCAAAAAATTATCAGTAGCTCAGAAAACAAGAAAAAGTAATCATTGTTTTGCTCCTTCCTGATGCCGTCAGGTTGCGATCCTGACGCCGTCAGGTTATCCTGACAAAAACTTGTCTGCGATTTTCAGGAAAAAATTCTGGAAATTTTACATCTTTAGAATCTGGAAAAATTTCCTGCAAAACATCCATTATGACTCGATACAAGCATTTGACTCGAACAAACACACATGTATATCTTTTAATTAATTGTAATTCTCATGTTTACGTTTCTTTTGAAAACGTGTGTAATCCTCCCTACACTTATCCCTTATGTAAAATACCTTTATATGTAATTAAGACGAGGTTAAAGACAAAATAAAGCATTTTTACAAATTTAAACATGAGAATAAACAATCAATAAAAGATATATAGCACAAACAAGTAAACAACTAAGCATGGGTTGCCTCCCACGAAGCGCTTTTCTTTATTTATGAGTCTTGTAGCTAGACTCGTAGTCGTGCCCCTACGCTACGTATAAGTATAAAGTAAGCCTATCCTCAAGAATGTCATAAGGATCAAACTTATCATTTAAGTTCCTAGTAGTACGTTTGGTTCGATATGCCTTTTCAAACTTCTCTCCATCGGGATCATAGATCGTTATCCTAATGTGCCACTCTCCATTACCATCACTAGGCGGTCTATCCCAATCCCATTTATGTTTAGGCTCATCGCTCTCAAGTTTCCACTTATTCATGACAAGGTTGAAGGGCAAGCTTCCTAGGAATTCGGTCATCTTTCTAAATACTAAGGCGTCCTCGAACGGGTTCACTTCCATGTCCCTAGCCATTTATTTTTCATGGAAAGTTGCTTTACTAGCAAAGGCTTCATCTAGGTAGAAAGGTCGTTGGGGACCTACGAAGTTCTTATCTAACCAAGGTCCATATCTAGATGGCGTTCTATCCAACCTAATCTCATGTGGGATTTCCTCTTCTTTGTAGTACGTATGCTTTTTGACATCATATATTGACCTAGCACTCCCCTCTCCTACCACTATTTTGGACATCTTACAATCAATGATGGCACTAGCGATAGCTAAGAATCCTCTTCCTACTAGCAATGGGCATGTCGGGTCCTTATTCATGTCTAGAACATGGAAATCCGCCAAAAGAGTCAATTCTCCTACGTGTACTACCATGTCTTTTATTATCCCTACCGAATATGCAATACTACCGTCCGCTAGACCTAAGATAGTTTTCGTTGGTTCTGTCTTACCTAAGTTAAGGCTTCTATGGAGGGACAACGGAACAAGATTGATGCATGATCCTAAGTCGGCTAGAGCATCGAGAGGTTTGGAAATTCCAAGCCTACACGGAAGAGTAAATAGCCCGGGATCGTCCTAACTTAGGTAGATTATTTCGCACAAAAGCGACCCATGTTTTCCAAGTTTAAGTTCTAACTCATATTTTTCTTTTAAAGCATTATAATAAGGTGCATGAGCTAAGACTTCAAGAACCGTTTTTTCTTGATGGAGTTCCTTGTACTCCTCTTCTAGATTAGGTTTGGGTTCTTGGTTGACGGGTTTCTCAAGAGTAGGTTCTACCAATGGTGCGGGGCCTTGGTACCTCATTTTGGATTGCTTGGAACCCTTGTTGATAGCATTTACCGAGTGAACCGGTGTGAGGGCATGGATGTGCACTCTCCCATGGTGAAAAAGAACATGAAGTCGATGAGATCGAACTCACTTTTGGGTTCTTTATAGTATCACTTGGGAGTGCTCCAATTTCCCGGTCATTAAATTCTTTTAAGAGGGCATCAAGCTTGTTTGTCATCTCGCTTTGTCTTCACTTAAAATCGGCTTCAAGCTTAGTCAATCGAGTTTCTTGAGATGACATGAATCTAGATGCAATTGCCTCAAGACTAGTGGGGTTCCTGGTGCTTGGAGGATTGAACCTATTAGGTGGACTAGGTGAGCTTTGGGGTGTGCTTGAGTTTTGGTTCCACTTAAGGTTAGGGTGATTTCTCCATGAGGTATTGTAAGAGTTTCCTAAGTTGTTTTGTTCGGGCTTGAAAGTGTACCACTTCTCTCCCGCTCCGTCGGTGCGCGTGGAGGCGTAGTCCGCAAAACCTTGTTCGGGGAGTCTTGTGCAATCACGAGTGTCATGAGGACCACTACATAACTCACAAGGTAGAGTGATTTTATTCACTTGATGTTAAGACTTAGGATTTTCGTAGGAGCTCATTAGGAATTTAACTTGATCTTCAAGCTCAAGCATCCTACGGTCGGAAGATTGTGAGTCAATGGGAGGCAAGGAGATTGCCTTTTGGGCAACTCACGGGGGTCATTCCAACTTTCGTTGTCATAGAGAGCAAGGTCCTCTATTATACCCCATGATTCTTCCGCGGTGAGATCACTAAGTTTTCCACCGGCCGCTTGGTCAATGGATCGCTTGGTGGGGTAGTTGACATGATCATAGAAGAGTTAGACTTGGAGCCTAAGATCAATGCCGTGATGAGGGACTTTATGAAGTAAGTCCTTGAATCGAGTCCATGCTTCGTAGAGAGATTCACCTTGACATTTTTGGAACATCAAGATATCATTCCTAAGCTTAGTGGTTCTCCCCGGTGGGAAAAATTGAGCAAGGAAGCGAGAGGTGAGATCATCCCAACTTGAGATGGAGCCGGCAGGAAGTCGCTCAAGCCAATTACTAGCTTGGTCCCGTAGAGAATTGGAAGAGACCAGACGTGGGTCTCCGAGTAGTAGCATCGAGGTCGATGGAATCGACAATTTTAAGAAATCCTTAAGATGCTGATTAGGATCTTCGGAACGAAGTCGATGGAATGCACATCCGTTTTGCATCAACAGGATGATGTCGGATCGCAGGGCCGTAGTTTGGGCTTGGTCGGGAAGCTCAATGGTGTTCCTATAGCCTAGGTGGCTTGGTCTCGAGTATTCACCAAGAGTACGGCCTCTTGGCGGGTCATTTGGTAGTAGGTTGATGAATGGTGGTGGGTTGTCACCTTTCATGATGAAAAGTGATGGGGTTTACGAACAAAGGTCACAAAGAAGGGGGATAGACTATGAGGAAGCTAAAAAATGAGAAAAATTTACTTGATAAGAATCAAGCAAAGAAACCTAAACGAGGTGAACTCTTAACTAGCTATTCTATTCCCCGGCAGCGGCGCCAAAAACTTGATAACGCTACACGCGTCGTTCGGGGTCAAAGGAACTTCCTTTTCGTCGAGCATTAGGGTAAGCCACGAGAATTGATATCGTTCTCTAGGGGAATAGGAATGCTAGTGAGAAGTTACTACGCTAAGGTTGGGGTTGAGGAAGATTATTTTTATCTTTTTATGTTTTTTTAGGAAATGGAAAGGTACGAATCTCGGGGTTTGGATTTGGGGGTTGGTATTTCTACCGATTACTTCTACTTGTCTAATTATCTAAACTAAGGTGTATGTAGTCTATGTCTAATTATTGTGTGCTCGTGTGATGATTTAAAGATGTGTTTACTTAGGTTTTATTACTCCTTAATTATCTCCTATTGATGGTTGAATTGTCACGTCCTTATTCTTAATCGCGTTGTGTGTCTAAAGTCGTAGGGTATGCATTTATCCCTATCTCTTTGAAACTACCAAAGGTTATCGCCTACAAAATCTCTAGGATTTATAAACTCAACTCTAAGGTACTCTTCGGATGGTTTAGTCTACAATGACTCTAGGTATTATAAGCTAAGGTTCACAAAGATTAATCAAGCATTAACTACACAACGAATGACCTATCGCAATACTAGATCATTAACAATTAAGATAAGAGACAACCAATCAATATTCAATAATCAAGTTTCATATTCCCTAAGCAAACACACAAGTAAATTAGCCGGGCATGGAGAACATGTAAGAATACACACAAGTAATTAAAGACATAATTGAATTAATGAAGTAAAACACTTATCTTGATGTAAGATAGGGAATGGAACCCTAAAATACTGTACAAGACAACCTTGGTTCGGTTTAGGTTTTTACTCCAAAAGACTACACACCGAAAACTAAAAAATTCGGATTCTATATATAAGATTACATATGCGACGCGTCGCACCTTTATGATTTGGGACGCCGTCGGGTCGCCGTCATTAGGGTTTCGTCTTGGCCACGTTAGTCTGGCGACGGCGTCACCTTATGCTTGTAGCACGCCTCCTTCATCTCGACGTCGTTCGGATCAAATCTAGGTCGTCTGAGTTGCGACGACCTACTCTTTTAAAACCTGAAGCTATCACTTGAAAATAAGCAATTTGGCTACTGAGCCGTCACAAAAGTGGTCCGACGCGTCATTATTTGTGCTCTAGCCGCCCCTTTAGTTCCAAAGCAAACTGAGTGTCTCGATTATTGACTTTGGCCATTTTCTTCGTATATTCGCGCCTTTTCGTCGAAAAGTGTCATTCCAACAATTTACCTTCAAGATACCTAAAAAGTGAAAAGGAACGATATTAAGTAATAACGGATACAAAAGTGATCAAATAAGGGCTTAAATGACCCCTCAAAAAGGTACATTTTAAAACCTTATCATCCGTCTAGCGTAAAGCTAGGGAGCCGTGGGACGCTCCTCTTTGCCCATGGGTATTTTGGTCATGGGTCATGGGTTATGGGTTGATCCATAGGTATTTCTTTAGATACAATGTATCTAATGAGTGCAATGTATCTAGTCAAGTGGTATGGTCAATACTATGTTATGGAATGCTTATCATGGTTGAAGTTATTTCCCATTATATAATACATAATAGTTATGTATATATTTGCCCAATATGTAAACACTAGTTGTTGTACATATGTATTACTAAATCATAAAATCACTTATACAAGTTTTAGTGTTTTATGTGAAAACGTAAGTGTGTTAGAAAACTATTGGCTCAAACATTTACGTATTTTATTTGTTTCGTTAAAATGATTTTACGTTTGTTATCGACAAAACATTAGAAGATCGTAAAATATAAATAAACGTTTTTACGGCTTATTTGTATTAACACTTTTTTCTTTCAAATATTTCTAACAACAAAATTAAATTTCATTAATAATTAAAACATTACATAATAATTCAAATAACATTAAAACATTACAAGAATAATTAAACTTAAACTAATAATCTAAGTTGTAGCGTGCCTTGATCTCCTGCAGCTTCTGTTGTTGGATTAGGGGTAAAGAGGGGTCAATTGCTGAATTATATAATATGATGTATTTCTCTCGTTTCTTTCGTTCATAAAATTCAAGTTTTTGACATTCTAATTCAAGTTTCTCCCTTTTCAACTCCGCTGCTTCTCGATGCGTCGCTTCTTGGATTTCCAACTTATGTTTCTTCAACTCCGCTGCTTCACGACGCGCCGCTTCTTGGTTTTTTGGCTCTTGTTTCTTCAACTGGAAATATTCGTCTGCTTGCGACTTATTCTTTCCCCATTTTACCAACTTCAAGCTGAAGAATTTGTCGGCTACCGCATCAGTAAACGAAGACTTGGATTGATCGGAGGCGGATGATTTCTACTTAATTTTCTTAGCTTGGTCATGACCAATTGGTCGCTCTTCTCGAGGCTCTTCCTCAGACTCATTTGCTTCTTAGTTCAAATTAAAACCACCATATGAGGTGGTTTCACGAAGTATTGGATTTCTTTCGACTCTTTTCGGGCTTAAGAAAAGCAGGCAACTCAACTTCCTTCCAAGCCTGATGATCCTTCAAAATGTTCCAACATTGCTCCAGTGTAAAGGGATGCTGGTACCTTGGTTTAAATTTGCGTTTTGCGATCCGATGCGCTCAAGGTCCCAAAGGCCGATGCATAATGCGTGTTGCGTTTAGTATTAAAAAGGTTAAAAAAAACTATTTATCACAAGTATATGCAACAAACTTATAAATAAATCACTAACATATTCAAAAGTAGATGATGACATGATGTTAAAATATATCAAAATTATACTTACAAGATACAAGTTATATCAGTAACAAAGAATCATAATTTACTCATAATTAAATCAATAGCAAAAGTTATCATTATAAAGTTTAGTCAAAATTGAACAATATATGAGTTCTAGCGTTGAATCAAATAAATTAACTCACTTTGTATCTAATTAAATAACATATGTGATTATTATAATCAAAGAAGAATATATGAGTTTTACACCTTGAATCACACAATAGAAAAAGAAAACTATTCGATTATGCATTAAAGTAAATTAAAGAATTTACTCATTTTGTAGAATCAGTCGCACCACCAGGAACTTAAATGAAATAAAAATGGGGTAATTTGAATGTAGGATAAGAACTATGGTTGTCAATGTGTATTTTTATGGACGTCATTTACTAAGGTCCTAATTAAAATAGTTGGGCTTCGTAAATCAACCTGAATTCTAAATTGCACTAATTGCGACTATTGTTAGCATTACACAAATGCGATAAATTGCGGTCAATTGCGAATGCAATCTGGAATGGCCTCGCATTAGGTGTCATGATGCGAAATTCCAAATGCAATGCAATGATGCGTGCAATTTACACAATGATGCGCGCATTTTTAAACCAAGGCTGGTGCACCACTTGATATTCTGCACACGCTTTTTGGTACACATTGAGGTCATTTTCACCACTTTCGTGATTCTTTTGAATATTACTGAAAATGGCACAAAATGCACCAACTCTATGGCAAACCCTATTTTTCCATTTGCTATGGATCGAGTCGTAACCTCTGTTTGAACCAGTTTCTTTTCTAAGGTAAATAATAACCTTATCCCAATAGCCTTCATAGCATTGCAAGTCTCGCTATTTTCTGACACATCACACCAAGATTTGCACAACGCTATCTCTTCCTCAGTTGTCCATAGCGTCAGCTCCTGATCATTATTCTTTCCATCATTCTTCTTGGCCTTTGCAGCTCATTTCGAATGCTTTTTAGCTTTGACGGGTGACATCTCTTCGACGGGAGATCGTCTTCAACTAGAGTCGAATCGTGAAACAAACCGTGACCCGAACCTTGACCCAATAGAATAATCTTGAGTCGGATAATAAGTTTGACTTGAACCAGTTCCCACATAAATATCTGATTATTGAATAATCGGCCATCAAAATCCATATCAAGATTAATTCGGTTAACCGTAGAATATGGTTGATGATTTGAGTGGGAAGACGTCGACGAATCCATATTTGGACGGTACAACCAGTTGGTGATTGGAATTAAGATTGTTGGTTGTTATGATAGGGTGGGTTGAATGGACAATTTTGATAAGAAAACATGTTTTGATTTTGTGGTGGTTGAGGTAGTTGTGAACGATATATTCGAAACTGACGGGTCGAAAATTAACAGTTGCTGATACACCGGTTAACCAAAAATTCGAATCCGGTGTTAAATGCGGAGCGGTTTCTTGCACTCGGGATCTTCGGGTTTTTGATTAGGGAGTTTTCTTAGACATGATGAAATGAGTGAAATAGTTTGAATTTGTAATTTGAGTGGGGTATCTATAGTGTAAAATATAAAAATTTAAAAATTTAAAAGATCTTTTTTTTTCTTTTTTTTAAACTATCATACGGTAACAACATTAAATGAAAAGTGAGATTGTTTTGTCCTTTTGTTTGTATTTATGTTGATTGTGCAAACGACTCAAATAAATAAATAAATAACCTCAATCAACACACGACCGATTCAACACAACAAGAGCGGCCGATTGATATATCGGTTGACCGATACAACTCGACCCTTACTGCAGTTAGCCTTAATCTAGCTAATCAAATAAATAGAAAATATAAACTGACAATAATTACACTATCATGTAAAGATAAAGTTAAATACAAATAGTTGTGATCGTGTCATATATTCTCGCATATGATTGAAGTAGTATAATGATTAATGTCAACAATGAAAGGTGTAACACCCAAAATAAATTGGAAATGCCGCAGTTATAAAACTTGTGCAAGAAGCATAGATCACAAGGCTTTAGGATAAAGTACGACTTACGATAAATACACTATTTGGGACCATGTCGTATAATTTTTAATGGAGATGATTTGCACTAATAAATTATTTATTTGCATACTCTAATGTACAAATAGTTAAAATAAAATGTTAATACTTTACAAGTACATAATGTATAAGTTAGAGTGTCCTGTTCAATTTTTAATGTTTGCAAATCAATTTTTAATTTTTAAACAGTAAAATAGCAAGGAACTGCAATTATAAAGTTTTCAAATTTTAGGACCAAATTTCATACTCTGATTTAGTGACCTTTAATAGAAGTGATCCGCAAGCATATTATTTTTTAAACATACACACAAATTTAGATATTAATAGATCTTTTTTATATGGGTTGAATAAGTACATTTATCCGAGTTGAAATGAGTTTTTTTTTGTTTTTTTTGTTTGTTTTTTTTTTTTTTTTTTTTTTTAAGTTCAAAGTACTAGTAGTTAGAATGTTGGTTTCGTTGTGATTGTTAAAACTCTAATATCAGTTTTCTCATAAAAAGTGTTTAACTAAAGTTTGTGCGTATGCAAATTTGTCAAGTTTGTTGGGATGTTTCTTTCTTCATCAAGTTCTTATAGTCAAATGAATTATAGTTACGTAAAGGTAAAAAGGAAGTAGTATGAGCTTAAATGATTACGCATTTACGTAAGCATGAGACGAAGATCTTGTTTTGCTCGTTTTACTTTTTGATGGGTTTTTATTTTTGGGGACTCTAAATACACTAATATGATTACACTCTACTTACATAATTAAAAATAAAAGCACGTAAGCACTATAAAATACTATCTTTATCCTAAAATTATAATCTTTATTTTTATTTAAGATATGCTTTTCCTTGTGAAAACCCAGGGGGTGTTTGTGTTTGATTATCAGCCACCAAAATGACGTTTACAAAACACGGTTTTGCAAAAGTAACTCATAGGGTCCAGTTTGCAAACAATGTTTGAGTGCAAATAATCCAATTATCACGTTTCTAGCCAAACACTAAAAGTTGATTATTCACGTTTTCAAAACGTGATAATCAAATAATCACGTTTTGACTGAGTTGCCAAACACCCCCCACTTTTATTAAACTGTATGATTTTTATTTATAGATAATAATTTTGTCTATAGATAATAATTTTAAGACCGAAAGAATATTAATTAAGATTCCCATAAACCACAATTAAAATACGAGTAAATTGGAAAAATCGTCCTCGTGGTTTAGCCAAATTGCAGATTTCGTCCGTACTGTTCATTAAGTGCAAAAACAGTCCTTATTTGACACTGTTTCGTCCAGTTTGGTCCCCCGAAACTAACATCGTTAGTTTGTGCTCATAACAAATAGAGCCAAATCTGCAATTTGCTCGAGGACGATTTTTGCAATTTACTCTGTTTTTTATATAAAAAATGTTTTATATAAAAACGTTTTAAAAAAAAGTTTTTATATAAAACGTTTTTATATAAAGTTTTTTTATATAAAAATGTTTTTATGTAAGAATATTAAAAAAGTTTTTTATATAAAAACGTTTCATATAAAACAACATTTTTATATAAAAAGCATTTTCTAAAAAAAAGTTACTTGACGATAAAAATTATTAAAAAAAAATCGAACAAAAACGGATAAAAACGTTATTTTTTTCCCGTTTTCATTTTTTTTCCATTTTCATCCGATTTTATCTGTTTTCATCCATTTTTGTTTGTTTTCTTTTACTTTTATCATGTTTTTCTTACGATTTTGTTTGTTTTTATTATCCGTTTTGGTTTGTTTTGTCCCTTTTTTTTTACGCTGTTTATTTATATAAATGGAAAGAAATTAAGTTTTTGTTCTATTTTTATATAATAATTTTTTATATAAACAGATAAAATCGGATGAAAATGGACAAAAATAAAAACGGGAAAAAAATATGTTTTTGTCGTTTTATCCGTTTGGCTTACTAGTTTGATTAGATTGTACATTGTGGTTAAATTGTTGTATATTTTAGTGAAGGGGTAAATTAAATAGTGTATTAATTGTATGTCTTGAATAGTGTTTTTTAGTTGTATTTGTGCTTCAAATAGTTTGTACATTGTGTTTTATAAATTATATTTTTTATCAAATGTGTGTTTTAAATACGACATTAATTACTGTTGACCATCAATATGTGTAGGTGTTTATGCATAAAGTAATTATACATATAGCTTAAGTAGTTGTATTTGCTTAAAATCTATATATGAAAATCTTAAAAAATTAGAAGAAGAGAGAGAACCTCCATTATAAGTATAAGCTAGCCGAGTACCCGAGAGAGAGATCCCTCTCCGCGCGACATAGTTGCAATGACACACTCGTCTTTAATGACATAGTTGCATATAGATGTTCGGTGTTGTAAAAATTGCATAGTCTAAAAATCGGCTAAATCGAGTATAAATCGAACAAAAAATGACTAAATCCGTCAACTCGGTTAATGCGGGTCAACTTTTTCCAAAAATTAAAATTGAGATTTTTATTTGAGTAAATTGCAAAAATCGTCCTCGTGGTTTAGACAAATTGCAGATTTCGTCCGTACTGTTCATTAACGAGCACAAACTAACGGTGTTAGTTTCGGGGGACCAAAACTGGACGAAACAGTGTCAAATAAGGACTGTTTTTTCACTTAATGAACAGTACGGACGAAATCTGCAATTTGGCTAAACCACGAGGACGATTTTTCCAATTTACTCTTAAAATACTCTCAACTACCTCTCATACATCTACATATGAGAAGATACATCATCTGCAATCGATAAATAATTTAAGGAACTTAACTAGGGGTGATATCGGTAAAATACGATTAGAAATGGCCAAAATAAAACCATTCCCTCTCAAACCACTCCTCATTGCTCTTACTCAAAATATGTGACATACAATATAATAATATCACAAGAAAAGAAGAAAAAAAGAAAGAGTAAAAAAACTATTGCATAAAGAACATTTAACTCCCAAACAAATGTTATTCATCATAAGAGTATCATCTATACCGAGCATGTCTTATATATGCCAACTAACACTAATATTTAATCACTAGCTTATTACTCAATGAAGTTCTATCATTTTTTTACGCAGAATTGATTGAATAGATAGCAAAAAATATGACAAAGAGTCATAAGAAAGACTCCATTCCCTCACCCTCATCCACTTACAACTCTACTAGATGTAGAAATGTAACACGACAGCAAATGGGAAGAAAAAGGGAGAAAAAAAAAATATACATAAAACACTTTTAAAAAAAAACATAAAACACTTATTAAGTATAGTATCCCCGGACGGAAAGAGTTTGGATCACACAGAAGGCTGGAGAACATATCCAGCAAATCCGGATATCCACAGATGGACCACAGCTCCGGACATCCGGATGTCCACAAATGAACCACAACTTCGGCGCATATAGATATCCGCTGAAGAACAATGCTATTGAAGTACAGACCATCTACAGCTGGTAGTAAAATCCAAGCCTAGGAAATCCACCACTTAGCCAAGAAGGGTAAAGAATATAAGTTGAGATCGAGAGATAAATATATGACTGCCATTTGGGGAAGGGCGGTGACTCATCAATCGAGGATGGTGTTCCCGAATCCTATAAGCACAATTAACGACGCATAAAGCAAGTCAAAGGGCGTGATTACGAGGCGAACACCACATAACCCTTCGGTTAATAAGGTGAATTCCACCCGTGATCCCTAGAACATGACAAAAACCACTCGCCTATAAATACCAAGGTAAAATGCCACCAAGGGGTAGATCTTTTGCATGTAAAACACACACACAAAAGTTTATTCTCTTTAGAATCTTACTCTTATACTCAAGATCATGGACCCCCTCACACGATGAGATTGACAGTTGTTCTTTTCGTAGCAGGTGATCAACATATTGCTATCACTTAGTCCATTATTCCCCCAAATCGTCAAAAAACCCTTGTTTCTCGTAAGTTCGACCCTACTCTAAAACTAACCCCTGAATCTTGTACTAACAAGTTGGCGCGTGGGACCATTACACAACCACGTCCAAAAAAATCCCAAATGAGCAATTCGACCAATGATACTTCTCCAAATCTCGAAGGTTCGTAGTACGAAACACTGTGGAAATGGGAAGTGGACGATCGCTTGTCCATCCGCCCAGATATGTGCCAGAAGAAATTGTTCGTGAGTTTTGTGACAGAAACTATGACCAACTCCTACCTATGATGGCCGAGAAGGTTCATTAGGAAAAACTCAAATGTGTCTAAACTCGTTTAAGTTTGGGAGAAAGTTTTAAAAAAGACTCACAAACTCAAGAAAAGTCCAATACTTCGAGTTAGAAACCACAGATGGAAAAAGAAATGGTCCAAAAAGAGGAGGAAGGAAAGACCAAGCATCAAATTTGGGACTAAACTCCATTATTAGTCTCCTAGCGTCTTTTCTAGGCTAGGACATAGAGACCCTGAACCTTCCTCCCGTCAAAACTCCAAAGAAGTAAATGTCTTCTCCCAAGCTAGGCCTAAAAGATGCATATATGTTCTCTCTCCTTAGCTCTAGGTAGCGTACCCGCAAGGAGTGAATATCAAAACCTAAGGAATGCATATCCGCTAGTGCACTTTCCCGTCTAGGGTCAAGAGTACTCGAGGAACAGAGGAAAGAGGTGAGAAAACTCATCCGGAGTTATGTCATTTGCTCTAGTTAGAGGCAAAGGGAGATTGAGAAAAAATGGGAAAACTCCTCGGATAGCGAATGCAATGAAGGAGGTAATTAGAAGTAGAAATAAAAAAAACTAAAATCCAGCACTAAGGATGATGATTTGTATTTTCCATATAAGTGTGAAGCAACAACTCCCTTCACGAACTGAATTTGGAAATTTGTTTTTCCAAAACGAGTTCGAATTCGAATGCCTGCCAAATAGGAACGTTGGGCTATGCCAACTTGGTGCCATATAGTCAACTCCGCTTTGATAGGTGAAGTCAATCTATGGCTTGACGAGCTTTCCTCGAAAAGCGCTAACAAGTTTGAGAAACTATAAAGGATTTATTTGGCCTATTTCCTCCAACAGAAGAAGTACACTAAAGACCCTGTAAAACTCCATCACATAAAGCACAAAGGAAGGGAGTCTACAGAAGCGTTCATGAACTGGTTCAAAGCTGAAAGCTTGTATGTCAAAAGAGCCCCGGAATGCTTGGGAGCATTTGGATTTATACACGGAACAATTAACTCCGACTTGATCAAATGACTAAATGATAACATACCAAAGACGGTGGATAAAATGATGAATGTCATGAAGGCCTTCATTGGAGGAAAGGTAGCCGCAACTAACCAATCCAAGAGAAAGACCTTCTCGTCATGGAAGAATCAGGATGGCATAGCAAAATTAAGTACTGGTCCAAGCTTTGGCAAGAAGATGGATTTTAAAGGTCGCCAAAGGTCCGACAGTAAAAGAGTGATCATTTCACACTTCCCACTAAAACCCTAAAGAATATCCTAGCTACAGAGCCTATAAAGGTAAGCTTTACGACACCACCACCAAAGTCATATTTTACAAAAAACATAAACGAAAACAAATTATGTGAATTTTATGGGATAAAGGGCACAATACGGATGACTGCTTTCACCTCAAGAAACATATTGAAGAAGCAGTCTGGTCCAGACACCTGACTCATTTGATTAAAGAGATCAAAAAGACCAAACCAAAAGTAAGTGCTTCAAAGGCGATGAAGAAAGAAGAGACCGCGACAAAAGAAAAAGGGAAGACAATATTCATGGTTTTACCTTGGCAACAAGTCACAAGGAAAAGGACCAGCCAAACTCTCCTTCTAGCATGAAAACCTCATTTCCCCCTCTAGAAGGAGGTGATTTTAAAATTACCTTATCCAGACAGAAGTCAGTGGACACCAAGTTCATCGTTTGTTGTAGACGACGAAGTGCCTTAGAAATCTTATATGAGCATTGCTTCAATCGCCTACGGACAGAAGTCCGGAATAGGTTGACTCTAACCGAAAACTCAACAAATGTATAGGAACTCCATGGTGGTACGATCTGCGTCCCAATATAATAGAATAATGGGTAGGTCGGGAATAAGGATGCTACAAGTTCTTGTTTCCACAACCCATGGTATGATGAAGTTCCCTACGAGAGCAGTGGTGGTCACCATACATAGTGAAAGGACCGCGCTAGTTGAATGTGGGATGATAGCAGAACCCCCGCTACCACAACTCCAAGAAATAGCTATGGTAAAGTAAGATGGATTATATTTAGCAACCCATTATATCTAGATCAAATGATTATGATAGCTGGAAGTTTAAGTGAATAGGGAAAGGTTGATCTCTATGAACTATTGAAAGCCAACTTAGACGTGTTTACTTGGAAAAATTCAGATATGACCGGAGTTCCCAGACCAATGACAAAACATTGACTAAATGTCAAAAACAAACATCCACTGGTAAGGAAAAAGAAAGAGGGCAAGCCCTAGACATAATCAAATAAATAAATGAGGAGGTAGTGAAGCTGGTAGAAGCATGTATTGTGAGGAGAGTTCATTACTGGAACGCCCGCCCTAACTTTGTTTTTAGCTGAAAACCGGCATACAGTCATTCAAACCAGTGCACTTTGTGCAGCCAAAAAAATTTTTGCGTACTTAATTGCAAAACCGATACACATATGGGCCTGAACAACATAGAACAATTTTTCAACTAAAAAAGTTGCTTTAACCCATTTACATAAAAGCCATAATGAACAAAACTTGCACAATTCATTTACAAATACAAGAAAACATTTATATACATTAGCATAGCCATACAAGGAGCGAAAAAATGTCTGTTACAATAATTAGGAGTTGTTCTAAACACTCCTTTCAAACCATAAATTAGCATAAGTTGTTCTAAACACAATACTTGACGAAAAGATTAACATGAACAGTTTTGACACCTTAACTACTAAAACTAAAACATTTTTTGGGCGTTTACAAACTACATATCAAAGTGTTAGTAAGAGACACTCGTCACCTATACCACGAATGTGACACTCCCTCAAATTTCCATTCTTCTACATCTTCTAGCCTTGAACCTTTTTCACATACCTATAAGAGACATTGTTGGGTCTAAAAATTGACCCAATCACCCTTAACAAGATTTGAAAATAAAATAGCCTAACTCACTATATAAATAGTGATTGGCTCACTGATAAAGAAATCAGTGAGTGCTTTTTAGTGCTCTTTACTTACTGATACGGTGTCAGTGAGTAAAATATAAGAGCTACAAACAACACCAGTGACACTGAGATTTGACAAATGTCTCAGTGATCCTGAAGACGCTATATCTACATACAGACTGAAAAATATGGGCGGAAACTTCCAAGAGAAGAAGTCAAACAAGTACAAAACATTACCATAGAAGTGAGAATATTAGTTATGACAATTCCAAAAGGATGGTTGGTGGTTTTCCAAAAGAGGAAGATGAAGATGGACCACATGATGGACCACATCTCACCATCATCACATGTCTTTGTATTTTAGTTCCTATATATATGTGTGTATTGTAAAAGAGATAGTTATGCATCCTAAACAAACACATAATACATAGTATTAGTTGATAGGATCATCCTCTCATTGAAACACAAGCATAGCTTGGATCAATGAGAGTTTATTTGTCATTCAATGGGGATAATATACCGAAATTATCCCCGTAAAAAGTTGAGGATGTTATCATGTAGTCTACTTGGTATTGAGAAATCTTGTAACTATTGTTCATCATGAATAATGAAGTTGTTCTTTTTTTATCAAGATTTACTAAATTCTTTGGACCAACAAGTGGTATCAGAGCGGGTGGATTATTCTCATGATCCAGATCTGTTCATAGCTACTGATAACATTCTTCATTTGTCAAAAAAAAATCAAGTGTTAACCTTCAAAAACTGCTACTGTATAGCAATTTTTGAGGAGAAGAAGACACTGATATTTGACAAAATTGACAATAAACAAAAAACTCACACTTACCCACCCACTCATATCTTATCCACACACATCCCAACACAAACACAAAACCTATACACACAAAAACCCATATCCAGATCTATTTCACAATCATTCTTATTCACAAAACAAAAAAAACACCAAAACCTCTCGATCTATCAACACACTCAAAAAATTCATCATCAAAAGATGATAAATCCAAATCCGATCAAAACACAGCTTCACCATCACCAAGAAAAATCCACTCAACAAACCTAAAATCATCACATATCAACAAAAAAACCGACACATATTCATTAGTCAAAAAATCGAGAAACAAAAAAAATCATCACAATTTCATACCTACAATCAAAAACCACGCAGCAATAACTACATCTACAATCAAACCTGATCGTTACCCCTATTCGTGCTTCATTAACAGTAATGGGATTTAGGTAAGATAGATTGTGGCGACTGACATGTTGTAATGGGTTTTGAATCGGATTCGTGGTTAGGGATTAAAACGGTATTTGTGATGGTGTGGTAATCGGTGTATAATGATTTTTTTAGGTGTATGTGGTGTAATGACAAAGTTGTGACTTTGTATTCCAGAGTCTGATTTTCGATATGAAGATTTGTTGTAAAGTTGGTAAATGGGTTGTGACATTTGTCAGTGTCCAAAAATCAAAGAGATATAGAGATCAATTGGTGTGTATTAGACTCAGCCTAAACACATTCAAACTGATATCAAGTGTTGTTTGTCAGGCTGAGCCTGAAAGAGTATCGTTGAGGTGAAAATAATGTCGAGTTTGTTCAGGCACTAATTAAGTAATCAGTGAATCGCTAAAAAAAGATTTTGGTTACCCTGAATGTACTTGTGGGTTTTGATAGCCTGCTATTGTCCCTAAAAATTTCAGGAATGATGCTAATCCTGATAAGTTGAAACATATTGATGTTTATACATCAGGGAATGTTGTTTTGGCCTCGGGCTGATCGAATGAGTTACGAATTGTAACTCATGGTGTAAACTGAATCGGGGGTTGTCAGTGTTGTTGTTATTTCAAAAAAAACCTGAGCCTGATTATATGTCCATCAGAGTGGGTAGCAAAAAATGTGGTGAGAAAGTGAAATCAGTGAGTGGTGTTTCTTCAGGTATAGCCTGAATGAGTTGTAATTCTCACATGTATCTTGAAAGAAATCAGAGACAGATAACTCAACATAGACACAAGTCAGTGTGTTTCATATCAAGGTGTAATGGTAAATGTGTGGACATTGATGTATCAAATTGAACCAGGTCCCTAATTAGCTTTAACAGTTAATTTGTATAAGGGAATACTGATAGAGTGTGAAAAAGAAGAAGGTCACTGATGAATCAAAATTGAACCAGGACTCATATTCACACAAAACATATGAACCCAAGGCCTTGAACCTGGTCAATGAACCCCCAGTCACTGAACCCCAAGGTCACTGAACCTGATCATTGAACTTGGGCCCTGAACTCCCACTCACAGAACTGGCCACTGAACCCACTGAAAATTACTCACTGAACCCCTAATTACTGAACCAGTAACTGAGGCTGAACCTTAGCCAGTGAACCCTCCCACTGAAATGGGTGACTGAACCTGGTCACTGAGACCTAAAGGATTATACAGCCTGAACCTGGGTACTGAACCTCAGCCACGAATCCTGAGACTGAACCCTCAGTCCTACGCTTTCTACCAATCACCTAAGGCTATTTGTATATTCAAATAGGGGGAGACTGTTGGGTCCAAAAATTGACCCAATCACCCTTAACAAGATTTGAAAATAAAATAGCCTAACTCACTATATAAATAGTGAGTGACTCACTGATAAAGAAATCAGTGAGCGTTGTTTAGTGCTCTTTACTTACTGATACGGTGTCAGTGAGTAAAATATAAGAGCTACAAACAACACCAGTGACACTGAGATTTGACAAATGTCTTAGTGATCCTGAAGACGCTATCTCTACATACAAACTGAAAAATATGGGCGGGAACTTCCAAGAGAAGAAGTCAAACAAGTACAAGACATTACCATAGAAGTGAGAATAATAGTTATGACAATTCCAAAAGGATGGTTGGTGGTTTTCCAAAAGAGGAAGATGAAGATGGACCACATCTCACCATCATCACATGTCTTTGTATTTTAGTTCCTATATATATGTGTGTATTGTAAAAGAGATAGTTATGCATCCTAAACAAACACATAATATTAGTTGATAGGATCATCCTCTCATTGAAACACAAGCATAGCTTGGATCAATGAGAGTTTATTTGTCATTCAATGGGGATAATATACCGAAATTAGCCCCGTAAAAAGTTGAGGATGTTATCATGTAGTCTAGTTGGTATTGAGAAATTTTGTAACTATTGTTCATCATGAATAATGAAGTTGTACTTTATTTTATCAAGATTTACTAAATTCTTTGGACCAACAGACATAAACTGAGAATGAAAAATCCTTGCGACTTAGGTGTCGTTTGTTTTTTTTCCAATAAGCACTTTTTTCCTCTTTTCACTTCTTTTGTCTGCAGGAGGGCAGAGATTTCTGTTTGTTTTTTTTACAGACATAAGTGTTTCTTTTCACTTATTTCCTCTTCTAAATTTCAGACATTATCTTTCACTTCTTACCTCTTCTTTCACAACCCCTACATCTCTTTCTCAATATTTTACATCTCTTTTATGTTTCGTCCGTCTTTTTACGCTTTCATCCGTTTTTTTCGTTTTCGTCCGTTCTTTTACGTTTTCGCCCGTTTTTTTACGTTTTCGCCTCTTTTTTACGTTTTCTTACATTTTCGCCCGTTTTCTTAAGTTTTCGTCCGCTTTATTACGTTTACGTTCGTTTTTTTATGTCTTCATCTGTTTTTTTATGTTTTCGTCTGTATTTTACGTATTCGCCCGTTTTTTACGTTTCTTCCGTATTCTTACGTTTATGTCCGTTTTCGTCTGTTTTTACCTTTTTTTACGTTTTCGATCATATTTTTACGTTTTCGTGTATTTCTTTACGTTTTCGTCCGTTTTCTTATGTTTTCGCCTGCTTTTTTACGTTTTCGTCCGTTTTTTATGTTTTCATCTGTTTTTTTCGTCCATTTTCGTCCCTTTTTACGTTTTCGGCCATTTTTTTACGTTTTCGTCCGTTTGCTTACGTTTTCGCCATTTTTATTTACTTTTTCGTTCTTTTTTACGTTTTCGTCCGTTTTTTCGTTTTCTACCGCTTTTTTACGTTTCCGTCCGTTTTTTACGTTTTAGACCGTTTTTTATATTTTCATCTGTTTATTTTACGTTTTTATCCGTTTTCATATGTATTTTAAGCGATTGCTTGTTTTGCACTCAATAGCACAAAAAACTAGTGAAAAAGAAAAAGGAAAGAAAAAATGTTACTTCAATAGCACAAAAAATACTAGTGAAAAAGAAAAAAGAAAAAGAAAAAGAAAAAAAGTAGAAAAAACAGAAAAAGGAAAGAAGTACTTCAATAGCACAAAAAACAAATGGTCTTCTTCTTGCAGATAAAGAGCTTAAATGTACATCTTCTTTTGCAGACATGGTTTACAGATGAAAAGGTAAAAGCTCTGAAAAAACAAACGACACATAAAGTAAACTGAACTAATCTAAGTTAACATAAACATGAATAAGCATTATCTAAATGTTGGAATTATATAACATGACTAATCATAAATATAAAAAATAAACATCAAAGTAAGTGCGGAAGCGTATAGGAACATATAATGAATAATTAATTAACTAAAGAATAAAGTATGCGTACCTTTCTTGATTCTAGCCGAACAAGAATCAAATCCACAAACTAGCAATTGAGATAAACCCTAATTAGGGTTGGAGTGCTAGTCGACTTAATAAAGTCGAATAGTGTAAATCACCAAAATCCAAAGTAGGATTTCTCTACGATCATGTACGCGTATTGTTAGCGATTTAATTAGAATGCTAGTTCAAGTCACGATTAAAGCATACAACAAACAAGGTTTAGCTTTAATATAATAAATAGTCAAAACCTTTTTTTCTTGCATCTTCGAACATGTATATGCAAATATGTAAAAAAACATGAAATCATTCACATGACATGATATCATATACAGTAAAGATATTCATATCATATGCGTATGAATGCACATGATTCGCTGTAAAGATATACAGTAAAGATATCAAGAGGAAAAGTTAGTGTCGATCGTTTGTACCAAATCAACCAAAAGACCAAAAGGGTGTGTATATATATAGCATTAAACCTTGTCTAACAAGTCATTGCAAGTACCTCCTTAAGTTTCAAAACTCGACACTCAACCCCCTCGTTTTTCTTAGCTCGACCATATAAATATTTCGTGATATAATTAAATCTCATACGCAACGCGTGCAATCCCATAGGTCTCGAGTTCGATCCTAACACACATCTATTAATATTTTGTCCATTAAACCAACAGCTCCCACTTGGACATATCTTAATAGTGTGATCACATCGGTTAGCGTCTAGCAACACTTCGATGCCTCTAGCACGACTCGAGTAAGGTCTCCTGGAAAAAACCTTTTAATGATTTCTCATTATTATTATCCTTTTGTTTCTAATACCATGTTAAATAAAGATATGGAATTAAGTCATTCTTTATCCAACTATTCTGTTTCTCGTTATAAGTGATTGAGCAAGATTACCAAATCTTCTGAACATATTCAGGGGAGAACTTTGGGCGTGGCCACGCAAACATCTTGTCAACCCTACGAGGGGCCCAGCAGTATTAAACTCCAAAATAAATTTGAAGGAACAAATTCTATCTTGACTACGAGAATAACCCATGAACTTTGCAACACTTCAGGAAACAACCCTTATGACTACCAGTTACGTATAGCGTTAAGTTGTTCCACAGAAGTGCACTACATTCATGACACTTATCTGGTATCTCAAGTCTGAGGATAACTATTCATGATTTACTTATAACAATATCCACAAAGTAAATTATGTAGTTGGGATAAGTCCTATATTCAATTTATTGAATATCATCTGAAATTGGTATGCATTCTCATCAATATACTTTCAAGTATATTCTACCATATCTCTCAGATTTGTCTTAGTTTAATGATACTCCCATATCATTAATTGACAACGGACGATTTAGAATAAATAAATTTATTCACGGATTAAACATGCAAATATAGGATACAATATATTATAAAATCAAACATACCAAGTATTTGATTTATTATAACAATTGTTTAAAATCCCTTATCCAAATACCAAATAGATCAATGCATGAAAATTCCTGTTGATGAATTATGCCTCAAGTAATGACAATCATACTTGTTGACAAGGCATAAATCAACCAACTTGATCTATCATAATTTTGAGAATACTTATTTCAAGAATTCAATTAGTGAAGTCCTTATATGTGTGCATTCACCAATCCACATAATAATTCATAAAGTGTGTGACATCCTCTATCACCAATTTATGACAATTTAAACTTTCAAACATTTTAAAGTTTAAAGTATCCTTATTCTTTTAATGTATAATGCAACTGCGCTCTTAGTAGCACAACTAGTTCACATGGCCATTAATAAGGATGAAATCCTACCATGACTAGTATTGAGTGTCATCTCAATTAAACCAGCATCATTGTATACAAACAACAATATGCTCATTAAAACTCCGTAAACTTTAATATCCTTGTGTAATGTTTGATGCTTTCCTAACTTTCAAGTTTAAAGCTGATGACAATTTTTACAACATTTGACATATTGTTCATCCATAGAATCTAGGAGCAATTCCAGGCTGAGGATGTAATTCTTTTAGAATATTCATTACACAAGTTATCTAATAACTTTTAATTAGATATCAATGTTGTCAAATCATCTATCATTCAAGAATGATACGACAATTTAAATACACTACATGATGTACATGATGAATCTTCATGTCAAACTTAGATTTCATTCATGTTCTATCTTGTCAAAAAATATTTATCCATTTCCCAAACGATATATCATGTTTTATTAGAATCATTTATTTTACTGCACATGTTTATTAATAATAAACATATATTCCAAGGTTGTATGTTTTAATTCTTAAATCTTACAAGTGAAGTTTCATTCCAGTCTAAGACTTAACATTTAGCTTATAAGGAATGCTACTTCCTATATGTTATACAACATATAAGATTTAAAACCTTAACATAATACTCCCACTAGCTTTCAGTAATACTTAAAATTTATCTTATTTTAATTATAAATCAAAAATGGATTTAATAATTTAACATAAGAATAATTTCATAGATGCATGCATTTATCCATTCATGAATTATTTGCACTTTGTACACTTTCAAAGATTATATGAATTCAAAAAACATTTCAATTACTTACCGTCCTCGCTCAAGTAATTTCTTAAGAAAGAGTTTTGATATTTCATTGTCATTTTTCATATTAATGAAATCCAATATGACAATTATCATCTTTATATATTTAATGTGTCTTGAAAAGAATATTCAATCATAATTAATTGCTTAAGTATGATTAATAATCTTGTCATAAAACATGCATTAAATATGTGTACAATATTGTCCATATGATTTCTACATAGAAATTCAAACCACTAGGGTTTTTCATCTCTTTGAAGAAACTCATTTCCATTCTCTAGTCAAACTATTAAGATAAACCAAATTTCCAAAATTGATTATCTTTATGGACAGCATCTTTAACATTCATAGTATGAGTAATTTACCCAGTTCAATATTTGGTAATCTATCATAATGATTATCAGGTTTACTATAATCTTGTAACTCATATTTCTCAAAGATATAAGTCAAATACTTGAGATATCCTTGCAGATCTATGAATGAAAATTCCATCATCTTGAGGTCTATCATTTTCATGTCTAACCTCATCATGATATATACTAGTGTGTTTTAGAAGATTATGTATCTTGTAATTTTATCTTTCAAGATAAAAAAAAAACTCCCACTTGCCTTTTGTAATATATAGACTATCTATATATACTTAACAGTTAGAGCAAAACTACATTGTTCTCTTTTTGGGACATTACAAATACACATTGATAATTCTTGACGTTACTTTGTTAATAACCTATTCATAAATAGTTTAACAAATTCAGAATCTTCAATTTTAAAACTTAATGTGATTCATCACATTCCATAATAAAATGGTGTTTTATTAATCTTCTAGGTTGGAGTCATATTGAGTATATTCAATCCATACTCAATTTCTAACCTTGTTACTTTTTAAGAAAGAAGTTATGGTTATCTTGAATCAAACAAATCAAATATACTTTGATTCTCCTAACTGAACATACCATCAACTTGTGGTATTCATTAGAATTAATATTGTAAGACAATCTAACAATATATAAGATAAACATATTCCTTTTGGCTTACCTATTTACCAACTAAGTCAACTTAATGGTATAATAGACTTTTCAAGCCAATTGCATGCTTTATAACCCAAGTACTCTTTAACCAAGTCACTTCATATCCATGTTTCAACAAGAAAACATAAACTGTTATAATCCCATTATACGTTATAAATCATTGATCAATTCAATGACTTCTTGTTATATGTCTTAATTAAAAAACATAACAAGTTAACGTCTTACTTTATTATAAGTCTTAAAAGACTTTATGTTTATGTCTTTACAATGAATCATAAACATGTTTAACTAAAGTAATTCTGAACACAACTCTTGGTTTCAATAGTAATTTCAAGTTAATTTATTTACTTCACAATAATGTAGGACTACATTATTTTATTCATTTATTTATGTCATTTCAAAAATTCATAAATATACAAATTAAAGTAGTATTGGATTACTTCATCTATTTATGTCATTCTAATAATACATAAATATTTAAATTGAAGTAGTCTTATATCTATCATCTTGACACATATTCTAAATACTTGTCTAATTTTAGAAACTGCAAATATGTCCATGCAAGGTCTGACTTCACATAGAGATTTACTTTGTTGTTACAATCTCGCCAAGTTCTGACATGACGTAAATTGCAACACCAAGTGTTTCTTGAATTAGAAATGTATAAGAACGTTAGTCTCTTACCTTGCAGTCAAGAGAATCCTTTAAATCATATACCTATATGTTGTACCTTGCACACAATATAGATTTCTCCCACTTGTGCATGGAACAACATCATGTAGCAGATAAACAACACGACATATGTTTGTTTATGTGACTAATATGATTGTGTCATTGATATTAGCATAACTAGTAGATGTAGAACCACTTCATTGTCTAATAAGGAAACGTACATGACTATCCTTGAAAACATAAGTGTCTACAAGTGGAAAGTAATTATCTTAAGACATTCTAGAGATAATCTGGGTTACTACCAAGATAACAAAGCTTGTAACTCCCACTGAATTAGAGATCATTACATTAACTCCTTATTCAGTAATAAGAACAATACTCCCGCTGGATTTGAAAACATTGTAAGTGTTTCATTAACCAGTGAAAGAAAATAGCGTTCTATTTACTTCCCTACACCTTTGAGAAAGTCCATACATAACAATTACTTATGTACTTAAAAGAATGTATTCTACTATGTAGATGATGAAGTCATCCATTATTGCTATTAACTTAAAAAATTGGGCATGCAATTTCTTTCTTAATAGTTCTACTATTCCAACAATTGTAAGTAGTACTTTTAAATGGTCAAAGCACAACAACTAGATAAAATATGCTAGTTTGTCTTTTACCAATTATACAGTAATTAGTCTAGCTTCTAATTTAATAACTCAGAAAACATGCAATTTTCTTAACTATTAAAATTTGCTTACGAGTTATGTATTTAGAATTTAGACAATTCTAATTGTCCTATCATACCTTTCTTCATTCATGAAAAGGAATAGGATTGAATCTCACTCTTTCTTATGAAAAGAGGACTAGGTTTATTCTTTTAGTAAGGTTGACTCTACCAAAAACCCTTACAGGTGTAGATCAATTTACTAATACATGAATAACCTTCATTTACGGTTTAATGTTGCATTAATACATTTAAAGAATTAGCAAAATTCAATTTTAGTATTTTCGATAATTAAACTTTTCAAGAAAATAAAATACCCAAGGTAATATTCATATAACCATAGAATTTTCTCGAAAACTAGGATCCAAATTATCGTAGTTCCATTACATCATTTGATCTACTAGTAACGAAAGCACATAATAGGGTAATCTGTCGAACAATAATTGGCAAACAATTTCCAATTCCTAGATCATTATGGGATTTATATTTTCCAACGCTATTGCAAATATAAACATGTTTCATCCCATCTTATGCCATTGAGTCCAAGTCTCACTTCCTACTCAACTTAAGTGTCTAACTTAAAGAACTGCAAATATGTCCATGTAAGGTCTCACTTTACATAGAGATTTACCTCTCCATTACAATCTAGCCAAGTACTCTCATGACATAAATTGCAACTTCAAGTGTTCTTTTTAATTAGATGGCATATATCTTAATTTATAAAGAGTACTCACTTTGATTTTATGTGGTCAAATCAAATATGTACAAAGATGTCATGCATTCATCTTGTAGCATAAATTTAATAAAAAACTTTTTATTACCAATTCATAAAGATCAAATTATCAAAGTTTTGATTGAGGTATTGGGTTCACCAATCAAGGAATTTAGTGTTAATTATCATCCATTATACCGTACTTTTGCATAAGTGTAAACACTTAGTGTTTCGGGTAATTACCACCGAAGTGGCGCATGGAATTAAAACTAATTCGCCCTTAAGATGAGCTTGTACTTTTATGGCTTACTAAGTAGCTCCATTCGAACTTACAGAGGGCAGAGGACCGGTAAGCGCAAACGCGTAACCTTAGACATCCATTCAGTGTGACTGTGCGCACTTCTTAAATAACCCCTTTATAGTTCATTCGAATGGGTGAGCCGTTCACCATTGTACCAAAAGTCACCAATCAATTAAACTATAGAAAACTTAACTCTTCCAAAACAATTAAATTTCGCCATTGTTTAGTCCGTATTATTTTTCTATTCAAAATTACCCTTTGCTTAAAACTGTCTAACATAATAAACAAACAAGTAATAAATAAAAAATAAACTACTAAAAAACAATGCGCACATAATAAACAATTTATACGTGTAAACAAGTAGCCACATGCAACTTATTCGATAAAACCCTATTAATAATCAATATCTAGGTTAAATTAATGTATATATTAATTAGGGCTTTCACTCTCTCAATTGAGAGTGAGCCACATACATCGACGAATCGATTGCGTAAACCCATAATTAATGATATACCAAATTGCACATAATTGATTCATTAATGTATATAATTGAGTTTTCCCCAATTCAAGATTTATCATAAATATACATGTGTATAAAACTTAACAATTAATATCGCATAACCAATCTTAACAATTAAATATTCAAAGCAACTTATCCATGACTAACATGCATGTATAATCATGGATACATCATAACAATTATACAAATAGTCACAAGATCGCATACAATTCCATGTCACATAACACTTTATTCATGAATTTATCACGTAACAAATATATTAAATCTAGGTTTCGATATAGATAACATAACAATTAATATAAACCCTAAAAAATTTAAGGAAATCGATTAAAAAAAATTTAGGGTTTCCACCCATAAAAAAATTTCGATCCATAATAGATTTTTAAAACCAAATTAGGGCAAAAGCCCTAACCCTAAAATTAGGGTTTATATAATCATAACCAAAACCCTAGAATAAATCATATCAAACACAATACAATATCCGTTTTTTACGTTTTTAGTAATTAATTACTCATTAAAACCAATGACTCGTGATGCCACTGTTGGAATTATATAACATGACTAATCATAAATATAAACAATAAACATCAAAGAAACATACGGAAGCGTAAAGGAACGTATAATGAATAATTAATTAATTAAAGCATAAAGTATACGTACCTTTCTTGATTCTAGCCGAACAAGAATCAAATCCACAAACTAGCAATTGAGATAAACCCTAATTAGGGTTAGAGTGCTAGTCGACTTAATAAAGTCGAATAGTGTAAATCACCAAAATCCAAAGTAGGATTTCTTTACGATCATGTACGCGCGTATTGTTAGCTTATTTAATTAGAATGCTAGTTCAAGTCACGATTAAAGCATACAACAAACAAGGTTTAGCTTTAATATAATAAATAGTCAAAACCTTTTTACTTGCATCCTGTTTAACATGTATATGCAATATGTAAAAAAAAAAACATGAAATCATGCACATGACATGATATCATATACAGTAAAGATATTCATATCATATGCGTATGAATGCACATGATTGGCTAAAGATATACAGAAAGATATCAAGAGGAAAAGTTAGTGTCGATCGTTTGTACCAAATCAACCAAAAGACCAAAAGGGTGTGTATATATATAGCATTAAACCTTGTCTAACAAGTCATTGCAAGTACCTCCTTAAGTTTCAAAACTCGACACTCAACCCCCTCGTTTTTCTTAGCTCGACCATATAAATATTTCGTGATATAATTAAATCTCATACGCAACGCGTGCAATCCCATAGGTCTCGAGTTCGATCCTAACACACATCTATTAATATTTTGTCCATTAAACCAACACTAAATGCTAACCCGCCCATCATCTAAGTGGGTTAAAACTTGCAATTAACATGCTAATACTATAATGAGCTACTAAAGACTACATATTCAATTGGATTTCCAATGTGAGGATGATATCTAATCATCGCCAAAGTGCTATGCTAGTACATGACAACATTTCTTGGCTTGCTAGTAAAGGCACGACATGTAGTCGTCTTGCTAATTATACGTGATGTCTAATCACCATGTTAATTCTAAGCTGCTATTACGCCACTACCATTCTCTTGCTACCAGAATTATGACATCTAGTCTTCATGATACAATTATGTGATATCTAACCATACGTCTAAAAATAATACGATATATAATCGTCATATTATCATGGCGTGATATCTAACCACGTTCTAATAGCCAAACGATATCTAATAGTCACAACATCATGTCATGATATCTAATCACATTTTACTAGCTGATGTGATCAAATAAGTACTATATTTATACATCATTTATTCCGTATATTTTGCTCATTTGCTATAATTTTATATAAGAATCGTTACCTAATCATTTACTTTTGTGATTGTTAGTAATGTTGGATAAAAAATGGAACATGTTCGAAAGACGATGTAATTTAGAGCAAAAACGAAGAAAATGAGGAACAATGCTAATCAGAGATCCAATACGGCGTATCAATGCTAATTAGATATGTTGTATCCCCTACTTTGAATATTTCAAGACCTTGTCTGACTTTGAAGAATACGGCATATCCATATCTTGGTATACGACGTATATTAAACTTGGTCGTTTTGAAGAGTAAAAGACATTTGAAGAATACAACATATCCAAGCTTGGAGATATGCCGCATAAGAACCCTAGCTATTTGAAGGACCCATGACGGGATGACGTGCAATACGTTGTATCCAATTCCATTGATACGCCGTACCCAAAGACGGTTAGCTATTTTTTCAGAATATTTTATGAGTGAAGCCCACGCATTATATCTTCGATACGTCGTATTCATGTCAGTGAATACACCGTATCGGGCCAGTTTCGTCGCCAAATTCTATTTTAGCGACTTAACTAAATTCGATATTATCAATAAATGAATAATTAAATTCTTAAATAATTTTCATTATAAAACTTTTTGGGGACGACGTCACCACAAGTCAAACGAGAAAATTGAGAGGCAAAACACTGAATAAAAATTGGTCATTCCTTTTGGCAACGACATGTCTTCACCAAGGTTTTGGTCAACATTTCCTTACTTTTGACAAAGTCAAAATAGGAAAACGAGCTTGTTGTCGTTTAGCGACTTTTGGCAACGACAATTTGTCGTTGCTAAAAGATTCGTCGCCAGTTCTCCTTGTCCTGTACTCAAATTCGACATTATCTATATATACTATTAGGCGAGCAACAGTGTTTGCAAAGCAAGCATTAATTGCTAAGTTTCACAACTTGGCAAAAATAGTCCCTGAGGTTTAAGTGTCGTTGCAAAGTAAGTCCTTTAGCATTAATCGCTATCTATAGCAATTTGGCAAAAATAGTCCCTAAGGTTTAAGTGGCGTTGCAAAGCAAGTCCTTTAGAATTAATTGCTATCTATAGCAACTTGGCAAAATTAGTCCCTAAGGTTTAAGTGTCGTTACAAAGTAAGTCCTTTGAAGCCAATCCCGCTGCATCGCGCGGGTTTCCACACTCGTTATGAACAATTATTGTTTAACAAACTAATAATGTACCCATTTAAGGTCCGATGGATTAGTAAACCTTATAACACTTAATAAAAGAAGTGGAATCTCTATTTTATCTGAATGAAAAGTTTAATCATTGAAAGTTTATTATTGTATAAAAATGTTGAGTTGTTGCAACCAATTCTATAATTAAAAAAAAATTCAACATTAGTTGCAACTAATACTTAAGAATATGAAGAGTTGCATCACTTATTGGGTGGAAATTAGGTTTACATAATAGGGTCTTGTTAACAAGTTGCTTTCTTAAGTTTCTGTAAATATATAAATACGTGATGTTGACTGTTACGCAGTTTTTCAAGTATGTGAAGTCTTAATTTGCATATTTTTCTTATTTCATGAAAGAGATTAGTTAGTGGGTAACTTTGTGTAAATTAATTTGTTGCTTAAAACTTTACTACAAAAGCTAATGTAAATTAGGGGGGTTTATAAGGTACGTCCATATAGTTACACTACTACAAAAAAGGACATGGGGCCCTCTTAATAGAGTTCGTTTTTTGTGAAAAACGGGCTCTAAAAGGATTTCGGGTTGTATAGAGCCGTGTTTCTTCTAATAGAACCGGGCTCTATGATAAAAAAGTTTAGAGCCGCCTTTTTTGCTTACAAACCGGGCTCAATTCCTTGTATAGAGCCGCATTCTGTTTATTAAAACCGGGCTTTATGATTAAAACTATTAGAGCCCGTTTTTTCTTCCATGAAACCGGGCTCTATTAGAGTGCCCACCAACGGCTCAAAACAAAAACAGCATACTGAACGGGTGAAAAACACATGAAGCATATTTATTACCTTTTTTTGCCTCTTTTTTTCAAAATCTTCGCATATATAAGCTTTAAATGATCAAATTTTAATTGTCTCCATAAGCATTAAATGATCAAATTTTAATTGTCTCAAATCATAATTAAAGGTAACTTCTTATACTTAATTATTACTAGCAGGGTACCCGCGCGTTGCAGCGGCGGGCACCATACAATTAAAATATTCAGCGAATTTTTTTTAGATCTATATTTGACAATACAATAGATATACAGAAGACGATAATTTAAGTTTTGAATACTGTTATGCAATAACAAAATTTTCATATAAAAATTGTAGATTATCCACGTGATGTGGTGACAATAATGAGTTGGTAGTAGGCATATTGTAAAGGTATGAGATAAAAGTAATTGACAATAGCCCGTAGTCATAAGTTATCAATAAATAATAACACCATAGCGACTTTTAAAAATCACTTACATTATACTAAGAAAATTTAGTTCTCAAAAATAATGTTTGTTAAATTTGTCCCACATAGATGGATGATACAAGTAAAAGATTACTTATAAGATAAAGCAAAAATAAATATTCAATAAATCATGTGGGTTACTTGAAAAAATCGTCCGATTTTTATAAAACAAAGTTTTTAGTTTTTACGGTAAGTTTTATTAAAAAAAAATTCCAAAAGGCGCATATGTTGATTCTCGAGGCACTCTTGCGATTTAATAATATTTTTTGAACATTGTATTTTAATATGCATTTTTAAACTCTATTGATTTAACAATATCGTTTTCGGACGACTTTTATGGGCTAGCCGAACCGGTGGTGACTCCGGTTCCCGGTTGAACCCGTTGGCCCAGTCCGTTTTTTAAAACCATATGTACCATGAGCTTGTTTACATATAAATTGCATGAAGATTTGTGTGTTTTATTAGTTTGTACAATATGTATAATAACATGTATTTTTCATATTAGGTGTGTTTTAAAAATAACATTTATTAGGTATTTATTGTTATAGACGTTTTTTTTTCTTATATTAAATTACTTTGTATTTTTTTATTATTTTTTTTAAAACATGTTTAAAAAAAGTGCTTTAAAGTGTTGCAACAAATGGTATTATAGATGTACTTATTAAATTTTGCCATTATTAACAAGTGTTGAATCTTAATTTTTTAAGCCTTCCTTTTTAGGAATTTCCCTAATGCTTTATAATATAGTATAGATATGTGTAAATGTGTATAATCATATAATTAGGACTTTACACATTTGAATCATTTGCTTTGAAAAAATCTTCCGATTTTTATAAAACAAAGTTTTTAGTTTTTACGGTAAGTTTTATTTAAAAAAATTCCAAAAGGCGCATATGTTGATTCTCGAGGCACTCTTGCGATTTAATAATATTTTTTGAACATTGTATTTTAATATGCATTTTTAAACTCTATTGATTTAACAATATCGTTTTCGGACGACTTTTATGGCTAGCCGAACCGGTGGTGACTCCGGTTCCCGGTTGAACCCGTTGGCCCGGTCCATTTTTTAAAACCATATGTACCATGAGCTTGTTTACATATAAATTGCATGAAGATTTGTGTGTTTTATTAGTTTGTACAATATGTATAATAACATGTATTTTTCATATTATGGGTGTTTTAAAAACACCATTTATTAGGTATTTATTGTTATAGACGTTTTTTTTTTCTTATATTAAATTATTTTGTATTTTTTTATTATTTTTTTAAAAAACATGTTTAAAAAAGTGCTTTAAAGTGTTGCAACAAATGGTATTATAGATGTACTTATTAAAATTTGCCATTATTAGCAAGTATTGAATCTTAATTTTTTAAGCCTTCCTTTTTAGGAATATCCCAAATGCTTTATAATATAGTATAGATTATATATGCTACTCTAGCTTATTTTCATACATACACATAAGGGTGTCAATAGGGTCGGGTTGATCGGGTTAAAAATTAAAGACTAGTCGGGTTTGTTTGACCCGAACCCGATATCGTTATCGGGTCTGGTTAGGGTTGATATATTTAGTTTATCGGGTTATCGGTTCAACCCGATAAGACTCGAAAATGCAATTTAATTAATTGTTGTTAAAAATTTATAAGTCTATTGAATGTGTGTCCATTTAGTTTTATTTTGGGGTTAAGAATTGTAGTAAATTTATCTGGTTCTTTCTTGTTGTAATTTTGCATTAGTATTAACCTGTGACATTATCATGTTACTGTCATTTTTATTCATCATATATAGATACTAGGAATTTGGAAAGTGCCTATTGTGTTCAGTTTGATATACTACGTATTTCTTAGTCTAACAATAATGTATGTTTTCTTTCATTGCTTACTGTGATCAAACGGACCCAAATCATCAAAGTTGGGTGATTTTTTTCCAGGGTCGCACTTTTTTTTTTTCATGCTTGTCGTGATTTTTTTCTCCTTGTAACATGACTTGTTTCATTTATTTTAGCTCGATGGGACATTACTCTCGGTTGTTCAAGTTGGTTTCAATTTTCATTTAAAAGCTCAATTAGAAAAGGCAACCCGATTAACCCGAATTCACGCGAAACATTTGTATTTGTAATAAGAATTCACGATACTATAAATATGTTTAGATATATGAATCTTTGTTTTGTTAACTTGTAACTTATTTGTATTTGTAGGATCGTTTTCGGAAATAATTTGGCACGCGAAACATGCTACTAGCTTGATTGATCCGTGCAAGTAAGGTGTATTTCTATGATTTTTTGAACCACTAATAGCGTTGTTATGACATTCATTTAGTACAAATAAGGTATAAATTATTCTCTCTTAGTAAAATACTTAGTCGATATTCATTTAATAGAGATTAATTTAGGATTGCCCCCATTTTAGGATTTCTTTTTAAATAATTTATCCATTTAGGATGCGAATGTCACTAACATATTGAGTATTTAAGGAAAAGTCGGTATGATTTCTCTTACTTGTACAAATTTGTGTTTTATACACATATTTGGGGATTTGAGGGAATGTACTAGATAGATCAAAATTCTAGATGGATCGAAGTAGATGGATGTACAAGATAGATCGAAATTCAGAGGAATATTTGACCAATTTGTCTGAATTTATTAAAGTTGCCGAGGATGATCGCGATAAAAAGGGAAAATTAAGAATATCTTGTCCGTGTAAAGATTGTAACCATATACTTGCGTATATTGACTCTAATGAAGTAAGAGGACACCTGATATCAAATGGGTCTACGGAACGGTATACTTGTTGGTCATGGCATGGTGAATTATTACAAGAGTGTGACACGGTTGATTCTGATTATTGCGAGGATGATGACGATGATTCGTACGACAGCGGTCATGATAACTTAGATGACATGTTACATGATTTGGAGGGTGATATAGATGACAATAATCATGCCAAATTTTAAAAAAAAATTGTCGATGCGGAAAAGCCATTATATGTTGGGTGTAAAAAACACACTAGACTAAGTGCAGTGTTGAGATTGTTTGACGTAAAGGCAGTTAATGGTTGGAGTGATAAAGGTTTTACAGATTTGTTAGAGTCTGTGCATGAGTTGCTCCCCGAATATAATGAGTAGCCTGTTTCAGTATACAAAGCAAAAAAACTGATTTGTCCAATGGGATTGGAAATCAAAAGAATGCACGCATGTCCCAATGATTGTGTATTGTATACGAAGGGAAAAAAGGATTTGCATAAATGTCTTGTCGGTAATACATCAAGGTATAAGGAAAAAACTGAAACAAAAATTAATAGTGATGTGACGAAGAATGGCCCCCAAGCTAAAGTATTATGGTATTTGCCCATTATACCTAGGCTGAAACGATTATTTGCTAATCCAAAAGATGCAAAGTTGTTCCGTTGGCATGCAGAAGAGCGTAAAAAAGATGGAAAAATAAGACATGTCTTTGATTCACCTCAATGGAGAAATATTGATAATATTGAGAATAGAAATATACGGGTTGGAGATGAGATTAAAAATATACGGTTTGGACTTAGCTCAGATGGAATAAACCCATTTGGAAACATGAGTAGTCGTAACAGCACTTGGCCAGTTCTTTTATGCGTCTACAATCTTCCACCTTGGTTATGCATGAAGCGAAAGTACATCATGATGTCATTGTTAATTCAAGGTCCAAAACAACCAGGAAATGACATCGATGTGTATTTGGAACCGTTAATTGACGACATGAAAGAATTGTGGGGTACAGGCGTTGAAGTGTATGATGCGTACATGAAGGAAACTTTTCAATTGCGGGCCATGATTTTTTGTACCATAAGTGATTTTCCTGCATACGGTAACTTGTTTGGATATGGTACACACTCAAGGTGGTTGCCAAATTGTAAGAAGATGGTATATATAGGACATCGAAGATCGCTTCGAAAGAATCACCCATACCGTAAACGAACAAATTTGTTTGATGGCAACGCTGAGCCAGGAGTCTTACGACAACCATTGGATGGAGAAGCTATGCTATCACGAGTTCAAAAAGTAAACAATGTGTTTGAAAAACGAAAGAGAACCACTCCAACCAACATATGGAAAAAAAAATCTATCTTTTTTGATTTGCCATATTGGAAGCATTTGCAAGTCTGACATTGTTTTGATGTTATGCACATCGAGAAAAATGTTTGCGACAGCTTAATAGGATTATTGTTAAATATTCCGGGAAAAACAAAAGACGGGGTTAATGTTCGAAAGGATATGGTTGAAATGGGAATAAAACAAGAGCTTGCTCCAGTTGAAAAAGAAGGAAGTCGTATGTATCTCCCGACAGCTTGTTATACAATGTCAAAGGCCGAGAAAACCAAATTTTGTCAATGCTTGCATGGTGTTAAGGTCCCATCCGGATATTCTTCAAATGTTAAGAAGTAGTTGTCGATGAATGACTTGAACTTGCTTGGTATGAAGCCGCACGATTGTCATATTTTAATTGCACAAGTTATCCCAATTGCAATTCGTGGAATATTGCCAAACCGTATTCGACACACGATTACAAAGCTTTGCCTATTTTTCAACCTAATTCATTCAAAAGTGATCGATCCAGAAGTGTTAGATGAATGGCAAAGTGACATTATCCTCACCCTTTACCAACTCGAGATGTATTTTCCACCTTCCTTTTTTGATGTCATGGTTCATTTGGTATCTCATATTGTAGGAGAAATAAAGGCTTGTGGTCCTGTGTTTCTACGGTACATGTACCCATTCGAGAGATACATGGGTTTCTTAAAAGGATATGTTAGGAACCGATATCGACCAGAGGCGAGTAGTATTCAAGGATATGCTACCGATGAGGTAATTGAGTTTTGTACAGACTATATGAAAGATGTCCCCAATATTGGCATCCCACAATCTCGCCATGAGGGTAGACTTCAAGGGGTTGGGACTATTGGGAGGAATTTGGAAGTGCCAAATCGAGATGATTTATATCGGGCACATTTTACCGTTTTAGAACACATGACTTGTGTTGCTCCACACATCCATGAACACAAAAGAATGTTAATAGCCAAATATATTAATAAGACACAAGCATGGTTGGCCACCGAGCATTAAAGAACATTTCCAGATTGGTTGAAAAACAAGGTGAGGAGTAACACACTGCAAAATGTAGATATAACGGCGGAACGGTTTGGTTTTGTTCCGCGATGTGTGACAAAATACCAAGGCTATGACATAAATGGGTATACATTTTACACTAAGCAACAAGATGAAAAGAGTACATTGCAGAATAGCGGAGTGATGGTAATAGCCGCTACACCTGAGTTCTCAATGGTTGATCATGAAGCAAGGTCGACGATTGCCAAAAAATCGTATTATGGTGTCATTCAAGAAATCTGGGAATTGGATTATCTTTCGTTCACTATACCTATGTTAAAGTGTAAGTGGGTCAATAACGAAAGAGGTGTTAGAGTTGACGATTACGGTTTTACAAGTGTCAATCTTTCCACAAATGGCTATGCATCCGAACCGTTTATCCTAGCAAAAAAGCGAATCAAATATTGTTTGTTGAGGACCCGAATGATTCTAGATGGCACATCATTCTGCATGGTAAACGACGTATAGTTGGCGTTGAGAATGTTGTCGACGAGGAAGAATATGACCAGTTTGATGAGCTACCTCCGTTTTTTATCAGTGCTTCATCTTCAAATGACGTTATTGATGATGCCACTTAAAAGTTATTGATGATGCCACTTACTTAAGATCCGACCACGATGAAGGTATTCTTATATAGTTTATTTAGACATGTTTACATATTAATAAATTTACTTTGTTTTGCAGGCACGTATTTTATGTAGTTTTGATTAATTTTAATTTTAGATTGTAAGACTATTAAAAAAAAAAAAAAAAAAACTTTGAAAATTTTCTTTTCTTACTTTTATTTTTGTAAAATTACACACAAAACCAAGGGCGCGTTATTTCCAAAAACCAAAAATCAAAGGCGCGTTATTTCCTTCCCCAAATTTCATTACACACAAACCCTAATCTCTTTTCCCCCTTTTCACAACCTTCATCACACACCACTTTACCAACCTTCATCACACACACCAAGCCACCAAAACCCTAATCTCTTAACGACTGTCACACACACCACTACCACCAGCGCCGCACACCATTGCCGCCACAGCCACCTTCATCACACCACCAAGCCAACAAGAGATTTGATTCGAAAGAGGTACAATCGATGTTATTGTTCAATTAATCATTATAGTATATCATAAATGAAGTTGTAATATATGTTCCAACATCTTTGAGTGGTTTGAAATGATAAATAAATGAAATTGTTCAATTATTAAAACAATGAATAAATAAGAGTATGATTGTACAAGTCATTTGTACTAGTTATAGGATTAAGCAGTAGATAAACTTTGTAAAGCTTAAAAACTCGAAAGATATACTAGATTTGCTTATTTGATTGCTTGTTATTGATCGGTAAAATGTTGTGATTACTGTTGTAGAAGATTATGTATCTGAAAGAATTGTTTGATCAGTGTTTGTTCATTGTTTATTGTTCGCTGTTTATCATACAGCGTAATTTATCGATGATTTCAAGACTAGTTTGTCTGACTCTGAGACTTTGATTATTTCAAAATGCTGATGATAACTTAATATGAAATTATGAATCGTCACTATAGAAATGGTAGAGTTGTTATAAGAGCTTTACATGTATAGATATCTCTGCATTTTAAGTGTTTGATATAATACCTCAATAAAGTATTTTTGTTATATTAGACATTTAGACTCATATTCAATAGTGATTTGTAGAAACATTTCACTTTTAGTATATATGATCTTTGATGAAGTATTATGATACAAACTTTCTTTAAGTATCGATCTTGAAGTCACCTATGTGTTTGCTGTGCCTTAATGATATGCTCACAAATATATATAACTTTTTTTTATCTATGGTTTTTGAAGGAACTTTGCTCTGAATTAGCTAAAAATGTAAAAAAAAAAAAAAAAAAAAAAAAAGGTTATTAATCCTGCCAATTTGAGCACATATATGTTTCAGTATCAAACTGTAAAGTAAAAAAATTGTGTTAATACAAATATCGTCATTAAACATTATTTATATTTTTGATCTTTACCTAAGTTTTGTTAACGACAAAAGTAAGTTTAATTTTTATAAAGCTTAAAGCTTGTCAAGTTTAATAGATATTAAAACAAGATTTTTCAAATAATATCTTCATCACTCAATCATTTACATTGTAATTAATCATATCTTGATATGACTCTAAACCATAATGTATGATAGTAGTTTTTAGTTCAAGAATGTTTTGGTTTCTTAAAACAAAACATTACATATGTATTTATATTTTAACATATTTCTAAAAATAGAAAAACAAACACATGGCATCATGTGGTGCATCATTGAAATCCTTAAAAGATTTCACTAGATACTTTGTGTAGATTTAGACTCTACATATCTTACACAATTTTGGATAGATATGGTTGACTTTGGTAAGATTTTGAGATCTTCTTTGTCAGACCTCGGCAGCACCAAAAATTAACACGGGCGGAACCTTTTGAAAGGTTCCGTGGTCCGTGGTGCTTGCTGATGTTTTTGGCTATAAATAGCAAAGCCAAACCAAGTTGTTTTTCATCCCTTTCTATCATATTCTCATACATTCCTTCTCTCTAACATTTCTAACTCAGTTTCATATCATATTAGTGACCTCTTTTGTAGCAAAGAAGATCTAGATACATTCAAGCTTCAACAAGAAGTTGGAAGTCTTGTTTGTTTGTTGTTGTATGATCTTGTGTTGATTCATACATAATAGTTGTATCAAACCATCATAGTCTTGTGAGTGTGAGTGGTTAGTATTTTAGTCCTTAAAATACATTGTGTGTGGGAGTGGTTGTACCCTTGAAAAGAACTCGACATTTAGCTTAGTGTCGGAAATAGTGTGTAAGCGAAGTGTAAAGGTTTCTCCACCGGTGAAAGGAGCTTGTTGACTAGTGAAGTTAAACTCTCGAGTGTGAGACTCGGGGAGTGGAGTAGGGCAAGGAAAAAGAGTCCTTGTAGACCGAACCACTATAAACAACTTGTTGTGGTTTGATTGTTTCTTTCCTTTTCTACTCTTTATATATTGTTGATTATTATTCACTAACATATCCAAGATCAATATCAATTGATCTTTCAATAAGTTTCAAAACAAAGTTTTAATCGGTAAACTATTCAACCCCCCTTCTAGTTTTCCACAATTGGTACCAGAGCCTCGTTGCTCAAGAATTTCTAAAATATTTTGTATTTTATAAACTTGAAACGATCCATGGATTCCGAAAACTTTAAAGAAGGGCAATCTATGCAAAGACCACCACTCTTTTTTAAACCAATGGATTTATCTATTAGAAAAACCGTTTTGAAACATATGTAAAATCAAAAGATATAGATCTTTGGTTTGTTATTGTTAAAGGGGATTTTAGTTCTACAAAAAAAGATATTTCTGTTGATGATCAAAAGAAATTAATAGCTAAAAATAATGAAGCTAAAATGATGTTTTATAATGCTTTGCCTAGAAAAGAATATGAAAT
The DNA here is from genome assembly GCA_910596185.1 of Chrysanthemum makinoi. Taxonomy (NCBI): domain Eukaryota; kingdom Viridiplantae; phylum Streptophyta; class Magnoliopsida; order Asterales; family Asteraceae; genus Chrysanthemum; species Chrysanthemum makinoi. Next base: position 177,428,795 of record OU343225.1, read on the forward strand.
AATTTTTATGTGTGAAACCGCTAAAGATATTTGGGAACCTTTGATTATTACACATCAAGTAAATTCACAAGTCAAGGATAACAAAATTGATCTTCTTGTTCAACAATATGAACAATTTGTTATCCCTGAAGATGAAACCATTGATTGTGGCTTTGCTCGCTTTAATACTATTATTACATCGCTTAAAGCACTTGATGAATCTTTTCGTAGTAAGAACTTTGTCAGGAAATTTCTTAGAGCACTCCATCCAAAGTGGAGAGCTAAAGTGACGGCTATTGAGGAATCAAAAGATCTCTCAAAAGTGACACTAGACGAGCTTATCGAAAACCTCAAAGTACACGAAATGGTGATGGAGAAAGATTCGGAAATCATCAAAGGAAAAAGAGAGAAAATCAAATCTGTTGCTCTAAAAGCAAGAACGGAATCAAGCGATGATGACAAATCTTGCTCCGGTAGTGAAGATGAGGAGTATGCCATGGCCGTTAGAGATTTCAAAAAGTTCTTTAGAAGAAGAGGAAAGATCGGGATGACAAAAAGGGCAAAGGTGAAAGAAAGTGTTTTAGATGCGGTGATGCAAGTCATCTAATAGGAGATTGTCCCAAGCCACCTAAAAGCAAAACTCAACGAGCTTTTGTAATTGGTGCTTGGAGGGATAGTGAGGATGATGAAAAGTCGAGCAAGGATGAGATCGCTCTAATGGCACATGAGTCAAACAAGGTATGCTTGAAAGTTGGATTGGAACCTGATGAGTGGATAAAAGATAGTGGATACTCACGACACATGACGGGCAACAAAAGCCTCTTCTCAACATACCAAGAGTATGACGGAGGTAATGTCACTTATGGTAGCAATCTCAAAAGCAAAATCATTCGCAAAGGTACGATCGCTCAAAACTCCTTAACTATTGAAAATGTTGCTCATGTCGATAGGTTAGGATATAATCTACTTAGTATTAGCCATTTATGTGATAAAAAGTATAAAGTACTATTTGAAGAAAATTGTAGTAAAATACTAAAAGATGGTATCACCATAGATAAAGGAGTTAGGAAAAATAATATATACGTCATGAAAATAGATAAAAAATCTAATGACAAACTTTGTCTAACAACTTTAGATGATAGCTCAACTCTATGGCATAGACGTTTAGGTCGCGCTAATATGAGACTTATACAAAACCTATCTTCAAAAGAGCTAGTTAGGAATTTACCAAAACTAAAATATGACCAACATTTTTGCGACGCTTGCAAAATTGGTATACAAACCCATAGTAGTCATAAGGCTAAAAACATGATGTCCACATCTAAGTGTCTAGAACTTTTGCATATGGACTTGTTTGGTCCATCCGCTATAAGAAGCTATGGAGGCAACTTATATACTTTGGTCATAGTAGATGATTACTCAAGGTTTACTTGGACGTTGTTTTTGAAAACCAAAAATGAAGCTTTTGATAAATTTGAAATTCTTAGCAAGAAAATTCAAAATCAACTAGGTGTTAAAATTGTGTCGATCCGAATGGATCATGGTCGTGAATTTGACAATGAAACACAATTTGGAAACTTTTGTGATGCAAATGGTATAACACACAACTTCTCGGCTCCTCGAACACCTCAATCAAATGGAGTTGTAGAACGTAAAAATAGAACCATTCAAGAAATGAGTAGAACAATTCTTAATGAACAAAACATTCCTCAAAAGTTTTGGTGTAATGCCGTTGACACTTCTACATATATTTTAAATAGAGTCTTAATACGTCCTTTCTTAAACAAAACACCATATGAGCTATATAAAGGTAAAAAGCCAACTTTAGGATATTTTAGAGTATTTGGATGTAAATGTTTCATTCTTAATACTAAAGATTATCTCACCAAGTTTGACTCAAAGTCTTATGAAGGTGTATTTCTTGGTTACTCACAAACTAGTAAAGCTTACATTGTCTTAAACAAAGAAACAATGAGAGTCGAGAAATCGTTGAACATAACATTCGACGAAAGTCCACCTCCCTCTAAGACATCACCTTTAGTAGATGATGACTTAGTTGAAAGTCAACTTGTAGAAAGTCAAGAAATAATTGAAAATGACAAGGAAGATGAACCATTAAATAATGAAATTATAAACATCAAAGAATCCAAAAGTCATCCTTTAAAAAAGGTCATAGGACAACTTAATCAAAGAACCTTAAGATCACAAGCCCAAAATCAAAGTAATCATTTTTGTTTTGTATCTACCTGTTGGAATCACTCCTAAACTAGATTACAAGTGTTAGTAATTAATATGTAATAGTTAGCTTAATTAAGGCTTTAAAGTTAGTAATCAAGGCTAGGCTCATGTAGAAAGCCCATGAGCCTATACAAAGCCCAATAAGGAAAGGATGGGAACTTGGTGTGTTGCCCTAGTTCCCTCCTATAAATACCTCATGTAAACCATCCTTAGATGGTTGGTTATTCATTTTATCTCAATACTCACGCATATCCTTTCTTATATTCCTACGCGTATTGTGTTAGCTTGTTTAACCGATCTATCTCGTATCTATACTTCTTATATTGATGCTTGTGTTACATATATGGGAACCTAACAGTGGTATCAATCGCCAAATAGTTGGGTGAAAATTATTTTGTTTTTGAAGTCTACGCGTAACTCTCGGTTTGCAAACTTTCATACGCATAAAAACTCATTTTTTACACTTTCAAATCCAAGATTCTTGTACTTTCAAGGTTATTAGGTGCTAAAGTTTAAGTTTTTGGCAAAAAATTTCAAACTTTACGTGTATTTTTTTGGTTTTAAGCTTGATTTGATACGTGTAGCTTATTTTACGCTTAAGGGTTGAAATAGTTTTTGATCATCAAGTTTTACACTTTTGTGATATTTTGGTGATATTGAAGCTTTTTCATCATAAAAATCTGGTTAAGAAACACTTTTGGACAGAAATCTTAGTTTTGGCAAAACTTACGCATAACAAAACCCTAGTTGTTACGCGTAAGCATTTCAAAGTTTGATCTTCAGTGTTCTTGGTTTACTCAGTGTTTTCTTGCTTGGATAAGCCTGAAAACACTTCGACTTTGGATATCTTTTACACTGGAATAAGTGTAAAGGATTTTTGGGCAAAACCCTAGTTTTACGCCTAAGCAATAACTTACGCGTAGAATCCTTTACGCATAAGCATTTACTTACGCCTAAGCCTTGTCTTACGCATAAGAAAAGCTTTTGTTTTACGCATAAGCTAAGGTTCCTTAACCCTACGCGTAAGCTAATCATATGCGTAAGATTACTTCTTACGCGTAAGTTGGTGATTTTACGCCTAAGGTTTTCTTTGCCTAAGCTTGATTTCTACGCTTAAGGATTCTTCATCAACAACGTTTCATTCGACTACAAAGATCCATTTTTCAACACAGGTTTCAAGATGTCTCAACCACCATACTCTAGCTACTTCCCTCATGTGTATCCTCAACAACAAATCAATCAACAACAATTTTACCAACAACTTCAACAACAATTTCCTCAAGGAGAAATTCAACCACAAATGGTTCAACCACCACCCAGTCTTCAAGTACAACCCTACAATAACTGTCACAATCAACATCCATCCAGAAATACTATGAAGGAACCGTCTTGGTTTGCAAAGATGTGTGAAGCTTTAAGTAGCCAACAATCCATTCATGAGGTTGGATCACTTGATAGACCTCCAATGCTCACTCCCGGAAACTACGATCAATGGGTGATACGGTTCTTTAGGTTTTGTGATCTAAAGAAGCCACATGGAAAGTTCTTGAAGAAGGTCATCCTGGAAGGTCCATTTCAGATGCCTACTGTCACTATACCCGGCAATCCAAATACTAATCCACCAAGAGGTGATGTCACTAACATTGCAAGTCTTTCTGACCTCACTACTGATGAACTTCTACACTTTGAAGCCGATGAACTAGCAATGCAATACATCCTTTTGGGATTACCCAATCCGATTCTTCGAAGTGTTGATGCTCAAAAGACTGCTAAAGCAATGTGGGAACATATTCATCTTCTCATGGAAGGCACTGAATTCAATCAAGAAGATATGGAATCCAAAATCTACTTGGCTTATGAACACTTCATGATTGAACCAGGAGAGACATTAGAGTCATATCATCATTGATTCTCAGACATCATCAATGACTTGGAAAAACATAACATCATTATGCCAAGAATTGCAATCAACACTAAGTTTCTAAGTAGTCTTGGTCCTGATTGGGAAAAGTATGTCATATTCATACGTCAAGCAAAGAATCTTCATCATGCTACATACGGATTGTTGTACGACTATTTGAAGCCCCATCAAAAAGAAGTTGACAAAGAAAGGGTTATCCGTGGACAAACTGTTTCACCTTCACTTCCGGATAATCAACAATTAGCTTTGTGGGCTCAAGCTTGTTATCCTCAATTCCCGACCTTACAAACTGTATTCACAAATCCTCCACAACCCATTGCTCAACCATCTGCTAAGATAACACCATATGATCCGTCACAGCACCAATCTCCAGAAACTCAATTGGTTCCATACAACAACAACAACAATGATCAAGCACTTTACAGTGAATCTAATGAGGATACAGAAGCTTTCGATGCATTGTAACAAGGGTTTGTCATGATTGCTAGAGCCTTCGACCGATATTCAAACAAATCCAACAATCGAATTCGTACCTCATCAAACACAAGAAATCAGGCTGTTGTTAACAATGGACGTGTTGAAGTTCAGAATCGTGGTAATGTTCGTCAGATGGGCGGTGGTCAAGGGTTTAATCCAATGGGAAGGAATAACATGGGTGCTCCACAACAACAAAGGGCTCAAGTGGTTGAACAGGGTAATGCTCGGAATGGGATTAATGGTCTTCGTTGTTATAACTGTAATGAGAAGGGTCATCTGGCTAATGCATGCCCAAAGCCGAGGACAAGAGGCGCTATAATCACAAAGAGACTTTACTCTTGGCTCTTAAGGATGAAGTTGGTGGAACTCTTACGAACAAGGAACAGAGCTTCATGGCAAATGCATATTCTGATGATGATATTGAGGACTTGCAGGCTAATGCAGCAGTTATGTTGATGGCAAACATGCACGAACTCCACGTGAGTGACACAGGCCCAGTGTATGACACTGACGGCTTGTCTCAGGTACCGGATCAAACCATATTCATTACTGATACGATATCTCCGCCTAAATCTGTATCCGACGAGGATCAGAGTGATCAACATGAGCCTTCTACATCTCATTCCGATGATAATCAAATAGATCCCGTCGTTATATTTGACGATCAAAGATGACCTTATGGTTACCATTGATAATCAAGTTGACTCCGTGGTTATACTTGAGGATCTGACGAATGATCATGTTGAGACTCACGTTGAACAAGCTGAACTTCCGTCTGAGCTCATGACCTTACTTAAAGACCAAGAATCTCGCCTGGCAATATGCAAGGACATAAATAAGCAATTAAAGGACCAAAATACACTGTTAACTAGGGATATTGAATGCTTAAAAACCCAACTCAACGTTTTTAAAACTCAAGAAAAACGTGAAAAAGGTTTTGAAGTCGCTTTTGCTAAATCTTACCAAAACGAAAAATCATTAGAAAAACATATACGTGATCTAGTCGCATCCAAGAATGTTTTGTTGTCTCAAATAGAACAACTGAAATATGATCATAAACAACAACTTAACGCTCTCACTTTGGAAACTCAAAAAGCCAAGTCTGAGTTGTTAACTAGTCAAAAACAGTTCTCTGAGTACAAAAAGCATTCAACGAAACGAATAGATAACTATCTTGAAGAAATTATCGACTTACAAAACAAACTCAAAGAGTTTCGAAATGTTGTTTATAAACACGGTGAGTCAATCACAACTATTCAAAAGTTTACTTTTAAGCGAAATCCAGATGGATATGGACCGAATATTGCTGATTACAAACCAAAGTTTTCAAATAGAGCATTCAAACCAAATCCTGAAGTTTACAGTGCAGAACATAGAATTGATGATTCAATTATGAGTGTTGTTGAATACAATCATCAAGAGGAATTAGATGCAGAAGACGAGAGTCGGTCAAAATTGGAAAATGTTGTTTACAACAAACCATTTAACTATTCAAAAGCCGTTACTTTCGTCACACAAAAAGATTTTTCTAACACACCTTGGGTTATCACACCTACTTCCGAGTTTTCTAATGAGGGTCCCCTTTCCAATACTGCACAAATTAATTGTCCTTTACCTTCACTCAGTGAAATAAAGCCATTAGCCGAACAATGTAAAGTTATAAAATATTTTGAAACATTCTTATCGGACATCAAACTTTTGGAACGTGAAATTGAAATCAATTCTGAAATAAAAGTTGAACATTTTCAATCGCCTCAAGCACGAGCCCAAAGAGATATTTTTCAGAAAAGAATTTTACCACATGTCCTAAACTTGAAAAACTATGCAATATATTGGGAAAGGGATTTTCACAAGGAACTTGGACTTATGAAAAGAGTTTTCGAACAAACAGAAACATCGATTTCAAACACTAAACGTAAAAAGAAAAAGTTGAGAAAAGATGTTGATCGACTCTTGGAAGATGTTATATGTGCTGATATCCATAATGTTGTGTTATTACATTCTGTTGCATATGCATTTGATTATATCTCTGCTGATTCTGTTGATTCTATTGAAAATGTTGAGAATACTGATACTGTGTCACAAATCACATTTTTAAAAGTTGAAAATGAGCGATTGTTAAACGAGCTTTCAAATGCAAAACGTCGTCTTCAATGGTGTCAAAAAGATTGTCACACTCGTGAACTCGCTTGGCAAAATAAACTCCACCAGTTGCATACCAAAGCTCTTAATCCTAAAGTTGAGCAACTGGATGATGAAAATGTGTCTTTGAAGTGTCAAATCTCAAAATATGAACAAGAAATTTCAAAAGTTAAAAGGGAATAGGGTGTCATATTTGATTTGCTCAAACAGACTCGTGAAAAAGCATCACAAGAACTTGATAATTATCTTGCACACACAAATGATGTCGTACATAGAAATGCACAAACTCGCTCTGAAAATTAAGATTTGTTACACACTATCCATGATCTAAAAGCAGAGATGGTGAAACTTAAGCAAGATAGGGATAGTAACACTGTAGTAACTGCACCTACACAGATTCAAAATGACTCTAGAACATCTAATGACAAACCACAAGAAACTAATGTGTTTCCCACTACTGAAACAGGAATAGTTGCCTCTTTTTCCAACGCCCGCACTTCACAGCCTAGGAGCAATACAAGGAAGAATAGAAAGTTGCGACGTAAGAAAAGAACAATAAAGAATGCTGAAGTAGAAGAACACCCTAGGACTTTGAATAAAACTCAAGTTGCACCCACTTTAGATATTGCGTCTGAAAAATGTAATGAACAAAGTGATGTAACGAATGCTAAATCTTTAAGTACTCTTAATGTGTTGTTTGAAGCCTCTTTTGGTGGTTGTCGTAAAAGCATGTTTTTTGGTTGTCATGATAGATGTGTTGCTAAGGCTATCTTGAATCATAAGGGGAATAATAGAAATCGGAAAACCTCTAGGCCCACTAATGCTTCTAAGTCTGTGCTAGGTAAACCACCTTCTAGTGTTCCGGCTAAGATCATTGATGTACCCATAGTACCCCCTTCACCTCCTAGGAAGAACTTATCACCTAGTGCATTCACTAAGACCAAAGCTAAGACTAGTTGGACATGGCAGAAATGGCTACATAATACACTTGGCTTTACATGGATACCTAAAATCATGAACATGTGTGTTTCATCTATATATGCATTGGAACCCTCTAACTCTTCGAGTTCCACATCTACTTCTATTCCATCTGTGTCGTCTGTGTGTAATGCAGGAGAGACAGATCATCCTCTGGGTTGTTGATAGTGGATGTTCCCGGCACATGACAGGCAATCTCAAACTGTTATCAAACTTTATTTCAAAGTTCATTGGCACTGTCAGGTTCGGGAATGATCACTTCGCAGCTATTATGGGCTACGGATATTACATCAATGGTAACATCGAAATTAGCAGAGTTTATTATGTGGAAGGTCTCGGTCACAATCTCTTTTCAGTTGGTGAATTTTGCGATGGAGATTTGGAAGTTGCTTTTAGGGAGAAAACTTGCTTCATTCGTGATCTACAAGGAAACGATCTTATGTTTGGTCAACGCACATCAAGTCTCTACACAATCTCAATGGAAGACATGATTGCTTCATCTCCCATCTGTCTATTTTCTAAGGCTACATCTACAAAATCTTGGCTATGGCACCGTCGTCTCTCACATTTAAACTTTCAAACCATAACCAATCTTGCACGGTACAAACTTGTTGAAGGTCTCCCAAGATTTCGGTATTCTAAAGATCACCTATGCTCAACTTGTGAACAAGGGAAAAGCACTCGTGCTCACTTTCCTTCAAAGGTGGAACACAGCTCACAGCATGTGCTTCATCTTCTTCACATGGATTTGTGTAGCCCGATGCGCGTGCAGACGATTAATGGAAAACGCTACATACTGGTAATTGTAAATGACTACTCAAGATGGACTTGGGTTTATTTCCTTCGAAGTAAAGATCAAGCTCCACAGATGATCATCACCTTTCTCACGAAAATTCAAGTTCAGCTCGAAACACAGTCGGACAAATCGAATGCACAAAGGAACTGAATTCATTAATCAAACTCTTCGTGCATTTTATGAGAAAGTGGGAATTGAGCATCAAACATCTATTGCACGTACACCAGAACAAAACGGAGTTGTTGAAAGATGAAACCGTACGTTAGTGGAAGCTGTAAGAACAATGTTAATTAATGCTAAACTTCCAGATTACTTGTGGGCTGAAACCGTGTCAACTGCATGCTACACTCAGAATCGCTCAATGATTACTAAGCGCCACAATAAAACACCTTATGATCTTATCCACAACCGTAAACCGAATCTCAAACACTTTCATGTATTTGGATCCCTTTGTTATCCGAATAATGATCGTGATGACTTTGGTAAGCTCAAAGTCAAAGCTGACATTGGAGTCTTTGTTGGATATTGTGAAAACTCCAAGGGTTACCGGATCTGGAATCGTCGTACAAGGGAGATTATGGAAACGATTCATGCAAATTTTGATGAACTTACTGAAATGGCTTCTGAGCATAACAGCTTACCCGGTCATAACCGTTTAAACTTCCCTCAAACCCCATCATCAGCTGAACCTAGTTTACAACTAACTCGACGTCAAATGGAACAGCTATTTGCTCCTCTGTTTAGTGATGATATTGATGAACGTGCACAAGGTGTATCATATGTTTCCGCTGCTCAACCTGATCAAAATCCAATACCTTATACACCTGCTACAACAACTACTGTTGAGGAAGCACCACCAGTTGATTCTACAACAATAGTTGAACAAACCACATCCAACGACGCTGAACCAGCTGATGATCTTCTGAACAATGAAGTACCCCCACCTGCAGATTATGATCCAAATGCATTCTTCAATCCGTTTGCTAATGAAACTGCCACACCTGATGTTGCGGAATCATCTACAAGCCATTTGAATCCTCCTAATCTACAGAATGTATATCAACATCAACCTTCCACACATCATTGGACGAAAGACCATCCTCTTGAAAACATTATTGGTAACCCGAATCAACCAGTCGTAACTAGACAACATCTTCACACAGATGGTGAACACTGCATTTATGCACTCACTGTCTGCCAATCTAAACCTAAAAACATTAAAGATGCAATGACCAAAGACAACTGGATTGAATCCATGCAAGAAGAACTCAATCAGTTTAAACGTCTTGAAGTAAAGGAATTGGTTGAAAGACCAATAGGGGTCTTCGTCATTGGTCTCAAATGGATTTGGAAAAACAAATTGGATGCTGAAGGAACCGTAATTAGAAATAAGTCACGTCTGGTGGCTAAGGGTTATAGACAGGAAGAGGGTATTGACTTTGAAGAATCATTCGCTCCAGTTGCTCATCTTGAGGCTGTACGGATTTTTCTGGCGTTTGCGGCTCACATGAACATCACGGTCTTTCAGATGGATGTCAAAACTGCTTTTCTCAATTGATAACTGAAAGAAACGGTCTATGTTAGCCAGCCAGAAGGATTCATTGATCCAGAGTTCCCTAATGACATCTACAAACTGAAGAAGGCTCTCTACGGTCTCAAACAAGCCCCTCGGGCGTGGTATGATAAGTTATCATCCTTTCTTATCGCCAATAATTTCGTCAAAGTTTCGGTTGACCCTACACTATTCATACAATATCACGGGGCACACATTTTAATCGTTCAAATTTATGTGGATGACATCATTTTTGGGTCAACACATCTAAAATACTCAAACGCTTTTTCAAAACTAATGAAAAAACATTTTGAAATGTCCATGATGGGTGAACTTACGTTCTTTCTAGGACTTCAAGTTCATCAATCACCCCGTGGTATTTTCTTGAGTCATTCCAAATATGCCCTTGAAATTTTAAACAAACATGGAATGACAAGTTGTGATACCTATGCCACCCCAATGGCACACACCAACAAACTGGATGCTGATTTACATGGAAAACTGGTTGACCCTACCAAATACCGAAGTATCATTGGGTCTCTCATGTATCTAACAGCCGATGGGCGACATTGTATTTTCAGTATATCTTTGCTCCCGTTATCAGTCAAGACCAATTAAGAAACACCTCTCTGAGGCTAAAAGAATCCTCCGATACATCAAGGGAACCATTAACTTGGGAATTTGGTATCCGAAGGATTCTGGTTTTGAACTAATAGCTTTTTGACGGCGATCACGCAGGTTGCTTAGATTCTCGGAAAAGTACTTCAAGAGCTTTACAATTTCTTGGTGATAAACTGGTGTCATGGCAATCCAAGAAGCAGGACTGTACATCGTTGTCCTCAACGGAATCAGAATATGTAGCCATGTCGGCGTGTTGTGCTCAAGTCATTTGGATGAGAACACAACTCAAAGACTATGGTTACGTATTTGACAGAATCCCGATATACTGCGACAATCGAAGTGCTATTGCGATCTCGTGCAACTCTGTTCAACATTTAAAATCAAATCACATCGATCTTCGATATCATTTCATCAAGGAGCACGTGGAAAAGGGTACCGTTGAATTATACTTTGTGGGTACTGAATACCAACTGGCAGATCTTCTCACCAAAGCCTTAGCTCCTGCTAGGTTCAATGAGTTGGTCCACCGGATTGGTATGCGGTGTTTGACTCCAGATGAACTGGACGAACTTTTAAAACATTCTTAAAATCAGTCAAACACCAAAACCTCTTTTGAAAATATTTTCAAAAACAAAATACAAAAATAAAATATGATAAAACTACAAAAATATTCTTCTATCTATATTTCTTTTAACGTGGCAAGTACAATTCTTCCGTCAACACTTCACTCTTACAAAATTCTGTATTTTCTCGGTCAAGTGTTGAGGGGGAGAAAGTAAATATTTTTCGATTTCATAAAACCTTGTACTTGCATGTTATCTCATCCCGGTTGTTTCTTTGATAATGGTGGTCACATTTCTAGTTATTGACACTCCCCGGACTCAAATTTGTAAAATTTCATTATTTCTTAAGTCGAGGGGGAGTGTCGTCAAGTTTCTTTCCAAAAGTCATACTTTTGGTAACCAAAATGGAAGTTATGGGCGTTGGATGAAAATGGTTAAGGTGGAGGGACTGAAATTGTCAAAAGTTTAAAGTATTTTTAATAAAACACTTCACCTACTTTCTCAAAAACATTAAATTCCTACATTTACTTCTCCAACTACCCAAATCCACGCATAAGATTCAATCTATCAATTCGTGCTTTAAATTATTGATTTGTAAGTGTTTATATGATCTTAAGGTGTTTACAAACATAGGTTTTTAAATTCATAAACATCCAACGGATGAATTTTTTTCTTTGAATGATCTTTGTGTTCTACGCGTATGCTATGAACACAAAATCATCATTTGTGTGTTTCTTGATAAACTGAAGGTGTTAAAATGCTTAAATAATCATACTTAAACTATTTCAATTAATCAAATCTACCCAGAAACATCAATTGATCAATTCTTCAAATTAGGGTTTATACGCGTAATTTGGGTGTTTTCATGTGAGAGTGTTTCTGGCTAAAAAGATGGTTGTGTTATGTTGTTGACATGTTTAATTTACCAAAACCTTGCTTGGAACATACCCAGAAACATTAATTTGGTGAAAACTAAGAATTGGGGTTTATGTTCATGCGAATTAGGTTTTCTTGATTCATGATGGTTTTGATGTTAAAACTTGTTGAAATCATATCATTAGGCATCTAAGTTATCCCAGAAAAGATTTGGTGTCAATCCTATGGCTAGAATCCTTAATGGTAATTTTTGAAACCTAGGGTTTAAGCTTTACGCGTATGTGTATTCTACGCGTAACTCTGTTGAATTGAATGTCCATGATAAAACTGAAAGGTTTTGAATATTGTGTTAATGATGATGTTATGATGAATTTATTTCAGGATTATTACGTGTGAAAATTCAGAATCAAGGTTAATTAAGCTTCTACGCATAAGGATCACCTTAGGCGTAGAACGTTATGCGTAAGAGAAATCTTACGTGTAACCTTTACGCGTAAGGTTCTACAAAGGGGACTACGCGTATCCTGTGAAGGATATGCGTAAACTTGAGTCTTACGCATAAGGTTTACCCTTACGAGACGCGTAAACTCCAACATATGCTTACGCGTGAGCTTTATGCTAAGGGATCTTTTTCCTACGCGTAACATTTCTTACGCGTAAGATAAGATCCCATGCATAAGCTTATGCCTACGCGTATGGTTCACTGTTTACGCATAAGCTTGCAAAACCTACGCCTAAGCCTTATTTTAACCAAAATTGTGAATTGTTACGCGTGCAACCTTGTAAATAAACAAATCATAACGTCACAAAACCAAAATGTCATTAATAAGCTTAAATGTCTTATAAGTTGTGAAAATAAGTGAAAACTTGGACTTTAAAACTCAAAGTTAATCTACTCACGAAACTTATCACGACGTCTTTGGACTATTGGACTAACAAGTGACATTGGACTCGTAACAATCATTAACATATCACATTCAATAAATAGACAATAAAATCAACTGTTAACTAACATAATGTCTTTCGATATGTTGGTTCTTTTGGCTAAATATCTTTCAAATCACGATATGGACGCCCAAATGGAATACATTGATGCACCAAATGTTCTCTCAATGGAAGACATCTTCCCCGACGGTTACACTATGAATATTGGGAAGAACAACCTCAGAGTTGATTTTGACAACTTCACTTGTTCGGAGTCTTCTTGTCAGATTGCTGTGGATATTCTAAAGACTCACCCATACCAGAACATGCTCACAAACTCTGCTACTATGCCGGAGATTTATGTTCACCAATTCTGGCACACAATACAAAAGGTCAAAGGTCAAAGTGCTGTGACATTGACAATGAACAACAAACAAGTCACCGTCACTCCTGCAGATTTAAGTGTTGTTCTTCTTCTTCCATCCATCCAGCCTGCTAATTACACTGCTAATCTTACTGAAGAAGTCGTTCTCCAATTCATGGTCGACATTGGCTATGATGAATCTGCTGGGATCATCACAAAGCACTCCTCGATGATCTCAAAAATATTCCTCAACCATGGAAAACCCTCTACATCATGATTGCCAAATCCGTGTCGGGCGTGGCAGGTGGTTATGAGCATCCCAGGCTCATGGAACTACAAATATTTTGGGGTATGGTCAACATGAAACACATCGAATTTGCAGCTCTGATCTAAGACGGCATGATGTCTTATCTTAAAAAACCTGGCACCAAGATCCCTTATATCAGATACACAAAATTGTTGATCCAAAGGATTCTAGGGAATAATCCTGATATTCCCTTGAGACTTGATGACCTCAAACATCACTCCGTGCTACTTGAACCCACACTCAATATGGTAAGATTTAAGGAATCAACTACGAAGAAACAGGGTGTAGTGTTACCAGATTGCCTTCTTACTGCTGCTATCAAGGGACTTCAATCGTACAAACGTTATCTGGAATCAGTTGCATTAGGCAAAGTGGGGTTCATGGATGAAAAATCTTCTGGTACACCTGTTAGGAAGACCGAGAAGGCGGTGCAGAAGTGTTACAAGCAGCGAGAGTGCCCTCAAGTATCCAAAGAGGAATCCTTCCGTAAAGGAAAGTTCCATTAAAGGAAGCTATCCCTATTCCCAAACCGAACCTAAACTAATGGGCGAGGACTCGGAGGACACTGAAGCGGACGAAGAGGTTATCTACTCGAAACTCCAATCGATGACCCTTTGACATAGCCAAACCTCTAAGTCCCAAGGCGATAAAGGGAAAACTCGTGCTTGAGCAAGAAGAAGAGAGCTCGACGAAGAGCCACCTGGATGAAGACAGAGACTACTGAGAAAGAAGTTGAAGAATCTCGACTCCAACATGTTGCTCGAGAATTTACCCGTGAACAAACTCGTAGCCGGAGGGTCAAGTGGTGGTGCACTATCTACACCGTTTCGATGCGGTTAATCAACCCGATAAGGGACGGTACCACCACCGAACAACAAAAGCAACTAGAGGATTCTATCACCTATGACTTTGAGGAACGATATGGAGAAGTCGAGAAAATTCACGATGAAGATGATGAGGTCGCGGCTAAAGAGCGAAAAAGATGCTCTAGCAAAAGCGTGAAGAGGCGGGATTAAGGTGAAGAAATGGCTTAATCGGAAAAAGAAGACGATATTGATTATGATGATTTTTTCTAGATAGTCCCGCGCTCCAAGGAACAAACTTCGAGCCACCAAAGGACCACCGAGCCTCCTCATGAATCATCATCTTCAGACTCATCTTCACACTCATCTCCACCACCATCCAAAGGCACCACAAGATCGACATCGATCGGTAAAGAAACCGACCGACACTTGGTTTTCACATGCTAAGGCGAAGATTGTTAAAGCCGTAAGACAAGTAAGGAAGAAGGACGTAGTCAACAAAAGCTAAATCAACTTGCCGGCAGAATCAATCTTCTTCAAAAGTGATTAACTAGGTTTCGAGATGAAAGGAACGCTTCAACACTTTTAAAGGAGATCTCCAAAGGGAAATGGAAAAGACGGCTAGAGAATATACTCACAAGTTCCTTCTCGACCTTTGTTCCAGGTGTGACAAGAGAAATGTTCACCAGACAACTCTATCCGAATCTAATGCATTTGACCAAGCAAACAATAAGATCAACGCCCTTAACAGTTACAATCAACCCAACTGAGCCTACAACTTTCTCCGACTTAGAATTGGTTTCCAAGCTTGTACTTCAAATGTCAAAACGATATGCAACGTTTACCTCAGACGAAGGTAAACTGTTTGATGCATTGTTGGATTACCAACTTAAGACGTCATGCAAAGCAGCTGCTGAAATGGCTAAGCGTCCTAGAGACGATGATGAGCAGGATAAGGATAAAGAGTCTAAACGCATGAAGCAAACAGGTGAATCATCCTCCATGCCTCCACCACACCCAAGGACTACCGAAAGAAGATCTCCTCCACAATCTGCTGCTACTGAGAAACCTCGGGACTCTGAGTTACCACCACACACAGAGAAAACCGGTGATCATTTCGAATACACTAGTGGTGACGATGAAGAGATCCCAGAACCCCAAAAACAACCCACCTCTCCCACCACAACAAAGAAACCAGAGTCCTCATCAAAGCCAAAGAAGAAGAAGACTAAGACCAATGTTGTCTCATGGCTATATGCCGATACAACCGAAGAATATGGTGGTTTCTAGACTTGTTGATGCTACTCCTCATTACCGAAGGTCAAGAAATGGTAGATGGTCGTACTATGGAGCATGTGAAGCTCATTCAAGAACAGTTTAGAGTGAAGAAGATGACTAAGGCTGAGCTAAGGCGAATAAAGAATGATGCCTTCCAACTGTTTAAAGACAGCTCAGAAAGTGCAATTGAAGTCGAATACCATCTCGACAACATTTCCCGAGCCATGTCGAACAATATCGATTGGCTCAATCCCGAAGCTAACATCGACTTCACAAGACAAGACAAGGCTCCCTACTACACTGATTGGACCAAACCTCTACCAACAATTGGCCGACCGGATCAACCTCAAATTCCATACCATTACTTCTTTAACAATGACCTCGAGTTTCTTCTACACGGTAGCGATGTGACAATGAAGTACGCTACGTCACTCACATTTCCATTTCCAGCGGTAATCTACTCTCACAATCCAGCCATCGAAGAAGAAGCTACACATATGTTTGCTGCCAAAGTGGAAAAGTATGACCTTGATGCGATGTATGGGATTCATCATTGGCCTGAACGCCGAAGAATCTTCTACAGAAGCTACCAGGTTCTTAAGTCTAAAAAGGATGTGTATAGTGAAAAACGGATCATTGCAATTAAGCATGTTACCCTGTCGTCGAAGTGGGACTACACATTCCTCAAGAACATTGTGGTCAAACGACAGGACGAAGAGGATTATGACTTCTGTTAAGCGGATTTTCCGAGACTGTCACTAAATGACATTGAAGATGTGTATCTCGCTAAGGTGCAAGGACGAATGCGTCATTTCTCCACAACTATCCAACGCGAGTACATCAAGTCATTATTAATCTTCATCAGAAGCATTGTGATCCAAGAACGTGTAGAGGACATTCAACTTGCTGTTGAATCTTATCAAAAGCGGGTCAATCTCACAAAACCTCAACTAGACCTTCCCGACATCAACCAACTTGCTCGGTACACCTTAATCAAGAAACCAATTGGGGTAGTCTACAGAAGTGAACTACACCACAATTGCATCATGGCGTGCAAAGAGCGACACAAGTTTGGGGATCACACACTGAAGAAAGTCAGGGACGGTTTAGCTTATCGGTTAAAGGAGATACATGAAGGCATTAGGTCGCCAAAGAGATGGAATTCGAGGGAGAGAAGGGATGTAAAGAATATCATCAAGCGGATTGATGAAAGGTTGTTCAGAAGGGATCAGATCAGAACATTTAAGAGCTTCATCGGTGGTCGTCTAAGCATATCTCTCACAGGCTATCAACGTCCAGAACGCATTCCTGGACTTATTCTTTGGAATACGAGACTCTGGTACCCCTTGATCTGTTTCTTTCATTAACTATTTGGATGTGTGATTTTATTTGACAATGGCTTGTGCACACATAACAGTGTACAACCCGTTCTTGTAATGAAAGGACCCTGTGGTACGCATCAGTGCCACAATCCTATAAAAGGAGTGAAAGCTTCTTACTTTTGAGTAAAACTAATCAAAACTTTCATTTTCAAAATTTTTGCTCAAAAGAACAAGTACTTCCCCTTATGTTTTTCAAAACCTCAAAAGTTTACATCACTTGTTGAGGGGGAGTATTTGCTTAAAAAATTTGTTCACAAATTGTTCTTCATGGTAATCTTCTCGCAAAACTCGAAATGGACATATTCGATATCAAAATTTCGTCAAAAATAACATTTATATGCCATTTTTGAGGGGGAGAAAAATTATGTGATAAGAAATATGTTGTGAATTGCAAATGAATCGTTGTGCTAAAAGACTTAACCAATGAATTTACGAGATCTTAAATGATTAGTAACTCGAAAAGACTTGTCCGGTACGGGTAATAATTTCAAACTAGTTCGCTAGTGATGTAAACGTGTCTCGCAAAGGACTTGTCCTAGTAGAATGTACCATTCGAGAAACTCTTGGTAGACATGAACTTTGACGGGTTTGACAACCTTTCGAGGTTTGTCCACAACTTCAAGGTAGTTATTAGAGCTAGTTGTCACCTAAAAGCTGACAATGTAACTCTTTAACTATGCAACGTAACCGTGTCTCGCGGGAAATTGTCTATCTAGAGTTGATCAATTCAAAAGTGCGCGCTCTTCTGTCACCGTGCAGATTTCTGTCAAAATACTTAAGCACGTGTGAAGGGGGAGTATTTCTGCAAAATCCTAAACTCTCAACAGTGGTACAAAATGCTTTTACTCATAACCACTTTGAGAGATTTTTATGATAATGGTTTTTATGGCAACATAGGTTAGTCATGGAGTTATAAGGTGACTAAGGTTAGAAATAACCGTCCTATGATCCGCCAAAGCCGGAGGGATCTACCCAAGGACACCACCAATAGTTGGAATTAGAAGTCCTTAGGTATGATTATAAAAAGGATAAAATGAGAATCGGAGAAAGAAGGAGTTGAAGAATTAAAAAGAAAAGTAAAGAAAAGGGTGAAAAGAAATAGCCCTCCAGATTATTCAACTTAGGGCAGACACCGGGTTCAATTCATATGCTACTGGATATCACTTGATGACACCGGTATTGAAGATTAAAGTCGTCATGGACCCAGTGACGCATGCACTAAACCTTCTTAGCCACTCAAGTTTCTCTCAACAGAAACTTGTTTCATTCTCACAGGGAACCCTACGTAAACTATCGGCTTTCTCTTAGAGATTGCTGGTATTGAAGAAGGAGACCCTCTCCCTAGTCTCCACTCAGGAAAACCAAAGCACACTATTGAGTCTAGAGCCACGAGATTCATCAAAAGATCTCTTAGGTACACTTGACATTTCATCATTTGTCATTCAACAATAAGGACGCAAGTGATACATTATCGAGTCCTACACAAATTTTAGGAATATGTCGAGAACATTTATGAGAAGTTCACACATGTGATCCTCAGTGATTGAATGGAAACTCCTGCCAGGGTCAACATCAAACAGCCCTGACAGCAGGTCACTTCGGTAACTCCTTGTGGGTTATGCTTAGTGTGTCTCAAACGGTCTCAGATCATGGGGTGATGCTTCGGTGTACCTCGTGACTCATCTAAAGCTGTAGGTGTACTTCGGTACATCGCGTTATCTCACTTGTGGGACTCCAGTTCAGGAACGACCTTTGTGAGAATTAGAGTTGTGTTTTCACACTATGCTGTTAACACTCTCGAAGTTCAAACTTGTAAGCGCTGGATTATCTCTAACCCATGTTTTATGTTTTCTTCTTATGGATGCTTGCGGGTGGAAAAGATCGTGCAGATTCTCCACATGCTCATACCAACAACAACACTAATTGAAGTTCTCTCAAAAGGCAACACAAAGTCAGAATGATTCTTCATCAAAGTCAAAGAATCTACAAAGTTTAAAGACTAAGAAAACTACATCAGTATTGAAATCCAACGTTAAAGAGCATGTGAGCATGTTGGAGAAAGACGTGGAGACACTGGAGCAACGAAGCGGACCTGATGCAGATAACCACAACATACTATCACTACCATCACAAAGAACAAAGATAAGGAAGACGTCAAAGCTGAAAAACTTCAAAGTAAGCAAGATCCCTACACTGGGGAGATTGTTCGAATCAAGACACTTCTTCTCACAAGAAAGAAGAATGTCAGAAGACGTCAAAGCTACTATTACATCAGCACCTACAACATTTTTCACTCATATCATTAATCACCAACACTTAGGGGGAGATTGTTGGAATCACTCATAAACTAGATTACAAGTGTTAGTAATTAATATGTAATAGTTAGCTTAATTAAGGCTTTTAAGTTAGTAATCAAGGCTAGGCTCATGTAGAAAGCCCATGAGCCTATGCAAAGCCCAATAAGGAAAGGATGGGAACTTGGTGTGTTGCCCTAGTTCCCTCCTATAAATACCTCATGTAAACCATCCTTAGATGTTTGGTTGTTCATTTTATCTCAATACTCACGCATATCCTTTCTTATATTCCTACGCGTATTGTGTTAGCTTGTTCAACCGATCTATCTCGTATCTATACTTCTTATATTGATGCTTGTGTTACATATATGGGAACCTAACACTACCATTGAACCGAAAAATATAAATGAAGCAATAAAAGATGAATCTTGGTTAATTTTTATGCAAGAAGAGTTAAACCAATTCGTTAGAAATGATGTTTGGAAGTTAGTTCCAAAACCTAAAGATCAAACTATAATTGGAACGAAATGAGTTTTTCGAAATAAAATGGATGAAAATGGTGCAGTGTCTAGAAACAAAGCTAGGCTTGTCGCACAAGGTTATAATCAACAAGAGGGGATTGATTATGATGAAACTAATGCACCGGTAGCTAGGCTCGAGTCTATTAGAATCTTACTTGCATATGCATGTGCTTATGACTTTAAATTATTTCAAATGGATGTTAAGAGTGCATTTCTTAATGGATTTATTAACGAAGAAGTATATGTTGCTCAACCTCCCGGTTTTACCGACTTTGAGAAACCACATCATGTCTTCAAACTCAAGAAAGCATTATACGGTTTTAAGCAAGCTCCAAAAGCTTGGTACGATAGACTTAAGACTTTTCTTGTTGAAAACAAATACACTATGGGATTAGTAGATAATACTCTTTTTACCAAGAAAAAGGAATCACATATTATCATTGTTCAAATATACGTTGATGACATCATATTCGGATCAACTTGTCAAGAGCTATGTGATGATTTCTCTAAAATCATGCACGATGAGTTTGAGATGAGTATGATGGGTGAATTAAACTTCTTTCTAGGACTTCAAATTAAACAACTAGAAGATAGCATATTCTTTAACCAATCTAAATATATAAAAGATATGCTTAAGAAATTTGGTCTTGAAGACTCAAAACCAACTAAGACACCCATGTCCTCAGACACTAAACTCACCAAGGATGAGGAAGGTGAATCGGTAGATAACACTAAATATAGATGAATGATCGGTAGCTTACTCTATCTCACAACTAGTAGACCCGACATTATGTTTAGTGTTTGTCTATGTGCTCGCTTTCAAGAAAATCCAAAGGTATCACACTTAGAAGCCTTGAAAATGATATTTAGATACATTAAGGGAACGACATGTTTAGGATTATGGTATCCCAAAGGAACGGGTGTAGAAACTATAGTGTATGCCGACTCGGATCATGCTGGTGACTATGTCGATAGAAAAAGTACAAGTGGTATTTGCACTTTTGTCGGACATTGTCTCACCTCATGGTTTGCAAAGAAGCAAACGACTTTAGCTATCTCAACTCTGGTAAGTTGCGTCACCGAGAAAAGCATGTCAACAAGCTCTTTGGATGAAGCAAGATCTCGTGGATTACGGAATTCATCTCAACGATATCGTTATATTTTGCGACAACAAAGGAGCTATTGATCTCAGCAAAAATCCCGTCCAACATGCTCGTACGAAGCATATTGAAATCTGTCATCACTTTCTTCGCGATAATGTTCAAAAAGGAAACATCTCAATTGAGAAAGTATCCTCCGAAGACAACATTGCCGACATTTTAACCAAGCCTCTCAAACGAGAACCATTTAATCTTCTTAGACTAGGTTTGGGATTAATGGAACCAAACATGTAGGTAAAACATAGTCTAAACCTTAGAACAAACAAAACAAAACAAATTTGTTTGAAACTTCTACTGTTCCCACGACACCAAACGACAACAATGGCGGAACCATTTTTTGGGTGCCGTCTGGTCCGTGGTGACAACAGTAGCAAAAATGCTACCTACAAAACATCTTATTCCTCACAACCTACTTTACCAAAATGTGTAAACATTAGACCTAACTTATTGTTGACATTTTCTCACCCACTAATCACTGAAGATAGGGCCGTAAACGAACCGGACGAACATGAACGGAGCCGTGTTCATGTTCGTTCATTTAATTTTAACCGGACAAATAAACGAACACGAACACTTAAACGGACAAATTTTCTTGTTCATGTTCGTTTATTAATAAAATGAGTTGTTCATGTTCGTTTATGTTCGTTTATTAAGACATTAAACGAATGCTAAACGATCGAACATAAATCAACATAGAGAAACAAATATAAACTTTATTAAATTATGCACAATATATTATTATAAAAATATTGTTTTGTTTAAATAAACCAATCTTAAATCATACAATTAAAAGATATCATATACGAACATAAATAAATAAATGAACATAATCGAACGTTAACGAACGCATAATCGGACGTTCACGAACATATATAAATGGACGCGGCTTTTGTTCATGTTCGTTCATTTAACTAAACGAACATAAAATATTGTCCATGTTTGTTCATTTAATAAATAAACGAACATAAACGAACTTTTTACCGAACGGTTCATGAAATGTTCACTGAACGTTCAGTTCATTTACAGCCCTAACTGAAGATAACATCATTGTAAGCATCCTAACTACATTTTATCTCTTAATTTTGAGTCTAGGATTCTAATTTGTGCACAAAATCATTAAATGGGGATTATGTATATTCTTGTACAAAACATGGATTCAATTGGCAAATTGCATAACTAGTCATTGAAATTAGGTACTACATTGTCACATTGCATAAACAAATCATGTTTCCCACTAATCAAAAGATAATGACTATAAGGTTTTATTCAAATAACCAAACACCCCATGTCAAAAAAATTTGAAAAGCTTCTCACTTGTAGGAAAACAATTTTTCATTGTTAATACAAATAGAAACGTTAAATTTTCATCACTTGCATGCTCTTGAATACTAAAGGTATTGCATAACTAATATGCATTCCCAGGTATATTCAAATGAAGCCACATTGAATTAGGAGCGTTTGGGTTATCTCATGCCGTTTGCCAAACACCCCCACTAAAAACTATTTTATGCATAAAATGAGTCGAGATAACCGCAACTCCAAATCGTTTTCATATAGGCACACACTAGAACCAAAACGTTAAGTTTGTTCTCATTTTTAACATGTAAATTCTTGCTCATAGGAGTAACCATGGTAGCCGCAAGATTCTATGACCACAAGGATACTCTCAACTACATTCCCAAACATCACAAAACCAAGGGCCTCTCCAAAGAACAAGTCAAAATCCTTAAGAGTCTAGAACAAAGGTACTTCCATGAGGGTAGAACCATTCACTCCTCCTTTGTCGACGGAACCAATCTTCGTCAAGAACTAGCCGCCATTCACTTTGATTGTCTCCTTGACATCGATGAACCTATTTGTCCTAGGTTTGTGTTAGAGTTCTATGCTAGTGTCACCGGTTTCATTGATGCGGATGATGAGTTTAGCCTTTGGTTTAGGATCAATAAAAACTACTACACCATCTCCTTAACCCAATTTGCTCAATTGCTAGGAATTCCCAACCGAGGGACATGTGTCTACTCGGACAAGTGGTCACTCACTATCCTTGATGCAATCAATGACCGCTCTCTTCCCTACCAAACTCCTTTAGCGGATAAGGACGTCATCCGTGAGCTCCTTTTTAATGCAAGGGCCGCTCCAACCCGTGTCACCCGAAAGGGAAAGGAGGTGAACCGAGATCCATATGGAATGGAGCTCAATGAACTTAAGCCCGAATTTAAGAAATGGGAGGAACTACTTAGAGCCAACGTCATTAGCACTATAGGCAATAGGGACCATATCAACGCTTGTCTTTGTCACATGCTCTACAACTTGTCCACCCGTCAACCATTCAATTTAGCCTACTACATTGCTAGGAGAATGATTGACATTCCAACTCAAGGATCGGTTGCTCTTTCTTACGGGATGCTTCTCACCCTTCTCTATAGAGCCTTTGCACCCATTCCACCAAGCCTAAAAGGGTTGAAGCTTGACTATGAGCTCATCCCTCGCATCTTTGTGCCCTTGAGTGACGAGCGAGTGGCTAAGACTAAAGGCAAAAGAGCAAAACCTCCAACTCCATCATCATCATCATCAAATAGCTCCGAGGATGGTCTTCCAAATTCTCGCCTTCCACCTCATGAGTACTATGCGTCTCTCCTCGAGATTGAGAATGAATCGGCAGAGTTCAAGCAAACCAAGGGGATGTTCAAGTGCCTTGGTAGGATGATGAACAAGATTTACAAGAAGTTGGACAAGTGAGGTTCTTTTTAAGGAGTGTTTGGAACAAGACAATAACTTTGATGTATAATACAATTTGGTTGTTTTTAATTTGTAGGATGATAATATAACTTAAAACAATGATGTATGCTAACAATTTCATGCAGGGGGATAGCACAAGTGTGTTATCAAATTTTACCTATTTTCACTTTTATGTGAAAATCGTTAGCCCTTGGTCAAATTCTATGCTCCACTATGTTTGTATATGTGTTATTTACTTTTCATAACTAGAAATGATTAATGTCACATGTTTTGAGCAAAATTTCAGGTTTCGGAAAAGTCCACGACACCTAAAAAACTGCTCTGTCTTGATTTCTGGTGTCTACGGATCAGACGGCACCAAATTTATGGTACCGTCTGTTATAGATTTTGGTACCGCCGTACCTGTACAGGCGGACCAGGTGGCACCCTTTTAAGGGTTCCGCCTGTGTATTTTTTTGGTGTCGTGGATCCTACAGGTAATTTTCTGAATTTCGCTTATTTTGACATTCCAAATTACCATACATTGCTTCTAAGTTAATCTTAACTAGTTATTGCCCATATTAGAACTAGTATAACACACTTAGGCACATAGGATATCCATTTCCCACCAAAATTCAAAAATTTCAAAAATCCACCCAAGGAGCCCTTTTGCATAAAGGAAGGAACCAAAAATTTGGTTCCTTGCAATCCGTGGATAATTTGATTGTTAGGATCTCATAATCATTAGAACACATTTATTGCAAATCTTTGTCTCTTCACTCCATCCTTCTTATATGGATTGACTTGGGTGATATGACTAGCATTAAACCCACTTCAAAATCATTAGGAACCTCATCTCTTCTATGGTTTAACATCAAATCAAACACATTTCTCCATAATTTTCCATTCCTATAAATTAAGAGCCTTTTACCATGATCATCCTCACACCTTCACAATTCTCATCATCTACTAGCAAAAGCTTAAGTCAAAATGACTAAATCTTCTCCATCAACCAAGCCTTGCAAAAGAACCGCTAGAATAAGCGTAAGACCTTGTTGTTTTGTCAACATAAGCTCTTCTTCCGAGTCCTCTACATTAACCATCTCATCTCCCATTAGAGATGACACCACACTTACTTTGGCTACTCCTACACCACCTCCACAATCACCTATTACTACCACTACTCCACCACCAACAAAGACTCCTAGTTCACCACCACCGGCTCCTATCCAAACATCAAAATCACCATCACCTCCTAAATCTCCAACACTCATCCCATTAGAGTTATTCTCTACACCACATACATCTCCAAATCCATTTTTGGAAGACTTTGAGGACTTGCCTCCTAGGCCTAATCATCCACCACAACTACCATATTTTGGTACTATTGAGTGAATAGCTCATGAGTCTCCGCGTCCATCATTTGACCCAAACGCCCCGTTAAGGCCTAGACCTCTTCTTTTCCATCCCATCCACAAGGAAATCCATGGTCCTTTGTATGAGGATCAACCACTTCCTACATCAATGTCTCCTCACATAAAGGACATTGAGGAATCCATGTGGGAAGATCACCCCCACCAAAAAAGAGATTCAAGCCGAACTCCATCATCTCCACCAATTTTCAAATATGATGGATTATCATCTAAGTGATGCTATGCAAATGCAAAGTGCTTTGCTAGCCTCCATAATCACCACTCCAAACACCAACACCAACACCAACACCTTCACCATTCCACCACAACAAAACCATGAACCATACTACCCTCCTAGGCATGGTTGCTCCAATTGTGAGTGAACGGCCCAAATAACCGAAAGGACCCGGGTGATGGTCCATGAGCTTCAAGAGGAAATGAGGTTCATCCTCAATCACATCCTAGAGCGCCTCAATGCTCTTGCTCATCCACCACCTCAATAGGAGGGTCCTAGCTTACTTTCCTTAAGCATTTTTTTTATTTTATTTTTTTTATTTCTTGTATTTTTTTTATTTTCTAGGCTAATTTCTTCTTTAGGCTTTTATCATTGTACTAAACACTTCATTGTGTTCCCTCTTCATGATTCTTAAATTATGAATAATTTTAACAAATGAATGGTGTTTCTTATATTGTTGTTGCTTGTTACATGGTGTTTGGAAATGCTTGTGATGATGCTTATAACTAATAATTATTTTTGTAGCTTTTTCACAATCTATGTATCTTTCTCTTGGCACCCAATTTAGGGGGAGCATTGGTCAAGGGGGAGATAATGGCTCGGGCTCATTACACATTCCGCCTCGCATCTTCTCTTTGTTGAGACAAAAAGGGGGAGAAATATTTAGAACTTGGTTATATTTGACTTTCTGAAAAAGTCAACTGCATACATTGACTTTCTGAAAAAGTCAACTGCACACTTTGACTTTCTGAAAAAGTCAACATCATGCTTCAACTAGTGAAGACTTTGACTTTCTGAAAAGTCAATATCATGTCTAAATTAGACATACTTGCATTATCATTTTTATCTTTCAAGTTCTAAAACTAGTATTTTTATAACTCTTGTACAATCTTTACATCTTTTATAAAAATAAAAGTAATGTTTTATCCTCAACAAAAATGGGGAGATTGTTAATACAAATATCGTCATTAAATATTATTTATATTTTTTTATCTTTACCTAAGTTTTGTTAACGACAAAAGTAAGTTTAATTTTTATAAAGCTTAAAGCTTGTCAAGTTTAATAGATATTAAAACAAGCTTTTTCAAACAATATCTTCATCACTCAAGCATTTACATTGTGATTAATCATATCTTGATATGACTCTAAACCATAATGTATGATAGTAGTTTTTAGTTCAAGAATGTTTTGGTTTCTTAAAACAAAACATTACATATGTATTTACATTTTTTCATATTTCTAAAAATAGAAAAACAAACACATGACATCATGTGGTGCATCATTGAAATCCGTAGAAGATTTCACTAGATACTTTGTGTAGATTTAGACTCTACATATCTTACACAATCTTGGATAGATATGGTTGACTTTTGTAAGATTTTGAGATCTTGCTGACAGACCTCTGCGGCACCAAAAATTAACACGGGCAGAACCCTTTGAAGGGTTCCGTGGTCCGTGGTGCTTGCTGATGTTTTTGGCTATAAATAGCAAAGCCAAACCAAGTTGTTTTTCATCCTTTTCTATCATATTCTCATACATTCCTTCTCTCTAACATTTCTAACTCATTTTCATATCATGTTAGTGATCTCTTTTGTAGCAAAGAAGATCAAGATACATTCAAGCTTCAACAAGAAGTTGGAAGTCTTGTTTGTTTGTTGTTGTATGATCTTGTGTTGATTCATACATCATAGTTGTACCAAACCATCATAATCTTGTGAGTGTGAGTGGTTAGTATTTTAGTCCTTAAAATACATTGTGTGTGGGAGTGGACTAGTGAAGTTAAACTCTCGAGTGTGAGACTCGGGGAGTGGAGTAGGGCAAGGAAAAAGAGTCCTTGTAGACCGAACCACTATAAACAACTTGTTGTGGTTTGATTATTTCTTTCCTTATCTACTCTTTATATATTGTTGATTACTATTCACTAACATATCAAAGATCAATATCAATTGATCTTTCAATAAGTTTCAAAACAAAGTTTTAATCGGTAAACTATTTAACCCCCCTTCTAGTTTTCCACAAATTGTTTGTGTTGAATTTGAACACAACATTTATTAAGCTAAACCTTTCAAGTCAATTGATAAAACCATTTACAGTTACCTTTGAAGTCCTTTGAATTGGAATTGTATATTTTGCATCACATGCCCAACCCCCATTCAACCATTTTTCATAGCTTTTATATATTACCTTTCATCTATGTACTTTTATTTTTACCCATTAACACACACGTACTTACATTTAGTGTCTCGTAGATACGATGTTAAACAACTTAAACTTGGTTTGTTTTGGGTCAATAAACTTGACTTAAAGTAATACCCACCAACCATGATCAAGTGCATGTAGACAACGTTGAAGCTAATTACAAGGACTACATTCTTCCAGTCACAACCGAAGAGTTTAGTAAATTAGGACAAACCGTGCTTAGTTTTATTCAATGGCCCAAGAAGTATATTGAACTCACTAAGGTAAAATGATCTACATATGATTCACTTATAATATTGTAGTAACATTTAGTCACTATAATAATTATACTTTGTTATTAGGCCTCCAACCAAACAGGAAACAAGGAAATTGTGGCAGCAAGTATCTACACCCAAACTGGAACCAAGCAAATTATGGCAGCAAATACCTCCAACCAAACTCCAACCAAGCAAATTTGAGCAACAAATAAAGAATCTTCCACCCGAAAACAAACATCACCAACTTTGTCTAGACAAGAAGGACCATCCAACCATATAGCAGCAGCTACGGCAACCAAGAGAGCGACCAAGGGTGCATGCCCACTCAATTCGGTAAGCTGTTATCTCTCTAAAGAAAGTAGTACTAACATTTTGACAAGTTCCATTAAGTTATGCTTTTATATTTGAATAAAAGGAATTTGTTATGATTGCTTTGCTGAGACAAATATAAAGCTATGTTAGTTCAAAAGACTTTCTTCAAGATTAAGCTAGAAAACTTTGGTGTGGTCAGTTATGTCTTTGTTGTTGTCATTATTTTCTAAGACCGTTAACATGTTTAACCTTTTGATAATAAATACTATTGTTTAATCTTGTTTGAAACATGCAGCACCTGTAATTAAATGAGACTAGTTAACTTGAGTTTGAATTATCAATCAGGTAGATACCAATACTAATGTACTTGTTGTTGTGCAGGCTAGCAAGGAAAAAGAAGAGCTAATTAAGAAAATGAACAACTATCGTGGTCAGATACATAAAAGAGCATGTGTTCAAAGTGCCTATGAACGTTTGATGCGCAACCCAGATCCTACTCGTCCTTTGCACGTTAATGTGGAGCCTCGTGTTTTTGGACAATCAGCGTCCTTAAAAATTTCAGTTCCCCCCCCCCTGGATCTTATGATGCTTTTCACGAATGGATAACTTAACCCTTCCATTATAAATTTGTTTGCAACGTAAGTACACATGCGTTTACCATATCTTATTTGATGAGTTGGAGTATTTTGTCATTTTACATTTTATATATTGTCATGTTTCTAGGTCCATACATAGGATTTTGCAGAAGGTGAAAACGCAATCGAACAAATGTGGTTTCCTGAACCCATATACAATTCAAGACTATGTATGTATGTTTGACGGTTTTCTTGTTAAAGACTACTTATTGCAAGTGATGGACCCAAGCCAGCATAAATTGTTTTTTCTTGCACCATACGTTGAAAGGTACGATATACAACACTATATTTCATTGCTTTATGACATTATGTAAATTATTTATAATAAAAGGTCACATGTCATCAGTAAACACTGGTGTCTATTCATACTTGTACCTCAACAAAACATTGGGTTCATTTTGGATTCTGATATGGAAGGAAAGAACGAGGATAGCTTCGAATTCACCAATGTTGTGCAGAAGTAAGAACTTTTTGCGTTAATGTATAATTCACATTTATATTTATAAAGGTTAACAACTCTACCATTCTTTAATTTCTTTCAGGGCGTTTGGTAATATGAAATGGAATCTCGTTGAGGTAAATCGTCTCATTCTTTACATGTATATTATTTTTTTTTTTTAATTATTTTTTGTTTAATGCTTATAAAATGGTTACTGCTTTTTTAGTGCAACCAACAAACTCACTATTAACAGTGTGGCTACTATGTTATGAAGTGGATGCATCAGTTTGTAACCCATCAACAACACTCATTTCCCAAGACGGTAAGTAACTTTTAAAACCATTCTTATAGCTGAGTACATTGTTTTTTCTCTGTGACAATTTTGTTTGCCATATAGTTTTGTTCGAAAAGTTGGAAATTAAGTCTGTGTATGTGGGTATATGTACTTTTACATGTTCTTGAGGAAAATTGGTCTTGTGAGTTGGCTGGTTCATATAGTCTGATTAATTATTGATACGTTAGACATTAGGCCAGTAAGTTGAATACCGAAACATATGCGACTGCAAATTAAGTCTTGTTTTCTATTTTTATTTTTTTTATTTATTTTTTATTTTTTTTATTTCTTTTATTTATTTTTATTTTTCATTTCCCAACTGAAACTGATTTGATATAATGCTTAGATCTCACATTTATGATTAATGTGTTTTGATTCGATCACCATTTTCGCGGTTTGCGAAAGTAAGGAAACATTAATAAGTTTAGGCCATCAACCTTGAATTAGGGAGTTACTAGTTAACGGATCATAATGTTTTACGTTACAAGTAGTCAAGCAGATCATAATGTTTTGTTTTAGAAAAATAACGTAATTTAGTTGGTAGTTGTATGTATCAAACTTGATCTGCTGCTTCTTTTCTGTTAATTTCTTTGGTTTTGGCGACTCGTGACTTAACAATGTACGAACTGTGCTGATATGTTTGGTTTTAAATTGGAGGTTGGTAAAAAATAAATAAATAAAATACTAACGCAGAGCTTACTTTCTAGCTATAAACACCGTAAAATAAGCATATAAAGCATTTGGTTATATAAAGAATAGTGTGACATTGTAGATGACTTGGTTTCTGTTTATGTTATTTTACACAGAAATAAGCACTAAGAAAGCAGGTCACATGCCTTATAAGCACATCAAAGTAAGCAGTACTGAACATCACAAAAAATTGATTATGAACATTTTTCACACTAACGTATCTGGGTTAAATATATAATAGTGTGACATAATAGATTGCTTGATGTATATATTGATTATCTGATAGTTATAATCAGTATGTGGCCTCTTTACATTGAGCCATCAAGTTAATGTTTGTCGTTAAGTTGTGATTGAGCATTTGGTCTAAGGTATAACATTTGCTTATATTTATTGTCTCTTTATACATGCTACTAAGTTAAATGCTATCCAGTAGGGTATTTTTGCTAGAGGAGCAGCCTAGATCTGCTAGGTAACTATCGAAATAGGCACAAGTGCGGTTAGTCCTTGGTGGTTTAGATGCGACCAGTAGGGTATTTTTGCTAGAGGAGCAGCCGAGATCTGCTATCTTGAAACACTGACCAAACACAGCAATACCCATGATAGCATGTTTTAGAAATGGTAGCGCTTTTTGCATCACCGTTTCCTGGAAAAAATAAAGGAAGAACTGTTTACTTGACATAATTAATTGTAGACACAAACCATGCATCTAAGTCTAAGCTATTAGAGCTATTTGTGTACATTGCCCGTCACAGAAAACATTTTTCAAACATGTGCATTGACATGAAAATAGGCACAAGTGCGGTTAGTCCTTGGTGGTTTAAAGATGACAATATAAAACTTATTGTTTTATACTGCACTAAATTTTATTTTGTTTTATCTTACTTAGAGCTTATGGATGTTAT
The DNA here is from genome assembly GCA_910596185.1 of Chrysanthemum makinoi. NCBI lineage: Eukaryota > Viridiplantae > Streptophyta > Magnoliopsida > Asterales > Asteraceae > Chrysanthemum > Chrysanthemum makinoi. The sequence continues at coordinate 177,460,104 of OU343225.1, forward strand.
TTTTTCTATAGATGCCTTGGAATGACAAGAAGCCGTTTACTACTAAGGATTTGGACGACATTGTCATCTCGTGCATTTCAGTGTGTGGCATCTGATCATCAATCATGTTAGTGTTTAGGAAAGGTTGGCATGTCGTCATGTCCTTTTGTGTATCTCCTTTCCCTTCGCCCAACAACAAAACAATTGATTATGAAACTGTTGTTGTGATGTTTAATTATTGACATTTAGTATGTTTGGAAGACATAGGACCTGTAATTTAGTGGTAAGAAACTGATCTTGGATCTTAAATCCATTGCTTTTGGTAACCTTCATGGTTATGGTTTTGTTATAATATTGTTGCTGGTTGTGCTTGTTTCTGATTATGTTGTGGTTTTGTATACCTGGAGGAAATATAATATAAATAGGTGGTATTAAAAAAAGTAAAAAAGAAAAAAAAAATCATTAAGCCATGTTTGTAAGCAGAAAACAGGGCTCTATGCTACTTAAAAATGGTATTTTTTAATCACATAGAGCAGGGTTCCCAACCAGGCTCCATTACAAACTATAAAGCTCGTTTCTAAAACCGGGCTCTATACCACTTCCTCATAGAGTCCTTCCCCCTTTGTGCCCTCATGAAAAACCGGGCTCTATGTCCCTTTTTGTAGTAGTGTTAGTTGAAGCCTAATACGTGAAATCCATATGCATAAAGTTCATAGCATTGGATAAGAAAGTTTATACTAGTAGTGATTTAGATAAAATATAAAGATGTCATAAAAGGGTGTAATTGAGCCGAGTCGAGTATAATACTATCAAGCTTGAGCTCGACTCAATAAATAAAACTCGGGCTCGAGACTCGAATCAGGCTCGATCGAGCTTTAAACTTTAAGCTCGAGCTCGACTCGTCCTCAAAAACTCGAGCTCGAAACTTGACTCAAGCGTGAATGTGCATACTTTACAAACTCGAGCTCGATCGATAAACAATCAACATATTTAGTTCGACTCGGCTCACTTCTTATACACAATATAATGGTAATTAAGTCATTTATGTATACAAGAAGGTAAAGATGTATTTATTTAAAGCTCGATAAGACTCGGAAACCTTACAAGCTGAATATTCTGATACTTTAACTCGACTTGGGTTCATAATCAAGTAGCTCGAGCTCGACTCTATTTGGGTCGGAGGGCCGATGTATTTTTGGAAGTTTTGGCTTCATTTTATTGCTTTAGGTGAGAATAATATGATTAGATAAAACGAAAACATGGTTTAGTAAAAATTACAAGACAGCCTTAGACGTAACAAATAATATGAGTTTTCTTTTAAAATCTATAGCACCGTCCTCTTCTAAGGAAATTTGTATTGACTTACGATTATGACAACTTAACCACATTTGACCTTAGCTTGCACATAATTTTAATAGAGAATTGATTTGATAAAAAATAAATAAAGATATTAAATCATCCAATGTACGCATGACGACTAAAGGGTGAAATGTTTGAAGGTTTTTTTAAAATCTAATTATTATAACTTCACATCTAAAATGACTTTCGATTGATCATTTAGCTAACCTTACAAATGGAAAGGTAACACATGTAAAGAAGCTTCTTTATCTGGTTTGTTGGTTTATTTTCATGATTAAACTTCCCTACGTGGGTTATCATTAAGTTTAACTTTGTGCTTATAGATATTGGTTATTACTTCGAAAACAAGATTGTGATCCCAAGTTTTTACTCTGTTATGTGGTACTTCTACCTATAACTTTAGTAGTCCAACTTTTATGCCATGAATTGTAATTTTTCTGTAACGTAGGGATTACTCTTTTCTTCCGAAATATTTCTTATATCTTGATTTTTACAGAACATATGTAAAAACATTTTGTGGGACCTCCCAATGTGAGTACGGATATATGCTCACTCTAGCTAGAACAAATGTAAAGTTGTATAACAATGTCTAGGATGCTATAAGTAGTATGTCATAAAACACCGCAATTGCAAAAGTGTTTGAATTTAAGTAATTAACACATCTTTCAGAAATATATAGCGTAAAGTTATTGATTCGTACAAATCCTTAAAGGATTTGAATGACTATATAAAAATGTTATGTTGATCATTTACACGCCCATCTTCATATATGCTCTTACCAACCTATATTTATTTTAATGCCATCATGCAACTAACTAGTAGTCTAGTATATCATCTTCAACTAGTTTGAGGGAATTTTTTAAAAATTATTTGCAAGAATGATCTGTTTTTATGATGTAAACTAAGCTAAGTGCCTAAGTAGAGGGAGGATATATTTGTATAGAAATACTAGATGAGGAAAATGGATAAGGTATTAAGGTGTAGGTGGGGTTAAAGGGTGCCAAGATGACTACAAACAGAAAATGTCATAAACATTGGAAGCAAAGCAAAGGAAAACCCATGTTTGATTCATGTGAGGATTGTCCCTTAACCCCATCCCATGTGCCATTTCACCAATTAAACTCAAAGCTTCCCTACTTGTTTGCATTTCATTTCATGGACCCTCCTTTACCCTTTTTCAAAATCTTGATACTTTTCTTATCCCTAAAAAGTTGTGGCTTTTGTCCATTGCTTGGCACTCACTTACATGACACCATTTTCCACTTCATCATACACATAGATCAAATGATTAGGTAAATGAAAATAAAAGGGCTAAACTACGCAGGCACCCCGTTCTTGCGACCTCAAGTAGGGTGGGTCTCCTTCCGTGGGCGGCGCTTACTTTTTTTTTTTTTTTTTTTTTGTAGTGTTTAATTTAGGTATATTGTATAGTGTATTTAATTTGTGTAGTGTTTTTATATGTATAATGTATTTAATTGTGTAGTGTTTTTATATGATATTTATTTTACGTTATGCTTTTTAATTGTGTGTTTGTTTCTATTTAATTAATTAAACAATAACATTAAAACATTAAACAAGTAAAACAACAAATGTTTTCAATATTAAAACGAAATCTACTCCACATGAAGATTATTAATGTCATTTATAAGCTCGTAGAGTATTCCACTCGGCTGACATGCGTGATCAACTGGATTTCTTGCCAATTCCAGTGATGCCTCCAACGCCTTTATTTTTCCTGCGCAACAAATTGTTTTTAGCCAATAGCATGTTGATCGTTGTATCTTTAGTTTCGCAGTTTGAGCACTGCGTTGAAAAAGAGGCTTCACCAAAGTACTTTTGTTGAAATATTTCCTTCCACATGAAGTATCGACACCCATAGTCTTTAGTCCCTGGCATGTACATGACGAAACAATTAGAAGAAATGTATTCTAAACAAACAAGTTATTGATATATTTACGCAAATAAGCAACCGTTTAATTATTTACCTTTGAGAAAGGACATGCATAATACTTGCGCACCACAAGTTTTGGGCTTGTGGATGTTCTTTCAATTATTAATCCACGTTGACAACGACACAAGTAAGGATTTTGTTGTTGCATCTGGCCAAAAGAATTTGTATAATTATTCACAACATAAATTAGTAATATCATGGTTCACAAAATTAGAAGCTTCTAATACATAAATAACCAATCTTGTTATAGATTAATAGTTGATACATGGTTCACAAAATTACAATATAACTAGAAACTAAGATCAATCACGCCCGAGGGCGTAGTCGCCCAATGATGCTTTCATCCGTCCCCACACGACTCTAACTCAAATGCGTCCCTCAATCCGTCAATCTCTCGCCAGTCGCCAACGCGAGACGGCCGTAACAAAAGATGAGGCAGAACCGGAGGACGGTGTATAAAATTGTCCTCATCTGCAGCTGGAGATATAGCTGGAGAGGAAGGCACATAAGATTGTGAAGAAAGCACATAATCTGGACTCTCAACACGAGCGGGTGTGTGGTTGACACAATGAATGTCCTCCAATGAATATCATCCGATTCCGTAACAAAAGATGAGGAAGAACCGAGCAGGAGCAAATCTGTAACAAAAGATGATGAGTCGCTTGCTATAAATCGAATCGTCTATACGTGTTTTGTCATTTACAATATAAATCAAGAATCGCTATACATGTTGTGTCATTTACAATATAAATCAATAATCGTCTATACATGTTGTGTCATTTACAATATAAATCAATAACTGTTTTCTACATATATCTAAACATCCTCTGTCGTTGAGCAAACACATGTTCCCATGGCGCGGCCTCGGCATTTCTAAAATGTCTCCATTGTGGGTGATTATACGAGAGTGGTGAGTCTTCATCAAGAAACGCAAGAACGAAGTGAGCACATTCGTTGTTCCCTACACGAAGAATCACAACCGGAGACAATATTTCTGCGAATCGGAGAACCTCTCGGAAGACACAAAAGAGACTGTGAATTGGTTATACATACAATAGGACGGTTAAGAGATGTAGCAATAACCACTCCCATTTCGGCATAGTCATCCATAACGCCGGGTCCGCACCCTAAACCAATTCATCGAGTTATGTGTAGATGGAAAAGAATCACCCCACATTTCCCTGTAAACATCCTCGTTATTGTCTACCTCTTCCCTGGCAAGAGATCGAATTATGGGCCACATTTCTTGATGATGGCCAAGACCTACGGCAAGAGCTCGATAGCCACAATTTCCATCACCCTCCACGTTAAAGATCCCTAGGATCCAGGTCGGAAAATAGCCGGAATTTCAGTCATACAATATTCGCTAAAGTAATCTGAACGCATAAGTGGTGTCTTAAGTCGCCTCGCTAGGTCCTTCGTTAGGTCCTTCGTTTAAGTCCGGGGACGTTAGAAGGCTCTCCATAAGAAGCGTGTCTCGCAGATTCTTTATTTACTTCGGGACTTTTAGGTTTTGTGTAGCTTCTGCGTGCCTTGTGGGGTTCTTCGTTCAAATCCGAGAGATTTGGTTTAGACTTGGATTTGTTGTCCTTTGCGCTCGGACGTCCACGATTACTTTCTTTAACAGCAGGTTGTTGGGCTGACACAGATTCAGGAGCGTATATACCTCTGAGCATGTTTAACCATGCAACGAGTCTGGAAAATTATGATTATGCCCCGGACACTTAACCTTCAATATCCAACCATTAAAACGTTTTATAAATTTTGCTAGTAATCTGAATGGGCAATTACATTTGTCGGTACTAGTCTGCCGTTGAAGTTCATCTTCTAAACCTTCACGTGAAGACGTCCCATGTCTAGAACACACAAATTCGATAGAGTACTTATAGCCCCTATCTGTTTTACTTTTTCCAATAACAATAACAAAACCAATCGATTCAACAGTAGATCGCACCCAATTAATTAAATCAACTCAAGACCGAACACCTATACAATATAAAAACACAACAACCTTTTATAAAAAACTTTGATAAAAAATACAACCTTGTACAAAAAAATTTTAAAAACTTTTATAAATACAAATTTTTTTCAAACTTTTATAAATACTTTTTAGTATCTTTATAAATACATGTTTTTATAAATATTTTTAAAATACTTTTATTACTTTTATTAATAACGTTTATTTATAAATACTTTTAAAATACTTTATTTATAAAAACTTAAAACAAAAAACGTTTTATAAAAAAAACGTTTATAAAACGTGTTTGTGGTAAGTTTGCTACGTGTGTGGTTCTCGAACGTTGTACGTGTTTCGTTTGTATACCACTCTCTCTCACATGCTTGGCAGTAGTTATTCCTGTCTCTCTCACTTCGTCGCAAACGTAACGCCTCTCTCACTTTTGCATACCTCTCTCTCTAAAAATTCTAGATCTAAACATTTTAGATCTAAAATTTGTATCTAACAAGTATTTTACTTGTTAGATTGTTGATGATGTGGTTGTAGTGGTGAGGTCGTGGTGGTTTACGATGTTTCGTTGTTAAAGTTTTAGATCTAAAACTTTTTTAGATCTTGAAACGTATACGTTGTTGAAAAATCATGAGGTTTGTAAAAAAACTCTAAATTTTTTGATTTTCTTTAAAAGAATGCATCGTTGTTAAAAAAACTCTAAATTTTTTGGTAGTGGTGATGTTGTGGTGGTTTACGTATGTTACGTTGTTAAGTTTTAGATCTAAAACTTTTTTAGATCTAAAATTTTTAGATCTAAACCTTTGTAAAAAAGGTTAACTTTGTTTATTATCTTAAAAATAAATAGATCTAAAATATTGAAACCGATGTTGTGGTGATGATGTGGTGGTACGGTGAGGCCGTGGTGGTTTCGTATGTTACGTTGTTAAAGTTTTTACATCTAAAACTTTTTAGATCTTAAAAATAATTAGATGTTGTGGTGATGATGGTGATGCTTTGTGGTGGTTACGTATGTTTCTTTTGTTAAAAAAAACTCTTTTTAAGTTTTTTTTTTTTTAAAAAATCATCATTGCCTTTTAGATCTAAAAATTGTTTGCTTATATGTTTGTATGTTTGTTTTGCGTGTTTGCGCATAGGAGGACTTTTGTGGCAAAGCCCATGTTATACTTTAGCAGGCACCCCACGTTATCCTTGGCATTACTGGATGGTAAATTGATTCACTTTGCAACTTGAATGAAAAAAACTTTGTTTTATATAAAAAAATTCATTACTGGATGGTAAAGTGACCATTCAAGGTCATTTTGAAACTTTAATGAAATAAAAAAGGCAATGATGATTTTTTTTATAAAAACTTAAAAGAGTTTTGGCGAGGCGAATTTGCACCAACATGAGCTATAAAGCTAATAATCCGAAAGCCTTTGATAAGTTGTTTTCCTCTTGTGTGTTAAATGGTGAATTAGACATGGTGGTTGATTGTTGTTGTTGATCTGGACCACTAGTTGTTGTTGATCACGGACCACTTGTTTGTGTTGTTGCTTTCACTGGGATTATATGGGGTGCCTTTTTAGGATTATGTTGTTGTTGGTGTTGTTTCGGACCACTTGTTGGTGTAGCTTGCCACCTCGTTATTTTATGGGGTGCTGCCTGGATTATATTGTTGTTTGTTGATTGTTGTTGGTGTTGTTGCTTTCACCTGGGATTGTTGGTTGATTGTTGTTGGTGTTGTTGCTTTCACCTGGGATTATATGGGGTGCCTTTGAGAATCTTAAGACACCTTGTAACTTTGAGAATATTAGTACACCTTGTGAACTTTTGCGGTGGTAATTTGTGAGAATCATGTTCAAAACGTAACTGTGTAACTTGTGAAACCTAAACCTGTGAGTCTTGTGTTTGTGCGCCGGTGCGTTTTGTGAGGCTTGTGCATTTCATGATTTGTGAGATTGTGTGCAGCTTTTGTGAGTGCAGCTGAGTTCATGTGAACCGATGACTTTGTGCAGCTTGTGACTAAAACTTTTCCGAGGCGATGATGATTTTTGAGCCTAAAAACTTTAAAACCTCAGTCGATGAAGATAAAACCGATGGACGGTAAAGTGAGATCAAATCTCACTTTGCAACCTTCGAGTTTGAGCCTAAAATTTTCCGAGCGATGATGATTTTTGAGCCTAAAACTTTCCGAGGCGATGATGAAAACCGAATGGACGGCAAAGTGGGATAAAATCTCACTTTTGCAACCTTCGAACTGAGCCTCAAAAATTTTCCGACTACGGTTTTTTTAAAAGTTTTAAAACTGAATTTATATCATAAAAAAACTTGTAAAATTGTAAAACAAAAAAAAAAGTTATAAAAAAGTGGTATAAGTTATAAAAAAAACTTGTAAAAAAAAAGCATTTACAAAAAACTGTAAAAAAAAACTTGTAAAAATAAGTGGTATAAGTGGTAAAAAATAAGTTGTAAAAAAACTTGGCACGGAAATCAAGAAACTAATCATTACCAATGATTGAATACCCATGATTGGCACGGAAATCGAGACACCCTTTTGCAAAAGTGCAGCCACCCCCAACCCATGGGGTGCCTGCATAGGAGGACCCAAATAAAAAGGGTAAAAGTAATTACTGGTCACTTATTTCACTTACAAGTTGATGTATGCCCCCAAAATGTTTTTGCATAATGTTGATAACCAATGTCTCGTCGAAAATAGCTTACCAAAATAGTTTTGTTTTTTTTATTGGGGTGGCCAGGGTTCGGAAACGGTCACATGGTTATCCTGCTAGACCGTGTACATTTGAGCTAAAGACTCGCCTTTTGAAATAATCTTAACAGAGAAAACCTCGTTCGTTTACCATTTACTCCGATGTCGGTAAGTGCATGTGATGTTCATATGTAACTATGTATGGCCGGTATTTATGGCATTAATTCTTTTGAACAATGAAAACATTGCATTGTCCTGCAATCTGAAAATCAAAGATGTCGAATTTTACAAAAGAATACAATACGCATTAAATGATAGCATGTAAGTTAGAACTTGATTGTAAGTTGTGGTTGAAGATGGTGACGAATGCAAGACAAAGAACTAAAACAAAGATCATGTATGCTGATTTTAAAATTTTGCTGTAGCACTTTTGTCCCTTCAATGTTTCAGTTTACTTTTAACTCTCTTTTACCCCATGTGAATTAGATATGGTAAGGCTCTGGATGCAGTAAGGGTATCTGATCGATTGGGGCGATCGATTACATCTTGGTCCCCTTACTGTGGGGAATAATCAATCCTTCATTTTTTATAGATGTGGGTTGCATACACGATCGACTACACTTTGGTTTTGTGTCTGTATATATTAAATATAAAAGATATTTTTGTCGGGTATGTTTTTTATAGTGTAGGTCACGTTACTGGGGAACCAATTCGCCTAAAGGTCACTAGAGAGAGTTCGACGCCAGTGGAAAATAGGGGGATTGAGTGCCTTGTCGGGGAACCAATTCGCCCGCCAGAGAGAAAAAGTTGCGAATAGGGAAAATAGGGGGGATTGAGTGCCCTTACTGGGGGCAGTTTAAGAAATTTGGACAAATTTTACTAGAAGGTAAACCTTTTTTTTTTCTTTTCTTTTCAAGGCAAAACACTGACCTAACTATAATACTGGTATATAAATTTTCATACGATCACGGAAATCTCATTTTCTCCTTTGAAGTTTGAACTAACCGCATTTTGATTCATGATATATGCATCTCATGGTTACCGCTAGCATAAAGACCTTTGGTCCATATGGTAAACTAGGTGTATATATGTCGAATAATTGCAGTGATCAGTAATTATCAAGAGATTTATGCATTAGGCATGTATTTAGACATGTATTGTATGTTTAAATTGCATTACTCTTTTTAATATCATATCACCACTTGATAATGCATGCGTTGGTACTTGTTAGTTTGGAATATTCACCTTCTCCCGAAAAATGCTAGCAAATGTCAACTTGATGTATGCATTTTCCTAATCTTTTCAATATCATGTTCATAAACTGAAGGAATATGAATTAACATTTTAAATTAACATTTATTTACAACCTAAAAGAATATGAATTTAGTTATAACATAAACTAAAATCATTAAAGAGAAAGTTTCAGATATAATCATTACTTCAAACCTTAAATACACAATTCAATTATGATGTAATATGCTTAGAAACAAATCCAAAGTTTTAACCTTTATGGAACTTGTGAAAAGCAAATCTTCACTTCAAAGTTTGTAAAAACAAAGTCACTTGAGAAAAGTGACTTTGGTCAATGAATATGGCCAAATTTGCAAGTTTGTGTTTGCTTTATTGATTTGATAGCATATGAAACTTATTTTTTGAAGTTTTGTTTTTTTAATCTTCTTACTAATCATCGAATAAATGTTACATGAAGATGTTGTTGTGGCATGCTGATAAAGACTATCCTGGACTAACAATTCTTTCTAAATAATACGATTGTTTTTATCATTTATTCACAATTTAACTACTGTGTCTATTACATACTGTATTATACTAGATAAATAGACAACATTTTACCAACTTTTTTATGGTCAAAATTGTAAAAAGCTACCATGAAACTTCCAAGTTACAAGTAAAGTTTACAGTAATCTATCTTAATGCCATTCATCCGAAAACTCAGTGATACCTAATCAGCTTTTTGGGGAGATAGAGACTTGATCATGCAAAATCAATCTTCAAGGACCGATTCCAGTGTGTCGTCTCTAGTAAACAAAGACGATTCTTACTTTAGTTTTTTATACATTAGAAAAACATATTATTAACACCAGGTTATATCTTTTGTTTTATTTTTTTTTTCAAATTCTCAGTGATCAACTTCTATTTTTTTCTTATCAGTGACTAACTGACTACTATATACTTTCCACATTTAATTTTACTCTTGAAGTAACTCTTGAAATGGTTATGGGTTTACACTGAAAACTTATTTGGGCTGTTGTCATGTCATAAGTGGGCCCAGTTCTATTGAATACCATGCCATACTTGTGACTTGTGACATCTACTGTACCGTATATATGTGACAAAATATTAATGTTGTTGTACACTTTCAATTTCAACATGGGGTAACACTCTTTTCAATGTTTCCATCTTTGTTTTGGCATTTTTTCAAAATTTATTTGTTTGCAATTTCGGTTTTGTTTTTTTTGTGGGCTCTGTACCAATTCTCTTAAGAGAGAGTTTTGTAGTTTGTTCGGTTGATTTCCTAGGGTGTGAACCCGAATGTGTTAGGATCTAGTTTCCCGAATGCTTGAGTGTCACGGTCGCCACAAACAAAGTTATAAAATGGTATCGGAAAAGCGGATGGATTGGGCGACTTCAACGGGAGAATATGTGCTACATGTATGAGTCAAAATGTTTCTCTCTATTTTGGGTCATAACAGATAATGTGTATACGACCTAAGTGTCGCATAGTGTTAGGGCTGAATTACGAAAACCAACTCGTCTTAATGAAATATAACTAAAGGGAAAGGTTACTTAATCGTAACTCTTTATTTTTTCTTCTTAATTATCCTCCTAACAACATGACGCTGCACCAAGGGCTAAGATTTAGCCAGATAAGTAGTAGATGACACATGTGATTTTCTTTGTAGTTAGGAACATATATTATGAATGTATTAGCAATACTATGTCACAACTAAAACCAAATTAAGTGAATACCTCAAACTTTATCACCTTAGGTCCTTAATAAAGATTACTACAAGAGGTAAAGAATAAGCGAACGTATCAAATGATGGGCCAAATCACCCAAGATTAACCCAAAACCAAATCATAGGCTGAATCACCCAAGTTTGGCCCGATACCAAAACCTGGACCTGATATACTCGTTAACAACTTTCAGTTGTAGTGTCTAAAACATGTAACGAAAATTTGTTCAAAAAAAAACAGTAAACGACTACAAGTATGAAGTATGTCACTAAGGTGGTTTGGTTAAACTTGGTGAAATTATTTTTTCTTTAAATTTAATTGCATAAATGGTTCTTATGAACGAATGGTCCGTCTCAATGAAAATCCAGCCATGAGTTCTAGGGGTTTCTCTTCGCGGGTCTCTCCTAGTGGTTCGGGTCCCAGAGCCGTTTGAATGGTTTAACTCGTAGGTCGGATTTCAAGTGTGGTGCCGTTCTTAAAAAAAAAAATAAATAAATAAAAAAAATAAATAAATAAAAAACATAATTACCTGGCATAACGAATCACATATCCTAAGCATGAATATCAAATATGTTACCAGCTTTTTCGCCATGTATATAAAGGGTTTTTAGCCTGTTAGTAATGATAAAAGGAAAAGTTGCATCTACTCAAAAAGTATCAGTTGCCAAAAAAATAACTTAAGAACAAAACACAAAATTTGCATCTTCATATCTCATCCAAGGAAAGTTTTTGATACATACATTTTTTTCAAAAATACATCAACAGCTATAACTTGCACGATTATATAGCACTCCCTTTTATATTCGTCATCGGGAAAACAAAATCCTAGTTAGCAGAAAACTAGTCCGAATCCGCTATCTCTCCTTCCTCCAATTCTTCTTGAACTCCACACTCGATATTTTCTTCTTTCATTGGTAAATCATCACACAAACCATCAAAATCAAGAAAATCATCAGGGTTCGTCTCTGAGATAAGATTGGAATAAACATCAACCAACTCGGTGTCAAAGTCAAAGTCAAAGTTCATCAAATCATCAACTCCAAGTTCATTATCAATAGACTCTTGCTCTTGTGTATCTATTTTGCTATTTGACTTATCCAAGAGATCTAAAACAAGAGGATCTGAAGAGTCGCCATCTTTGATTTCTTCTTCCTTGAAATACACGCCTTTAGGTTCCGGTTGACTATCGTTGACCGGGTTTGTCTTAGGCTGCTTTGGACGAGTAATAATGTCCTTGACAACTTTAAAATCTACGCTATGTGAAGGTAGGAACACGTGAATGACAGGATACTCGATAATAACTAATTTGGCTAATTGTTCACGGAGCGGGGCGTGTATGTCCAACTCGCGGAACGGTGATCTCGGTTGCTACATTCAAATAAAACCATTGTTGAAGCTTTAGAAATTGAAAGCATAACTAGAACACAAATGCGGAATGAAGCAGGTCAAAATAAGCAATTTTCGTGTGCATAACAAAGGAAGCGTCAGGTTGTAATTACCCGGAAAAAAAATATATATAAATAATCAGCAAGCGATATTATTCTAATAATACACTATTCTTTAGAATAAAAAGAACTAAAAGAGTTGATACTTTAAATTTACACTTTGGACGAATTTCGACTAGTTTAACCAGATTGATTTGCTACTTCTTAGGCAAAAAGATTATAAATCATTTTACATATTTGACCCCTTAGAAATGACGTACATAACTCCTTTTAATGATACATAAATAAGTGAAATTTGCCCACTAAGCATATTGGTCCGTGTTATATACAGGAGTAGATAGTATTTAATAACTAAAGAAACCGAACACACAACAACGAAAAAATATACAAAGGTGTAAGAAAGAAAACCTGTGGGTGTTTGCTTATAAAAAACTTGAGGGATTCCACAGGCTCGAGACAAAACGGCCGCAACAGGTGGTTCAGAGGACCAGGTTTTAAATGGTTCTGAATCACCGAGAAGATACTTGAACTTTCACGAACTCTGAAACAACACATGTATAAAAAGAGTAAGTGAACAGTAATTTCGACTGAAGGATTAAATGCTACTCGACTAGTATTTTTAAGTTATGAATCATAAATAAGCATTACTCATGGTCGATCAACTTAACGCTGGTTGAATGAAAGCGCCATTCTAGTGTCCAAGAGATAGATTTCGATCTGAAAGAAAACAAATCAAAATACCCCGTCTTTTAATAATCCTTGAAAGAACCCATGAGATTCATCGTTGACTAAAAGTCAATAGATCACTAATACGGAGTAAGATGCAATATAAAGAAATTCAACAATAATGATGTTTCTATCACTTTTTTCCACGTAGTCATACCTTCCAGTAAATAGTAATTTAATTAGTTTTACCTTAAGGAGAGAGCGTTATGTTAATGTCATTAAGAGAAATGTGTCAAATACTATTTTTGGCCAAAAGTGGAATCAATAAGCAAAGTAGTCTAACTTTCCCTTAACAGGCTAAATAGAAGGATCAGTAAGCAGAAAATGTGCTCAACTATAATATGCAACTATTTCTTGTAAATTATCAGATATTATAAGGATGCTAGCTCAGGTGTAAACAATATTACCTGTTGTTAACAACTGTGCGATTGGTTTCCCTTTTTGACATTCCAGTTGGCAAAAAGAAAAGCCTAATGCTCCGATTCCGAGCAGCATTCGTCAACCTTCTGAGATGATGTGGAAGGTCATCATAGTATTTCCCACAGATCTGCAATCTCCTTCTCTTGGCGGAATCAGCTATTCTTTTCACATCCTCGAGCATGTTGTAATCTGCTTGTGAATAAACAATTGCAGTTGTCAACTTATTGATGATTAACCTCATATAAACTTCATACAAAACTCAAAAAAACTGTAAGTATTAAACAAAACATCATCTTGAAGGCACGTATAAATCATGCCAAATGTGACAGCATATCAATGATAGGATACCAAAACACTAGGTGATTTTGTAGATCATGTCATCGGGAACAAACTTAAGAGCCTTACGATTCTCAATAGTGATAAGATGTGAAACCGTGAGCTAAGGGGCTGTTTCTTTTTTTAAGGCATTCAGATTTGTTTGTAAAATGTGTCTGTTTGTAAAATGAGTTCGGTTTTGAGTTGGTGTTATGTAACCAAAAGTTGTTTCTTTTTTTCCTGATTAAATAGTTTGTCTGCATTTAGCATTAAATAAAAATACCACATAAAAATTACAAAAAGTCAATAACAATCCATAACATTTGACAGTAAATGAATATAACAAGAAGACAATGAAATTCAATGGTTTCATAAATTTTGGTTTCATTATCTCATGGTCTGTAACTTGAATTTCTTGATTCCCCATTAGTAATCAATTCTTTCTCAGTTAATTTACAAACTCTTGAAAACAAAACCCGTATACTAACAATAAGTTAAATAAGATGAACTCCGGCGGGAAAGGAGAAACATTTATGTAAACTGAGGGAGGGTGTATATGTGTTTGTTAGGATTTAGGATCCTGTTCGTAAACATGGGCTATTTTGGAGGGCTCCTACAACCAGACACTATCTTTAAAATAAGCAAAAAAGAAACAACATAACATTTTGTCTACATTAAGAAATGTATCCAATCAGACCATTAAGCAAAAAATAAACACCCCCTAAAAGTCTTTAAAACTAAGGCTCAACAGTCACGACTCACGAGTATTAGGACTGACTTCTTAAAGTATTTTTGAAACTTAAACAAGTTAAACTTAAACACTTTCTCCCTTTTTTCTGTATACCATTTCTACAAATGTAACAGTGGTATGATTATATTTGATAACGAATCAAAATGTATTCGCATCCTTATTTTCAGAAAAATAACATCATATAGTTGGTGTGTTTTTCTTTAGTGACCACTTTTCAACATCAAGTATAATACTCGTAACTTTCCAAAACACGCTAAACATAAAACATGAAGCAACAGCATCACCTAACCATACATATGCATAATGTTTTTTAAAATAAACTTCCAATAAGAATATATCCAACACAAATTTATCATAGCTTGCTATCCCATATTCCACCACAAATTTCAAACACCATAAGATTTTTGATTTCGCATTTAGATAGCCACAAAACTACGTTAGAAAGTGATTGACTTTACAAACAACAATCCTAAACTTTGGTTGCAGAAAGTATTTTTCTCGAAATGTCAGCAACAAAGAGAAATTTTGCAATAAAAAACAAACAATTGGGTCACGCTATCATCAATTAATAAACAAACAACAGAATTTGAATAAGAAACATGCAAACAAAAAGTAGCAAATTAACAATCAGTTGCAAACCCTAATTACTCATAAACAAAGACTAATTTAGACGAATATTATTAGAACTACGTATGGGTTTTAATGGGATTTAACAACAATATAAGATTATCAGCGAAATAAGCTAAACTGATTTCCATAGCTGGACATCCCACATCCCATCACAAATATCAAACAGCATAAAGTTTTTTCATTTCACATTTAGATAGCCGCTAAACTACTTGAAAAAGTAATCGCTTTACAAATGCCAATCTTGACATTTGATTGCATCCAATCCATTACCCTTCCAAAGACGCAAAAACATCATTATAGCCTACATGAAGTTATAACTTCAGATACAAAAATCACCCCGCTTCGTTTTTTCTCAATTTCGCAAAATATTTAGAAATTACTTTGATAATACGATTAAACATTTGCAATAAGAAACAAACATAGCAGGGGTGGCCTTAGGTCAAAAGCTTGCACTATCATCATTAAAATGCAAGAGGTCTCAAGTTTTTAGCCTTGATGTAAATGTGCGCCCATCTTCACAAAAAGGCGAGGACTTTACCCGGTTTGTGTCGTTGTGGTAGTAGGCACAACTAGAGATGAACAAGGACTGGTTTAAACCAGTCTCAGTCCAGTTTTTTAAAACTGAAAATAAGACGTGTTTCATTTTAAAACCCACCAGTCTGGCCTTCGAGAGGAACCAGTCCAGTCCTAGAGGGTTTTGGACCAGTTTCAATTTTAATCAGTTTTTAATGGTTATTAACCGGTTTTAGTTGTGTCATTCATTTCACCGGTATTAAACCGGTTTTGGTCTGACAGTAGAACTGATTGACGATCGGACCACTCCCAGTCCTAAACGGCAGGTCTTTTAAGGACCGGTTTGGAGACAGTCAGTTAAAGACTGTTTTGCCATCTCTAGACACAAACCCCGTGGATTAGTCGGCCAATAGGTAAGACACCATGGTTACCCAAAAAGCAACCTAGTCGAAAACTCGTTCACTCACCCATTAAACAAATCTCAATAACTATACAAACAACAAATAACATGCACATAGTCCCTAAACCTCAACTACTCATAAGCCAAGCAAGTACTAATTTAAGAAAATTCAATAAACTCAAATTCAAGCAAAACTAAGACATGGGTTATGATGAGTACTTACCAGACAAGATAATCTCATCATTAAATTTAGAAATTGGAACAAATTCAGTTAATTGATGTCGTTTTCCAGTACACCCAGTTCGTTTTTTGTGAGCTTTAACACATGGGAGACTACAAGACCGTACGGAACAACCTGGACATTTGTACTTGAATATGTTTGTTTTACATTCGTCGCATGATTTAGATGATTCTTGTGGTGGATCCATTTGTGGGTTTGTTGTGGGAAGAACTGCTGTGTCTGCCATTGATAGAGGTTTAGTCTAGGGTTTATTATGGAGGCTGAAACAAGTTAGTGTGACATCCCCTGATTTTAAGTTGTTCAAACTTTGAATGGTAGTGAAATGTAATTTAAATGTGTGTATTGCGTAATTAATATTTTTATTAAAATACTTTATTATTTAAAAAGTACTCCGTATATTAATTTAGACTAAAATACACTGGTCTCTAAACTTGTTAATTCACTTCAAGGGACAAATCTGGCATTATCATCGCAGCAGGAGATCCAAAACATGAGATTTATATGCCAAACTCGCCTCACCAATAATGCCATTGTCAACGTTATGTTGGTGAGGGCAAAACCATCTTTCAATTGAATGATTAAATAGAAACCGCAGGCAAAGGTTTGTAGCTAGTATATGTCCGGTAACACCGGTTTGGTCGACATTTATCATCCATCCCTAAACTATCCATTCTTCTACAAAACGATAATTGTTTCAAGATGCGTTCTGGGTAGTAAGCTATTATTCGACTTCAGGACCTCTGCAACCCGTCGATTTTATTCTTTGGTTGTCATGTTGAAGTAAGTGTAATATTAATATTATTGTGTTAGTTTGTTTTCTAGCAAAGAAAGCATTGTAACAATGGTGGTTGTTTAATGACTTGTCATAGTCATGAATAGTCTCTTTGTCGGTGGATAAGATGGTATGATCCTCGAAATCGTGGCTTGTTCAAAATGATCATACCAGCCTTTTGAGGGAGAAATGAGTTTGAGGCAAGATTAGTAGTGGCCGCTGAAAGTGATGAAGTAGAAGATTTAATTGTGCTAAGTTGGATGTTGTTCTTGATTGTTTATGCATTGGGATAACCTTTTTAGCTTTTATGTAATGGAGAGATGGTTAATGTTCAAGATCTTGAATTGTAGTAACGTTATAGAAGTATCGTTTGGTTTGTTTTTTATTTTCAATGCCTTATAGGTATGCAGATGGTTAGCAATTTGTTTAGGGTTGACTTTTAAATGTCAACATTCTTATGAGGTTCAGTTTAGCTTTGGTTACTTTTGATGCAAATTATTCACACATCAAGCTAAGTCAATCTATAAAAATACACAATAATGACATGGTTTCATAGTTAATGCAAATGGATATAATTCCAAATGCATAAAATTGCATACTTTTCAAAGCAAGAGAACTACTGAGACACACACACATGTATGTTTTTAGAGTACATAACTTGTCCATAGGAAATAAACTAGATGAAACATTGTCTAGATATATTAGCATAACAGAATTGACCTATGGTGAGGCCATCATTCTTTCCAGCGTACCGCCAGTTTGCAGTGGTATCAGTGAAGCAAACCGCCGAACATCACTTTGACCGGGCAAAATGGAGAATCGATTGGGATTGATCATGTTGATGGGATTGAAATTGGGCTTGCTCGCATGCCGCCGGGATCGTATTGCCATCTTGATGTTGATGGGATTGTGACAGATGCATCATGTATGATGGGTTCTTCTTTGGATCTTGATTTTCTGATTGAACACCACTTTCTAACCGCACTAACTTGACTTTCAATAACACATGTACCTTTCTTTATCCGGCCGCTACTTTGTTACCTTTAGGATGTGTCTTTTTTTGTTTAACTTTAGTAGGCACCGTTGACATTTCCTTTATGGCCGACTCATTTCTGACTCCACCATACCCTAGGCATGTTTTCCGTTGTGTCCAAAGAATGCCACAAATACTACACTTAACACTCTTCCAAGCCCTTGACGACTTACCATCTCTTCACTTTCAAGAGCTATCCTAACTCTTTTAACTCTTGCGCTTAGGCGGGTTTGTTTCGATTTCGTGGAACAATTGTTGTTGGCATGCAATTGATTTTTCCCAATGTTCACGCTAGTTATAGGTCGGATATGATGATGCTCCCGTGAGAAGATAGTAACAAGGATGAGCCCATGTTTCTCTACGACTCCTACTTGTTGCCCATTTAAAGCCATATTCTAATTGGTAGCAACAACATGTTTACATGGTAAACCTGTTATCTCCCATCTTCTCGCAGAAGTACGACTTGGTACACAATAACTACACATTGGTCACCCCATGGTCCACTAACCCCAAACTTAGTTCCCCATCTTTCTTAATACCTCCAGCATGTGTTGCGGTTGGTGTTAGTGGCCCATCACACTTCTCAATCACCATAAGAACATGCATTATCCTCTTCATACAATATTCCCTGATGCATTATAAGTCTGTAATAATTGGTTTGCTTAAACCGTCAATTATTTTGTCATGAAACACTTGACACGTGTTGTAACACCCCGAAAATCTTAAAGACAGCGGAAGACTAATTCGGGTGTTACTTGAATGGAGATTGTAGAAAACTAGAAGGGGGGTTGAATAGTTTACCAATTAAAAACTTTGTTTTGAAATTTTTGTAAAGATCAATTGATATTGATCTTAGATATGTTAGAATATGAAAATGTGCAAGGAGTAAATAAGGAAAGAAATGATCAAACCACAACAAGTTGTTTATAGTGGTTCAGTCTACAAGGACTCTTTTTCCTTGTCTTACCCACTCCTCGAGTCTCACACACTCGAGAGTTTAACTTCACTAGTCAACAAGCTCCTTCCTGCTGAGAGAAAACCTTTACACTTCAAGCATACACTTATTTCCTCAAAACTAAGCTAGATGTCAGTTCTTTCCAAGGGTACAACCACTCCTGCACACACAACGATTGAGGACTAAAATACTAACCACCACACTCTCACATTGATGATGGTTTAATAAACAATGAAGTATGAATCAACAACAACATCATACAACACTAAACAAACAAGACTTCCAACTCTCGCTTTGAAGCTTGAATGTGACTTGATCTTCTTTTCTACAAAAGAGATCACTAATATGATATGAAACCGAGTTAGAAAGGTTAGAGAAGATATGTATGAGATTATGTTAGAAAGGGATGATAAACTACTTGGCTTGGCATTGCTATTTATAGCCAAAGGACGAGAAGTCCACGGACCGCTGAACCCTTAAAAGGGTTCCTACTGCGTACCATTTTGGTACCGCCGGTCTGACGGTCAAGATATCAAATCTTTGCTAAAGTCAACTCTATCTAAGTGAGATTGTGCAAGATATGAAGAGTACAAATCAACACAAAATATCTAATGAAATCTTCCAATGATTTCCATGATGCATCACATGATGTCATATGTTGTATTACTATTTTTAGAAATATGCAAGTACTTAAGTAGTGTTTGGTTTTAAGAACCTAACACATTCTAAACTATTATCATACATAATGATTAGAGTTATATCAAGATGTTACTAATCATAAATGTAAATGCTTGAATGATGAATATATTGTTTGAAAAAGCTTGTTTTAATATCTATTAAACTTTGAAAGTTTTAAGCTTTTATACAATTAAATTTCTTTTTTTGTCGCTAACAAAACTTAGGTAAAGATCAAAAATATAAATAACGCTTAATGACTTATTTGTATTAACAAACACCCCCTTTTTGTTGAGGACAAAATATAAATTTTATTTTTATAAAAGAAACAAAGTTTGTGCAAGAGTTATAAAAATATTAGTTTTAGAACTGGAAAGAGAATGATAATGTAATGATGTTTGACTATTATCAAAGTCAAAGTATTCACTAGTTGATGCATGATGTTGACTTTTTCAGAAAGTCAAAGTATGCAGTTGACTTTTAAGAAAAGTCAAAATGTAATCAAGTTCTATATTTTCATAGTCAAAGTATTCACTAGTTGATGCATGATGTTGACTTTTTCAGAAAGTCAAAATGAGCTCTTAAGAAAAGTCAAAATATAATCAAGTTCTATATTTTTTCCCCTTTGTCTCAACAAAAGAAGAGGCGACGCGGAATGTAATGAGTCCGCAATTATCTCCCCTTGATCAAAGCTCCCCCTAAATTGGGTGCTTAATGGGAAGATACATGGATTGTGAAAAATAAAGTACAAAAAAAAGTAATAATGATCATTTAGCATACCAAACTCATGTAAAAAGCTCCAACACTATAAAAAAAACAATATTCATTAGTTAAAATTTTCATGAATAAAGATCATGAATGGGAACACAATGATGTGTTTTAGTACAAGAAGAAAAAAAGAAAATAATCCTAAGAAGAGAAAACTAGAAATGCTAAACTATGACCATCCTAATTTGATGGTGGATGAGAAAGCGCTGGAGCTCAAGGATGTGATTGAGGATGAACCTCATTTCTTCTTGAAAGTCGGACCATAACCCTGTCCTATCAATAGTTGGGCCGCTGCTCACAAGTTCCGAGCAACCTATGGGGGTGTATTTGGGGAGGTTGTGATGGTGGAATGGTAGATGTGTTGGTGTTGGTGGAAATGTTTGGGGTGGTCATGATGGAGGCAAGCAAAGCACTTTGCATTTGCATTGTCTCACTGTGAGAGTCCACCATGCCTTTGATTTGGTGGAGGTTGTGGAGTTCCATTTGAATCTCCTCTCTAGTGGGATTGGCATCCCATATACACTCCTTAATGTCCTAAGATGAGGGACGTTGATGTGGGAGGGAATGATCCCCATACAAAGGACCATGAATTTCTTTGTGAATGGGAAGAAGAGGTTTAGGCCCTAATGCTGCCGTTTGGGGATGACCGAGGCGACTCATGAGCCATCCGGCTTCAATTGAGCCAAATGATATGGTGGATGATTTGGTCTAGGAGGCAAGTCATCCAAGTCCTCCAAGAAAGGATTTGGTGAAGTAGGTGGAGTGGAAAATAACCCCATAGGAATGAGAGTTGGAGACCTTGGTGAAGGTGGTGAGGGTGTTTTGGATGTTTGGATGGGTGCTTGTGGAGTGAAGTTGGTGTTTTGTTGGTGGTGAGTGGTGATCACAATGTGTGATTGAGTAGGTGGGCTAAGGTAAGGTTTGTATCATCGGATGGGGAGAATGAGATTGTGAGTCGGAGAAGACCTAGGGAGTTATGCGAAGCAACAAGGCCTAACGCTAATTCTAGCGGTCTTCTTGCAAGGTTTTGGAGATGATTTTGTCATTTTGACTTTGGTTTTTCTTTGCTAGATGATAGTAAGAATGAAGAAGGTGTGAGGATGATCATGGTAAAACCTCTCAATTTATAGAGGTGAGAAATCATGGAGAAATGTGTTTGATTTGATGTTAAGCCATTGAAGAGATGAGGTTCCTAATGATTTGGAAGTGAGTTGAATGCTAGTCATATCACCCAAGTCGCCATTCCAAGAGATGGAGTGGAAGAAGAAAAGATTTGTAATAAATGTGTTCTAGTGAGTGGAATTTCCTAATATTGAGATCACCAGTTGAAGGTACCAAAATTTGGTTCCTTCCTTTATGCGCCTCTTGGGTTTTTCAAAATTTTGAATTTTGGTGGGAAATGGATTTCTTATATTTCGTGAATTATACTAGTTCTAATATAAGTATAAGCAATTTAGGATTGATTTATAAGCATTGGATGGTAGTTTGGAATCACGAAATAGTCAAATCAAAGTTACCCTGAAGGATCCACGGCACCAAAACTTACACGGCCGAACCCTGGTGCCGCCCGTCCGCATTGCTGTATGCATGGTACCACTATTATAACGACAGTACCAAATTTATGGTGCCGTCTCGACCGCGGAAGTGCGTAAAAACGACGAGTTCGTTTTAGGTGTTTCGTGACTTTTCCCGAAACTAAAATTTTCTCAAAACATGTTATACTAAACATTTCTAGTTAGGAAAGGCAGATAACATATATATAAACATAGTGGAGCATGTATTTTGAGCAAGGCTTTTTGATTTTCACATTATAGTGAAAATGGGTAAAACTTGATAGCATACTGGCGCTTATCCCTATGAAATTGTTAGCATTCACCATTTTTCAAAGTTATATTATCATCCTACATAATAAAAACAACGGAATAGTATCAAACATTAATGATAATGCATTATTCCAAACGCCTTTAAAAGTACCCTTATTTGTCCAACTTATTGTAAATCTTGTTCATCATCCTACCAAGGCACTTGAACATTCCCTTAGTTTGCTTGAACTCTGCCGATTCATTCTCTATTTCGGGAAGAGACGCATAATACTATGAGGCTGGAAGACGAGAGCTTGGAAGTCCATCCCTGGAGCTATTTGATGATGATGATGATGGAGTTGGAGGTTTTGCTCTCATGCCTTTTGTCTTAGCAACTCGTGCATCACTCAAAGGTACAAAGATGTGAGGGATGAGCTCATAGTGAAGGTGCATCCCCTTTGGTGTTGGTGGAATTGGTGCAAAGTTTCTATAGAGACGGGTGAGGCATCCCGATGGAAGAGCAACCGCTCCTTGAGTTGGAATATCAATCATTCTCCTAGCTATGTAGTAGGCTAAATTGAAATGGTTGATGTGGACAAGTGGTATACATATGACAAAGGCAAAGCATGTGATCCCTATTCCTATGGTGCTAATGACGCTTTCTCAAGTAGCTCCTCCCATTTTTAAATTGTGCTTAAGTTCATTTAGCTCCATTCCATATGGATCTCGGCCACTTCCTTTAACTTTGTATCACCTTTGGGTTGTGAGTTATGTTCACATGATTATCCTTGTCGGCCAAAAGGGTTTGGTAGGGTAGAGAGCGGTCATTGATAGCATCAAGAGCGGTGAGTGACCATTTATCCAAGTAGAGACAAGTTCCTCGGTTGGGAATTCCTAGCACTTGAGCAAAGTTGGCTAAGGTGATGGTGTAGTCGTTTTGATTAATTCTAAACCTAAGACAAAATTCATCATCGTCTTCATCACTAAAGCCGGTCACACTAGCATAGAATTCTAACACAAACCTAGGACAAATTGGTTCATTGATGTCAAGAAGACAATCAATTGAATGGCGCTAGTTCTTCGAGATTTGTGTTTTCAAGGAAGGATGAGTGAATGGTTCTAACCTCATGGAAATACCTTGATTCTAGACCCCTAAATATTTCTACTTGTTCCTTGGTAAGTCCTTTGGTTTTGTGGTGTTTGGGAATGTAGTTGTGTCTTTGTGATCATAGAATCTTGCGGCTACCATGGTTATTCCTAAGGACAAGAGTTAATATGTTAAAATATGAGAATAAGTTTTAACGTTTTTGGTTCTAGTGTGTGCCTATATGAAAACAATTTGAAGTTGCGGTTATCTCGACTCATTTTGTGCACAAATGGTTTTAGTGGGGAGTTTGGCAAATACCATGAGATAACCCAAATGCTCCTAATTCAATGTGGCTTTATTTGAATATACCCGGGAATGCATATTAGTTATGCAATACCTTTAGTATTCAAGAGCATGCAAGTGATGAAAATTTAACGTTTCTATTTGTATTAGCAATGAAAAAAATGTTTTCCTACAAGTGAGAAGCTTTTTAAAACTTTTGACATGTGGTGTTTGGTTGTTTGAGTAGGGCCTTATATTCATTATCTATCAATTAGTGGGAAGCATGATTTGTTTATGCAATATGATAATGTAGTACCTAATTTTAATGACTAGTAATGCAATTTGCCAATTGAATTCATATTTGGTATAAAAGCATACATAAAACCCCATGTAATGATTTGTGATAGTTTTGTGCATAAATAAGAATCCTAGACTCGGAATTAAGAGATGAAATGTAGTTAGGATACTTACAATGATGTTATCTTCTGTGATTAGTGAGTGGGAAGATGACAATAATGAGCTTGGTTTAAGTTTTACACGTTTTGGTAAAGTGGGTTTTGAGGAAGAGGATGATTTGTATATAGCGCTTTTTCCAGATACACACGACCGACGGCACCAAAAATTTGGTTCCTCTTTGTTGTCGCTTTGCGTCGTATTACAAGAGCAGGTACAAGACAATTTTTTTTAGTTTTGACTATTCTAATGTTTTGGGCTATGTTTATCCTACATGTTTGGTTCCATTAACCCTAAACCAAGTCTAAGAAGATTAAAGGGTTCTTGTTTAAGAGGCTTAGTTAAGATGTCGGCAATGTTGTCTTCGGAGGATACTTTCTCGATTGAAATCTTTCCTTTTTGAACATTGTCGCCAAGAAAGTGATGGCGGATTTCAATATGCTTTGTACGAGCATGTTGAACGGGATTCTTTCTGAGATCGATGGCTCCTTTGTTCTCGCAAAGTATTACAATGTCGTTGAGATGAATTCCGTAATCTACTAGAGCTTGCTTCATCCAAAGAGCTTGTTGACATGCTTTTCCCTACTGAGACGCATTCGGCTTCCAGTTGGTTGAGATGGCTTGGCGCCGTTTGTTTCTTTGAAAACCATGAGGTGAGACAATGTCCAACAAAAGTGCAAATACCACTTGTACTTTTCTATCAACATAATCAACGGCATGATCCGAAGGCATACACTATGGTTTCTACCCGTTCCTTTGGGATACCATAATCCTAAAACACGTTGTTCCTTTAATGTATCTAAAAATCATTTTAAGGCTTCTAAGTGTGATGCCTTTTTTTCTTGAAAGCGAGCACATAGACAAACACTAAACATAATGTCGGGTCTACTAGCCGCAAGATAGAGTAGACTACCAATCATTCCTCTATATTTAGTGTTATCTACGGATTCACCTTCTTTCTCGTCCTTGGTGAGTTAGTGTTGACATGGGTGTCTTATTTGGTTTGGAATCTTCAAGACCAAATTTCCTAAGCATGTCTTTTATATATTTAGATTGGTTAAAGAATATGCCATCTTCTAGTTATTTTATTTGAAGTCCTAGAAAGAAATTTAACTCACCCATCATACTCATTTCAAACTCACCGTGCATGATTTTAGAGAAATCATCACATAATTCTTGACAAGTTGATCCGAATATAATGTCATCAACGTATATTTGAACAATGATAATATGTGATCCCTTTTTCTTGGTAAAGAGAGTATTATCTACTAATCCCATAGTATATTTGTTATCAATAAGGAAAGTCTTAAGTCGGTCGTACCAAGCTTTTTGTGCTTGCTTAAGACCATACAATGCTTTCTTGAGTTTGAAGACATGATGTGGTTTCTCAAAGTCTCGTGAAACCGGAGGTTGAGCAACATACACTTCTTCGTTAATAAACCCATTAAGAAAAAAACTTTTAACATCCATTTGAAATAATTTAAAATCATAGGCACATGCATAAGCAAGCAATATTCTAATAGACTCAAGCCTAGCTAACGGTGCATAAGTTTCATCATAATCAATCCCTCTTGTTGATTATAACCTTGCGCTACAAGCCTAGCTTTGTTTCTAGATACTATCCCATTTTCATCCATTTTATTTCGAAAAACCCATTTTGTTGCAATTATAGTTTGATCTTTAGGTTTTGGAACTAATTTCCAAACATCATTTCTAACTAATTGGTTTAATTCTTCTTGCATGGCAATAACCCATGATTCATCTTTTATTGCTTCATTTATGGTTTTGGGTTCAATGGTGGATACAAAACAAAAATAATTACTTTGATTTTGGGCTTGTGACCTTAAGGTTCTTTGATTAAGTTGTCCTATGACTTTCTCTAAAAGATGACTTTTAGATTCTTTGATGTTGACAATTTCTTTATTTAATGGTTCATCTTCCTTGTTATTATTAATTATTTCTTGACCTTCTATCATTTGACTTTCAACTAAGTCATCATCTACCAAAGGTGATGTCTTAGAGGGAGGTGGACTTTCGTCGAATGTTATGTTCAACGATTCCTCGACTATCATTGTTTCTTTGTTTAGGACAATGTAGGCTTTACTAGTTTGAGAGTAACCAAGAAATACACCTTCATAAGACTTTGGGTCAAACTTGGTGAGATAATCCTTAGTATTAAGAATAAAGCATTTACAACCAAAGACTCTAAAATATCCTAACGTTGGTTTTTTACCTTTATAGAGTTCATATGGTGTTTTGTTTAAGAAATGCATTAAGACTCTATTTAATATATATGTAGAAGTGTCAACGGCGTTACACCAAAACTTTTGAGGAATGTTTTGTTCATTAAGCATTGTTCTACTCATTTCTTGAATTGTTCTATTTTACGTTCTACTCCATCCATTAGATTGAGGTGTTCGTGGAGCGGAAAAGTTATGTGTTATACCATTTGTATCACAAAATTTTCCAAATTGAGTTTCGTTGTCAAATTCACGACCATGATCATGGTTCGGATCGAGCACATTTTGACACCTAGAAAATTTTGAATTTTCTTGCTAAGTATTTCAAATTTATCAAAAGCTTCATTTTTGGTTTTCAAAAATAACGTCCAAGTAAACCTTGAGTAATCATCTACTATGACCAAAAGTTAATATAGCCTTCAGCTTTTATAGCGGTCCAAACAAGTCCACATGCAATAATTCTAGACACTTAGATGTGGACACCATATTTTTAGATTTGTGACTACTATGTGTTTGTTTACCAATTTTGCAAGCCGCAAAGTGTTGGTCATATTTTAGTTTTGGTAAATTTCTAACCAATTCTTTTGAAGATAGGTTTTGTATAAGTCTCATATTAGCGTGACCTAAACGCCTATGCCAAAGAGATGAGCTATCATCTAAAGTTGTTAGGCAAAGTTTGTCATTATATGTTTTATCTATCTTCATGACGTATATGTTATTTTTCCTAACTCCTTTAGCTATGGTGATACCATCTTTTAGTATTTTACTACCATTTTCATCAAATAGTACTTTTATACTTTTTATCACATAGTTGGCTAATACTAAGTAGATTAAATCCTAACCTATCCACATGAGCAACATTTTCAATAGTTAGGAGTTATGAGCAATCATCTTGCTAATAATTTTGCTTTTGAGATTGCTACCAAAGGTGACATTACCTCCGCCATACTCTTGGTATGATGAGAAGAGACTTTTGTTGCCCGTCATGTGTCGGGAGCAACCACTATCTTTTATCCATTCATCAGGTTCCAATCCAACTTTCAAGCATACCCAAGAAGCAAATAACTCAAGCATTTGGTCCCCAATATCTCATGGGTCCGTTTGGGTTAAACATACCATTTATTTGATTCATGTATGGAAACGATGGGTAAGAGTTCCATGGCATGTAATCTGGAGTTTGATATGGTCTAGAAAAGTTTTGATTCCAACCATTGTGTTGGTAGTTGGGTTGTACGTTGTGGTTGCTTTTAGGAAAGGGCGCTGGCAAAGGAGTTTTATATCGTTGTTGAGTAGTTTTGATCTAAATTCATTTTGACAAGTCCTACTCTGCAATACCTGGTTTTAGTTTAATACTATTATTGGTTTTCTTTGTTATTTTAACAAATTCAGATGCGGTCCAGTATTAAGTAACATTCTGTTTCTCAAAATACCCACATTAACCATTTTGTACAACGGACGGAACCCTTATTTTGGTTCCGTCACCGTGCGTCATCAGCAGCAATTTTGATGTAATGTTCGTCCTTTTCCGCCGTTTTGTTTGACTCTTGAAATTAATACTTCATTTAAACCTAGCCCATTCATGTCTCCTGGTGTTTTATGAATTTTAACTATTTCATCGGCAAGAGCGATGTTCTTGTTAAACCTTTAAATTTAGAATTATTTTTCGATTAAAACCCTTGTGTGAGTGAGTTTTATTTCTATTTAAGTTTGCTCTTGACATGATTTACAATCATCGTCATTTGCTTTTCCTTTCTAGTCGTTTGCTTTTTCTTTTAACTCATAAACTTCATTTTCCAAAATTCCTTTTGGTTTTAAAAATTTATTTTTAGTTATGATTTTTAGACTTAGCTCACACAATTTATTATATTGTTTTTGCAAAGTGTCATCATCAATAGAAGAATAAGAAGAGTCGAAAAGTACCTCATTTGACTCATGTGCCATTTAAGCATCTCTTCTTCCTTGCTTGATTCCTTCATCACACCCTTTACCACTTACAAAAGCCGTTGAGTTTTGCTTTTAGTGGCAGGGACATTCTCTATGAGGTGACTTGCATCACCACATCTAAAACATTTTTCACCTTCTTGTCATCCCATCTTTTTTCGAATCTTCTTTCGAGGTTGTCTTACTAACTTTCCTCTTCTTTTAAAGAACTTTTAAAATCTCTAACGGCCATGGCATATTCCTCATCTTCACTACCAGAGCAAGATTCGTCATCATCACTTGATTCCGCTTTTGCTTTTAGAGCAACGGATTTTATCTTCTCCCTTTTGATGATCTCCGAACCTTTCTCCATCACCATTTCGTGTACTTTGAGGTTACCGATCAACTCGTCTAGTGACATTATTGAGAGATCTTTGATTCCTCAATGGCGGTCACTTTAGCTCTCCATTTGGGATGGAGTGCTCTAAGAAAATTCCTGACAAAGTTCTTACTACGAAAAGATTCATCAAGTGCTTTAAGTGATGTAATAATAGTTAAAGTTTAAGCAAAGCCACAATCCATGGTTTCATCTTCAGGAATAACAAATTGTTCATATTGTTGAACAAGAATATCAATTTTGTTATCCTTGACTTGTGAATTACCTTGATGTGTAACAATTAAAGATTCCCAAATATCTTTGGCGGTTTCACACATAAAAATTTTTTCATATTCTTTTCTAGGTAAAGCATTATAAAGCATCATTTTAGCTTCATTATTTTTAGCAACTTATTTCTTTTGTTCATCAACGGAAATATCCTTTGTTGTAGAACTAAAATCCCTTTAACAATAATAAACCAAAGATCTATATCTTTTGATTTTACATATGTTTCAAAACGGTTTTTCCAATAGATAAATCCATTGGTTTCAAAGAGTGGTGGTCTTTGCATAGATTGCCCTTCTTTAAAGTTAATCCATGGATCGTTTCAAGTTTATAAAATACAAGTTATTTTAGAAATTCTTGAGCAACGAGGCTCTGATACCAATTGTAGAAAACTAGAAGGGGGGTTGAATAGTTTACCAATTAAAAACTTTGTTTTGAAACTTATTGTAAAGATCAATTAATATTGATCTTAGATATGTTAATGAAATATGCAAGCAATATGTAAGGAGTAAATAAGGAAAGAAATGATCAAACCACAACAAGTTGTTTATAGTGGTTCGGTCTACAAGGACTCTTTTTCCTTGCCCTACTCCACTCCTCGAGTCTCACACTCGAGAGTTTAACTTCACTAGTCAACAAGCTCCTTTCACCGGCGGAGAAAACCTTTACACTTCGCTTACACTATTTCCGACACTAAGCTAGATGTCGAGTTCTTTCCAAGGGTACAACCACTCCCACACACAACGTATTTTGAGGACTAAAATACTAACCACTCACACTCACAAGATTATGATGGTTTAATACAACAATAAAGTATGAATCAACACAAGATCATACAACACTAAACAAACAAGACTTCCAACTTCTCGTTTGAAGCTTGAATGTGACTTGATCTTCTTTGCTACAAAAGAGATCACTAATATGATATGAAACTGAGTTAGAAAGGTTAGAGAGAAGATATGTATGAGAGTATGTTAGAAAGGGATGATAAACTACTTGGTTTGGCATTGCTATTTATAGCCAATGTGGATAGGAGAGTCCACGGACGCTGGAACCCTTAAAGGGTTCCTGTACCATTTTGGTACCGCCGTCACTGGACAAGATATATCAAATCTTTGTTAAAGTCAACTCTATCTAAGTGAGATTGTGCAAGATATGAAGAGTACAAATCCACACAAAATATCTAATGAAATCTTCCAATGATTTCCATGATGCATCACATGATGTCATATGTTGTATTACTATTTTTAGAAATATGCAAGTACTTAAGTAGTGTTTGGTTTTAAGAACCTAACACATTCTAAAAACTACTATCATACATAATGATTAGAGTTATATCAAGATGTTACTAATCATAAATGTAAATGCTTGAATGATGAATATATTGTTTGAAAAAGCTTGTTTTAATATCTATTAAACTTGACAAGCTTTAAGCTTTTATACAAATTAAATTTACTTTTGTCGTTAACAAAACTTAGGTAAAGATCAAAAATATAAATAATCGCGTTTAATTATATTTGTATTAACGTAGAGATCATACAATAATTATAGAAAACGATTAAAAGATGTTTTATTAAAATAGTTATCATTCAACAAAACTCATAGTGTTACAAAACGTTGTAAATAGATCAAGTGTTTTTCCCAAAAGAAAGATCATGAGTTTGAAAGAAATGATAACTTTATAAGCTAATTCACCAGAGCGTTCATGTCATGCCCCATTTTCGCTTGGTCATAATCTTCAATTTACTCGGGAGATAACA
This sequence comes from Chrysanthemum makinoi, assembly GCA_910596185.1. Taxonomy (NCBI): domain Eukaryota; kingdom Viridiplantae; phylum Streptophyta; class Magnoliopsida; order Asterales; family Asteraceae; genus Chrysanthemum; species Chrysanthemum makinoi. The sequence continues at coordinate 177,490,873 of OU343225.1, forward strand.
TGTTTAAAAGGTCAACAAAATGTTGAGTGAAATCCATAGGGTTTAAAAAGGGAACATAAGAGCATGATCATTGTAAACTAACAATATCATAAGAAAAATCATGATTATTATGCTTAAGCTCATGAAACCAAAGGAGACTCAAACCGATACCGAATTACGAAGTGTGCCCCAAAGGAGGTAATAGCCTATTACATAAAGAAATTAAATAAGTGCGCTCGGTTATTTCTCTATAACCAAACGGGTCTTTAATCCCATAGTACTATTCACTGATATCCTGCGTTCACTGCGGGTGACTAATGGTTCAAGATCGGACTTATGGCTAAATACTTAGGCGTAATAATAATCAAGAGCGGAGCATTTATGAAAAACTCCTGTGTATAGTTTATAATCTCTTGGGGTTTGAAAATAAAAGCCAAAGTGAGGCTATGAACTCACCTTGATGATAATGAACAAGCACATACGATCGCTAATAATGTAGCCGAGGTTCCAAACCAAACCTAAAAATGATGAGATGGCGAGTCTCATAGAAATGAGCATTTTGGTTCACACCAAATAATAGACCATTGAATATTCTTATTTAATAGATCATTGGATTGTCCAACCAATAGGCAAGGCTAATGTTTTACATTTACGCTACATGCCTTGATTAATGATCCTCACTTCACATGTGAAATGTTTTCCTCGTTGTGATCTTGATGGATTTGTTGAGTATTTTAACTTGTTTAGATCTCCGTGTTTTATCTAAGTATATATAGTATATATATATATATATATATATATATATATATATATATATATATATTATTAGAAAATAATTATATATATATATATATATATATATATATATATATATATATATATATATATATATATATATATATATATATATATATATATATATATATATATATATGTATATATATATTTCATATGTATTGTTATATTTTTTATATGAACTATGTTCATCAATATCCAAAATAACACGCCATTTGATCAAAATGTTCGTTTTTTATAAGTTACAATAAGATTATAAGTTTTTTAAACTTTTTCCTAATTTACACTTTTTACCCTCAAGTTACTTAAAGAGTTTAGTCCCTCAAGTTTGAGAAGTTTACAATTTCTACCCGAAATATATTTTATATCAAAACTTTCAGAAATATTTTTTAATCCTTCGGTAAAACTGATTTTACAATAACAGTCCTCCTAGTTCATTTTATACGCTTTAAACCTTCATTTTTCTAACTTGACACTTTTAACCTAAAACTTATTTATAACTAGTTTCGGTTAATTACAATGTGAGTCCCATATTTTCATGCATACATGCACTGAGATTTAATTCTTATACTTTTCAAAATGACATTTACAAATCCCTAGACTTTTCATATATAATACTTTTCGTATAGATACTCTCCTTTACATTTGAAAAGGTGACCATTTTGACCCTAGGACTCATATATTTGCAAAACGAATCAAGTCATTTTATTTATTAATAAAAATCTTTGTAAAACAAGTATCACTTATTTTAACTCCTTTTTTAGCTTAATAGCTTATTATTAATTTATTGGGCTAGTAAAACTCTTATTGAACTTCTGCCAGTTTTATGGTTTAGTAGTTGGGCTTTAGGCGTCTTTAGTACATATGAGCTTAACAAAGGGTCGCAGTGTTTGAGTCGCATTTAAGTGTTTTAGGCTGCCGGTGTTTAGGTGTCTAGTTGAACCATAAATACGCATAATGGCGATGTAGGCCTGGCTGAAACAGGCGATAACATGTACTACGTGATATTTCGCGTAAACAAGAAAACGAATGGAAATGGGTTGGAAATAACTTACAATCACTCTGGAGTGTGATGATTCAAGGCGTGAACAAATGTGAAGTCATGCGGACCAAAAGAACTCCCTTGTTCTCCTTATACCAAGAATGAATTACACAAAGTCTTCTTAGCTTTTCAATGCATTTCCTTTCTTATTTCGATTTCCTTTTGACGAAGTTGCTTAAAATGTAAGTTGTTGAGTGGATTTGGAGTTTGTCATGTGCTTTGAACGGTATTTAAGAAAAAATATAAGCATGTTGAAAACACAAAGACCTTGACCAGCATCTTGTTAACTTCGTAGATCGGAAGCGCTGCCTATGTAATCATAAGCAAACTAATAGAAAATCTCTACAACTTGTATTCTTTAGCAGAATGTAAATACAAGCTATAATAACTAAGAACACTTAGATCCTCTCGGGATCTTTTATTAATGAAATTCTATGTTTCTCAAAAACTTCTTGACTATTACATACTATCGTTCCTTTATAGACAAGGAACCCTAAACTATTTCTCACCAATCCACTAAGCATGCAAGCATGCATTTAAACATTTGTTTCAACCCATACATGTTACAGTAAACATTAAACAATATTGAGCAAAATATAATACCCATGCTAATCCTCTCAGAAGCCAACAATAATTTGATGGGTTAGCATGTAATTAATAAAGCATGCAGATCCGTAATGCCTTTCCACCTCTCTGGCCAGTAAACACGCACGGCTTTTATAGTTAATCTCTTCAGAGCCGCTTCAATTTCACGCATAATCCTTCGTGCCAGTAATTTTCCGACCATAGAAATCCTCTTCCCAACAATCCTCCCTAAACCGAATTTGACTTGGTTAAGTTCTAGTTTCCTAACCTTTATAGAGATGATTCTTGAGATAGCATTGATGATTGTTCTCAAACATCAAGAAGAAAGAACCAATAATAATCTCATCTTTATGATGACCAAACTTTGAAACGCCTGTTCCTTTAAACAAATGACATAGTGTACATCAAAACTCATTAGTTGCATACTATTCTTCATCACATCGGGTGAGTTAACTCGTGAGAGAGGTGAATCATTGAAAATAATGGATTTGATGTCTCTTTACCAATAGCCATCACTCTTTGGAGTAGCCAAATGTTTAAGTTCTGACAACTATGGTACATTGATAACCATCCGATTTATTAGCAAATCGCGAACTATATAAACGATTTGATGTGTCTTTACCAGTAGTCGCTTGCTCGTGACTAGTCAATTCTTGAATTGGTGAATTGATAACCAAATATGGATTCAAATTACTTTACCACAAGCCATATACTTGTGGGCTAGCCAATTCTTGGATTCCAAAAAGGAATATACCATGGTGAATTAATGACCATACAACTCTCAAAAGAATAAGCATGTGGTTGCTTGAATTCTATGATTTTGAGCAAATCATTAAGGACTATCAACAGATTTGAAGTGTCTTTACCAAATCGTACCTCTTTGACTAGCCAACCTTTTGATATACACAAGGTATATCCGTGAGTTAAAACCATCAACTATATACAACAAAACCTCAAGAGAAGGAGGTTTTTTTTTTTATAACTAATAAAAATATATACAAATATATACAAAGATTACTACAATATCCTCCCACGAGGGATATGCCTCCTAAATTGCTGGCAGTTTAAGTTAAGTTATTCCAATATTGACCACAAAGTTGAAACCTTGGTCCATCAAAGCTTTTGTTATGATTTCGCCACATTGTCATTCATCTGAATTTTAGCCACTTTTATCAAATGTTTTTCTTTTTCATCTCATTCTAAAGTGGTGCCCGATTTCAATATGTTTGGTTCTTGTGAAAACTGGATTTTTAACAATGCATATGGTACTTTGATTATCAATAAAAAGTGTTGTGTTCATGAAGTTATACCTATAATCCAACAATTGATTTTGGATCCAAAGGACCTCATTCATTTCAGCAATGGCGTTAAAGAACATACTCCGCCAAGGTCAGGTAGCCACGATGGTTTGTTTCGTTACCCCGCCAAGAAATCAACCTCTTTCCAATGAATTCGACCTCGGTTGTGGATCTCCTATCCGGATTTGCACCGAGATAATCACTATCATCCTATATGCTTCAATTTAAAAGGAGACTCTTTTGGGCACATATGCCTAAATGAGGTTGACCTTTGAGGTACTTCAAAGATCTTCGACCGCATTGGAGATGGGAAGTGGAGTAACTTGATGTGAGAGCAAACACTCACGTTAAAACGCATGGGGCCTTGAAGTCAGTAGATACATCAATGAACCAATCATAGACTATAGAACATCCACGTAAATCGGGTTCATTGTTTTGCTTTGAGCTTTTGGAGCCTGGTGTGGCGCCCCTGACCTTCCATTTCAAATTTCTTCAAAATGTCCCTACATATTTATCTTGATCGATAAATATTTCAAATTATGTTCTTTAACTTGGAGACCCAAAAGAAAGTAAGCTTCCCCATAGCACTCATATGAAATTCTCCCCCTTCATCGTCCTCAAATTTCACCAAGCTTTTAGTGGATCCAAAAATGATGTCATCCACATATACTTGCACAAGTATGATGTCTCGTGAAGTTTTTCTTCAAAAGAGTCTTATCAATGGCACCTCTTCTGTAGCCATGCTTTAGCAGAAATGATGAAAGCCTAGCATATACATGCTCTTGGTGCCGATGAAGTCCATGGAGAGAGCTTTAACCACCTTGTAAACATGATTAGGAAGATCTGGGTCTTCAAATCCTTTGGGTTGAGTGACATAAACCTCCTCTTCTATCTCACCATATAGAAAAGCACCTTTAACATCCATCTGATACACCATGAAGCCTCATGTAAGATGTATAGGCCAAGAAAATTCAATAGCCTCAACTCCTAGCAACTGCAAAGTTTGCCCCATCATAATCAATCCTTCCTCTTGCCCTCAACCTTGAGCTACTAATCTTGCTTTGTTTTTAATAACCATACCCCTTGCATCTCTTTTGTTCTTCTAGATCCATTTAGTTCCAATAGCATATTTGCCATCAGGTAGTTGTACCAAGATCCAAACTTGTTGGTTTTGAACCGTTGCATTCTTCTTGCATTGCTTCAATCCAACTTGAGTCATCAAGAGCTTGAGTGACACCGTTGGTTTTTCTACTTGAGAAAGAAACAAGCAAAACGCATTAATGCTTGAAGTCCTGATCGCCTTTTGCTAATTTGAGACATAAGAGAGAAAAGCAACTGTCCAAATTTAGGACTTGAGATAGCCCTTCGAAGTTCTAACAGTGTTAGAATGTCACCAATAATATTGGATTGAGGGTGAGAGTGTTGATTCTATTAGTAGCGCTGGGGTTGACTTCAATGGAAGGTTCAAGATTACACAGCAGCAAAAGTTGTGTCATAGGAAGTTGCGAGTGAAAATGCTGATTGGGTTGATGATTTCCAAGATCCGGTCTAGTCTTCGGTGAGTGCACCAAAGTCTCATGGACACTTTAGAAGGAATAGGAGTAGAAACAGTGGAGCCTTCGGAGATTTGATGATGATGGGAGAGACTGATTTAAACATGGTTTCCAATCGATGTACCTCATTTGCAAGCTCCCCAATCACCTCTCTCACTTCAAGCTTAGCCAAACTCTTGAGTCTGAAGCCTAGCAAGGTCCTCAAAGATAATGTGATTCATCTTCACTCTCATCAAGTATCTCTAGAGGTGTTACCCGCAATATTATTAGAAAGAAGGCACAAGTATAGGTTGTTCATCATCTTCAAATTACTTT
>OU343225.1:177501343-177612022 GCA_910596185.1 Chrysanthemum makinoi
ATCTAAAAAACTCTTGCACACCTAAAATCAGGTAACAAATCAAATCAAAATCTAAAACAATTCACACTTCATTTTCCACTTAACCTAACTAATATCTTATTTTTAATCTCAGATCTTGCTCACACAATCAAATTGATCCACTTGCTGATCGTTTCGATTTGATCTCATATTCTCATTAGGTTCGTTTTTTCTTTTATTTTATTTTAACTCTAAGTTTTTAATTGTTAGTGTTGTTCGATTGTCATTTGATTAAAATTGTTGCAGTGTATGAAGTCTGTTTGGATCTAGGTTTTTGTATACTTATTATGATCTGTTTGTGATATTTACTTGTTTATGCTATATAAGTTATCGAATATTGTAGATGTGCATTTGAACTATGTGTTTGTTTACCGTGGCGTTTGTTTTAAGATCGCGATAATACGCGAATGAATCCGTGCATGATCGGTTTAAATGTAGAAGTTGAATGATACAGTTTTGTAACTAGTTATATTGGTCATTTTTAAGACAAAGTGATTTTATGATGTGGTTTGGGTGTTAGTATGATTTAGACGTTACATGATTAATGTTTAGTTGAACAATTTACTTGTGGTCTGTTGGACTTAAATGACTAGAAAATGAATGTGGAAAATATAGATCGTGCATATTTAGGATGTTAAAATCACGCATTGAATGAATGTGATGATGACGAATTTCATTAAAGAATTTGTCTTCCCAAATGTAGCTTATTGGTTTAAAAGAATGGGTTGTTTTTATAAATTGAACGGATGAGAGGGAGGTTTCAATTGGGGGAACTCCTGGATGGATGTCCTTACGAGTATTTATAGTAAAAGTTTTTGTATGCTTAGTATTGGATACGTCATATAATTTTAAACAAAGGGAAATATAAAATAGAGCTTCTTACAGCTTTATGCATTACCCTTGTGCATAAAAACTAATAAACTAAATGTCTAATCAGTTTTTGTTTGCATTATGGTCCTGGTTACAACCTTATATTGTCCAAGAGATGTTAAAAAAAATATATACGCTGCCAACTTAACTCGTAAAAACCTGCCCCTCATACACCCACCACACCATTTGATTGTTTGAAAACTTAAAGATTTAGTCATCTTACTAAATTTATAAGTGGGGCTCATTTCTATTGTCTTTTGCTCTCTGCAAGTTCTACTCACTTTCCTCTGCATTTAGGTTTAGGAAATTAGATTACAAGTTTGTAACGGTGGAGGCATATTCCGTACTTTGAGGTTTGTTATATTAGGCTTGGATGATTGCTAGTGTTACTGGTAGTAGAATTAGGCAACTCACCGTTTGAATGCTGTAAGTTTCATGAGCTGATTTTGGTACTAGGTTATAGCTTTCAGTATACAGTTCTCAACTTGGACATGGAAATTCCAAACCCTGTTGTATTACTTCTGGGAAGATAGGGAAAATAATGGTGTATCGTCACTATGTTTTTGTTTCTTGTTTTTTTTGTTTTTGTTTTGTTTTTTTTTTCTGCTCGTGTATCATGAATGAGTTTAATACACTGCTTGTTGGGGATATGCGGAGCACTTATGCTATGAATGAGAGGTAATTATTCTCGACGAGTAGAACAAGAGTATTAATGTTGAATCCATTATGGGCATCTCGAGGTCACATTTTGATGCAAAATCTAGGCTGTTTTAGGTCAATTCTCTGGGAATAAAAAGGAATGAATTGCCTCTTTGACACCAAGGATAAGAGTAGATTGCGACCAGTAACATGGTGATGGAAAGCTATGAGAAGGTTCTTGCTGAAACGGCTTCCAATGTAGTAGAGTACAGTGAGACACTTGAGTGAAATGGGATTGTGAGGGAAGATAATATATGGTTTATTTCTGAATAATATATACTTTGTTAAATCAAACATTCTTTTCATCTGTATAGGTATGAGGAATCCACCCTCTAAAGCCCTGATTATCTAATAACTAGAATGAAGTATCATATTAAATCTCATTGCGTACTTCGTAAATGGCGCAATATTGTTTTCATGTGTGGTTTACTTATCAAATTATTAGGATCCTAAATTTGTATCTTGTTGATTCACATAAGGTAACTTTTAATTTTAGGAATAAGTGACTTACAAATTGAAAAATATGCAGATTCATCTCTTCACTGTCAAATATGTGGAGAATCAAGCAATTTATGCCTAAGGAGAAGTCTGGGCTTGAAGGTCGTATGATTGACGTTGGCAATCTGAAAATTCATGTTCGCAATGTCATAGCTGAGGGCGGATTCTCTTGTGTATACTTGGCTCAAGATGCTTTAAATGGTTCAAAGCATTATGCATTAAAACATATGATATGTAATGATGAAGAATCTCTAGAGCTAGTGAGGAAAGAAATACATGTGATGAAATCACTTCAAGGACACCCCAATGTTGTTACGTTATGTGCCCACACTATCTTAGATATGGGGCGGACGAAGGAAGCACTTCTTGTAATGGAATATTGTTACAAGTCTATGGTTAGTGTGCTGGAGAGCAGAGGTGCTGGTTTCTTTGAGGAGAAACAGATACTTTTGATGTTCAGGGATATCTGTAACGCAGTTTTGCTATGCTATTGTGTCAGTCTCCACCCATTGCTCATCGGTAAATATAATAGTCATTCCCATTTGTCCGCATCTTTGCTTATTGAAGAACATTATCATAATGGCCTGGTAATCATTTTACATTGCAAATGTAGTGACCTGAAGGCAGAGAATCTTCTACTTGGATCTGATGGACTATGGAAGTTATGTGATTTTGGTAGTACCTCAACAAATCATAAACGTTTTGAGAGGCCAGAAGAAATGGGCATTGAAGAAGACACAATTAGGAAGCACACAACTCCTGCATATCGATCACCTGAGGTTTAATAACGGACTACTGTATCTTACTAAAAAATAATAATTAAAGATCTTTATTGTTTTATTCACTTCAAGTTTTGGTTTTGTTTCAGATGTGGGACTTGCTTCTGAGAGAAGTTATAAGCGAGAAAGTTGATATTTGGGTATGTGGATTGGGTTCTGTATGTCTGTATGTCTGTATGATTGATCCAGCAGCTTAGTAGATTGGGTCCTGTATGTCTGTATGATTGATCCAGCAGCTTAGTTTAGCTTTTACTTATAGAATGAGGTTAGTCCTGTCCTGTGAACATACTGATGCTGAACTTCTATCTTATGCAGGCCCTTGGGTGTCTCCTCTTCCGCATTTGTTATTTCAAGTCTGCGTTTGATGGTGAATCAAAGCTGCAAGTTCTGAATGGAAATTATCGCATTCCAGAATCGCCAAAGTACGGCCCATCCATCACAAATCTCATCAGGGACATGCTACAATCTTCTCCAGATTCCAGACCAGACATCACGCAGGCAAGAGATTTGCTTGATTGGACATTCATCTCCATCAATTTAGGTTAGTTATAGAATATATGTGTGCATGGAACATAGCGGCCATGTGTGTCCGTGTTCGCTAATGCTACTTTTATTTAATTGATGCAGGTGTGGTTTCGAGTTAATGGTCTATTACCTGAAGGATTACAGAAGTCATTGCCAGACAGGCCACCTGAAATGCTCCAAGCTGACATGAATGAAGGTGAAGAACTAGAACCCTCATCTGATTTCTTACAAAATACAAATCCACAAAGAATTATCTGCTGAAGATAATGGTTTATATAAAAGTATTTTCATAATTATGTATATTATGAAAGAAGTGATTCTGTAATATCGTTGTAATTTTATGCTTACTGTGTATCCGACTTATTATTTTGGTGCTAATGGTGGTTTTAACAGGTGTTCCAAAGTCTGCAAATAAATCTAGTCCAATGCCTCGCAGAAGTCCACCACCTCCTCCAACAGCTTCGGAATCAGCCCGAAATTCACCTCAACCAGTGGGAACTGGTGGGTCCATGGGTGCTTTCTGGACAACTCAGCATGCTAAGGATTTGTCTGTTGGTGAAGAGGTTAGTAAAGTTAAATTTGATGAAGAGCCAACTGGATCTGAAAAGGATTCGTTCAGAGAGGTTTTCATTACACAGAACTAGTCCTCGAAAAAGAAGAAACTCCTCAGTCTCGCCCTGCAGAAATCAGGCGCTTCAAAGGACTTTGAATTGAACTTCTTCCAGGATGGTCCAAATGCAAATTCAGCTGATGCTTTTAATGCTTTTGCAACTGAATTTGGCAGTAACAAAGTTGGCCCTCGAAGGAGTAATGTAAATCCGAGAAAGGAAGATCAGTTAGAGGCTGAGGTAGAAAGGTTGAGGGAACAGCTGACACAGGTTAATATGGAGAAAAATGAGCTAAGTTCCAAGTATGAAAAGTTATCTGCTATTTGCCGGTCGCAGAGACAAGAGCTACACGAGCTGAAGCAAACCCTTTATAGAACTCCATCACCAAATAAAAGTGCCTCAAAAAGCCCTTCTCCTGCATTCCAAAACCAGTCTCCCTCTCAGCAGGTAAATGTTCTCAACTTCGCATTTCTCTTCCTGCTGATTTCTTTTGATATTTTTTTTATAGTTATACATGCATACATACCGAATCCTCTAGGTGGTAGTTGTGAATGTATATTATAGTTTCACAATTCTGTTATCCGATTCCCAGTTCCCAACTTGTGTTCTATAATTTGTGCTCAAGCCTGCGGATCATGTAATCTAGAGGTTGCAAAACTGAGCCATTTGTAGATTAATGAGTTGGTATGGGTTCTATAGTTGCCTCAAACGATTTACGTTGAGTATGACTAAACACCCGCGATACCGAGCGGGACTTATTTCTTGGAAGACACATGATCAGACAACTTTATTGTTTCCCCCTGATATATTACGAACTTTCTTTTAATAGTATCTACTCTCTACGCTCTTTACTAAACGTAGAAGTATTAATAATAAAAAGAGTGATACCATAATTTTCTTTAATCTGTCATTATTGAAACTTATACATTTGACTACAGTCAAGTTATTTGGCAAGTTGAATATCGCATTCATTTAGATGGGAGGGTGTGTCATTATAGATCATACTAACCTTTATAATATTTATAGCGAACTCAATATTATATCTATAATCTTAAATATAGAGGTGACCTTTTTGATCCATTTACTTATGTTAGTCAACTCGGGTTATTTTAATTTCTCACAAGTGAAAAGGATAAAATAAAAAAACAGCCTAAAGGAAACACTTTGAAAGTTGTCTGGTATAATAAAAGATTATTATTGTAATAAAACGATTCGGTAATCATATTGGCTACACAAATGATTGACCTGATCTAACCTGCTTGAAAATATACATGTCTGACCTTTGCCTGATTCGCCTATTTTACCACTTCTACTAACTACTTAGCTTTGTCCATTTGGATTTTGCATTATGGAGTGCCAGAGTTTAATGGATTTTCAACTTTCATGTTAATTGGTGCTATGTATAAAATAGGCAACTTTGTGTGAGCCAAAAAAATGTATGTTCTAACTTCCAACTGTGTTGTATTCTCTTAATAAATAATTGTTCTGTGTTTGTTTAATAAACTGCAGCAGAAAGATGGAACATTTGGGGAGCTACAAAAGGGATTGTTTGATAGTAGTCCTACAAGCTCTGACCAGAACTCATGGCAGGCATTTCCAGAGGATTCTACAACTCCAACTCTAACCACAAACAGCTCTAAATCTGTTAGAACCAGGAACGGCCACCAAAACAAGCAAGCTGCTGAAGCAGTTTCAGGTGCCAACATTAATTGGGGTTTTGAAGCGACGTAGCTTTACAGCGGTTCCTACTATCAGCTCTCAGGTAAAGGCACCTGTCACCAATTTAAATCATTCTCAGCGTTTTGTGACTCAAAACCAAAGAAAGTAAGTCGGCTACCCAACCTGCCGGATGGGCTGGCTTCTAGAAGTTTGGTGTTGAGTTTTATCCTGAGAAACATACATGTTTTTGTGAAAGTTTTGAGAAGTGTCGGTATAGGAGGGGAACACTTGAAAATCACGATTCCTGGACTTGTTATTCTGCTGCTGTTGCTATGTTTGTTCTTGTATATCTGTTCACAGATTAAACTTATGACTCCATGCTATTCAGTGACTATTGGCTTTTCTTGTGTTATTATATTTTTCATGTTGGTTGCAAAGTCTAATAATCCCAAAAATGAGTTAGTCTTTAGCTATTGCTAATTGTAACTTCAGAGTTTAGGATCAGATTATCTAGGTTACGCCCGTTTGGTGTCTAACTGGCAGACTTGAGCTTCTTTTTGGAGTGGCATTTTTGCTTGTTAAGTAACAAAGTCAGTATCGACTGGCACATGGGTCGTTACACTATAGAATCACCCTTCAAATAACACCAAACCTACAAGGCAGTTTAACTGTTATAAAATAAAGAGTTTATTACTTAAATGGTCAATGTGGTTTGTCGAGTATTACAAGTTCATTCCTGGTACCTTTTCATTCCATTATCCAGTCTTTGTAGTCTTGCGCAGCTGCTGGTTTTTTGAATGATGCGTATTGTTTTTTTAGATGACATGGATTGTAGATGTGCAAAAAGTATGGTGTCTCTTCTTATCTCTCGGCGAGATCCTATACTTTTGGGAACCTTAATATCATACCCGATGGTGTCGTTGAACGAACAAGTATCACAACATGAGATTATATTCAATTTAAGCAAACAAATACACCCGAACGCACCAATGCTTAAATTCGTTTAATTACAATTATAGCCTCATATGAAAGCTCGTGCTTTGTCCGCGACTCGTTAGTGTGGAATTTGTTGTATCTAGTGACTTGATCTTTAATATATAATCTTGTTTTTAGATGCGTGTAGAAACATGAAGCAAGAACAATAATAACAAAGAATGTGATGATTTCACAACTTTCTTAGTATTATCCAAAAATGATCGGCTCGAGCTGTTGCCATTTCAAATAAGCTTTAATATCTACGTTTTTGATATTTGCACACTTGTCGCACCGTGATGGAATACATCTTCGTGGTCTAGTTTTTGAAGCTTTATACTACTTTTCAGAGTGTATATGTGAAGGTTGCTGTGAGTGCATTGAATAACTTGATCAAGTATTTGACTTGTTAAACCGTTACAAAATGAGTTACTTAAGTTAAAGAACTTGATTATTCTTTGATGATTTAAATAATTAAATCAAAGTCTGAACAACATATAGTAGTAAATCTTAGCAACAATTTACATTATATCAATTTCAAAACATTAAAATGGTAAAAATGTGGAAGGTGGCTAATCAAAAGTCAACGAAAAGAGTTGTGACATCAATATTATGTAACTGCCAATCATGTAGTTGGTCAACAACAACATACTAGAACAAATTTTCTCAATGTGTTGATCATAAGTTAGCAGGCTTTTGGGGAAACTTTTCGGATTTGTTTTCTTGCAAGCTGGCTATGGATTATGAACCTTATGATAGCAACGGTGAGCTCTTAAGTTGTATAAAGTTCAAGTTTTTATATGTTAATATTGATTGTATTGTCAGCTTTGTTATATTTGTATAGATTTACTTTTTTTTGGGTTATATCTGAATTTATTTGTTTTGAATTAACTGAGGCTCATCAGTGTTTGGTTTACTTGAATTGTTGTTATTATTATGCAGATATTTAATTTAAGTCGGGGTAGTTGTTAGTATAATTAAGTGAAAGTTAAAGTCTAAAGCAACTGAGGCTTTTTAGAACTTGTGTCAAGCTTTCTGTTTTGGGTTTAATGATTTCTGCAGTTATATATGTCTCCGAAGTTTGCAGGTGCGTTTGTTATTTGACGATGTGGTGTGACACATCAAGCTTGACTTATAAATGAAGTCCTTTTCCTTATAAGATGTTTGAATTTTATTTGGCTTGGTGTTTAGTGCAACTCTAGCCGTCTTATGGAGCTTGTGGGCTTTTTGAATTTTATTTCTTTGTGCTATCATGTTCTAGTGTTCTTATGTCAAACAGTGATATATCGGCTCTCGCCTAAGGCGAGATGCAAGGTTGGTCGCCTTAGTTGCAGTTTTGCCTGTAACTATCTTGCTTAGTAGAGTCTTGCCGGAGAAAGAAATAAAGGAGCAAGGGCAGTTTTTTTTTTTTTTTGTCTTTTTTTAGGAAACTACGGGATGATGGTACAAGTATAGTTTTAATATGTTTATGGATGGTAATGTTTTTGATTATCATGAGAGCAGATATCTTGAATACCCACTGTTTATACTCTTTTAAATCCTGCTCACTGAGATTTGTTCTCTTGGTGGAGATGCATTATGTAGCTGAGTATGCTAAATTGTTGTTTCAAATTTAGAAGCACTTTAGACGAAAGTTTTTATCTGCCAAAAGGGTAAACCAAGCATGGGTAATCAGATGATCTAATCAATTGGGTAAACCCTCCACCAGGTTCAACTGAGAGGGGCCAGCTGGGTAATCGTGTGACTTCCGATGCACTCGCAAATGAATCTGCTGAAACATCATCATTCTCGCCATTGATTGGGAGAAAAGTGAGAGCCAGGTGGCCTGCTGACAACAATTTTTATGAAGCTACAATAGCAGATTACAATGAGGTAATTTGTTTTCTCCACATGTACGTGTGCAATGATTCAGTGCCCAAACCCCAAAAGTTGTGCTGAAAACTTATTTTATACGATTTTCAGGGTCGGCATGCACTAGTTTATGATAGGTATACGGAGAATGAGACATGGGAGTGGGTCAATCTGGCAGAGGTAAATGTCAATGCATCTTTCACTGCAAACTAAAATAATGAACTTGCAGCATAATAAATGTTTTGGATGTCTTGAGTGCATGATTTTCGGTGGGTGGGGGATGATTCTAATGCTTGTATTCCTATTCTTGTATCCTGGGAATGATCCCATTGTAGGAGCATATGTGAATGCCATGTTTTTGTGCTGAATTTAATAATATTTTTAGTGTTGTCAAGTTTCCGTTGGACTGGTTGGTAATAAAGTTATAACGATGTTCATACCTTTGTAATCTGTTATCTGCCGCATCTAGAGTTACATCTTTATACACATTTTGGTGGAAATTGTTTCAATGTATCTACCAACTTCCTCTCTAAAGATTCATTTCACTTTGACGTTAAAAACTAGCTTGTTTAAAACATTTTTTATTTATAAAAAGTTTATTGACGTAATAATTTCTAATTACTGTTGATTCTGCTGCTCATTCAGATGTCTCCAGAGGATATACAATGGGTGGAAGGTGAGGACCATGAGATTCCTCATATAGGGGGCTTTGGTGGATCAGGTCATGGAATGGATAGACCTGCTGGATGTGATAGTGGCCCATGTGGAGGAATGACCAAGTGTTCCAAGCTATGTTCCAAACTATATTCCAGGTGGATAGGGTCATGGAATGACTGTGTTGCAAATATGTTGTACACTCTAAATTATTTTTCATTTTGTAGTTGTTTATTTAATAAACCTCAGCAGAAAGACAGAACCTTTGGGGAGGAGCTACAAAAGGGGTTGTTTGATGATAGTCCTCCAAGCTCTGACCAAGCCTCATGGCAGGCATTTCCCGCAGATTCCACAGCTCCAACTTTAACAACAAACAACTCTAAATCTGTTAGTACCTGAATCGGCCACAATAGCAAGCAAACTGCTGAAGTATCTACAGGTGCCAACGGCGGTTGTGGTTAGGAGCCGAAAGCTACACAATGGTTCCTACTACTGGCAGCTCTTAGGTAAACAAACACACCTATCATCAATTTGAATCATTCTCATCTTTTTGGTGACTCAAAAACGAAAGAAAGTAAGTCGGCTACCTAACATGCCGGATGGCTGGCTTCCAGAGGTACGTATTGAATTTTATTCCGAGAAGCATACATGTTCCTGTAATTTTTTTTGAGAAGTGTCGGTATAGGAGTGGGAACACTTTGACAATGACGATTTCTGGACTTGTTTTTCTGCTGCTGTTGCCATGTTTGTTCTTGTATCTCTATTTACAGATTCGAACTTATGATTCCATGCTATTAAATGACAATTGGCTTCTGTTGTGTTATAGTCTGTGTTGGTTGCAAAGTCTAATATACGTATATTTCTGTTTATTTTAACGGCGTTTAATATATGTCTATATAGTTCATTTGTATTCCAGGAATGAGTTCGTCTTCAAGTACTCTTACTCGTGTTTGTTTAATTTCACGTTTAGGATCATATGAATTACGCTATGACCATTGGGTGTGTAACTGCCAGGCTTGAGAATGAAATTACAAACTCACTAATATATCTCTAATGTGTGATTTATAATGATTTCTCATCCGTCTCATTGTTAAGATTTCTCATTTGATTCTAAATACAAAAGTTACATTATATTTTGTTTACGTAAAAGTTAAATTCAGGCAATACTCGTAACTTTTGTGTCATTACTACATAATTAAGGGTTCAAAAAAATCGCAAAACCCATATTATACTTTAAGGGTGCTTATGACTTTTTCCCCAAAAGACCCCGTAACTTTCTAAGACCCCGTTTTTGTATCTGATGAACGGTCCACAATGTACTAATGTTATAATTATTATCGAGTAATCGTGCATTACGGTAGCGGATACTATGTAATTAAAATTTTTAGTCAATAATATTTTTCGATTACGTGTTTTTCATGATAATGACTTTACGTATGGTTGAGAATTTTGAGAATAACTTTATTGCACAATATTTCATATTAAATTGTCAAGTACTTATGCATCACGATGCAATCACGAATTCACGATGCACACTATTTCATATTAAATTGTCAAGTAACTATTTCATATATATGACATTGTTTACATAAATTACGGTATTCAAAATTACACATTTTCATATTTTATAAATCACATGAAAATCTTCGTACTTTGACATGTATGATTCTTTTCAATCGAATTTGTTAGCAAAATAATTAAGATTTCACTAAGCTTGTACTAAAATACATAGATAGATAATAATTTTTTTTATATGTCCATAACCAAACAAAAATTTGACATTAAACTTACCTTAATGAATGTTTTAAATAATTATTGTAGAAGAATTATTGTTTAGGTAAACTGCAAAAAATGTCTATGTGGTTTGCTATTTTTGCGAAAAATGTCCTTAAGAACTATTAATTGCGAAGAATGTCCTTGTGGTTTCTACTTTGTTGCAATTCGTCTCTTTTTGCTAACGAGCGTTAAAAATCATCGTTAGCCAAAGTCAAGGCTATATGAAATTACTAATTTACCCTCATCTTCATCACACAATTACTTTTTTTGAATTTGTAATTATTATCCTTCCACTATCCTCTATCACTACCACACGACAACACGACCACCCTTTAACACCACACAACCACCACAATCAAATCTATCACTTTTTTTACTTTTCAAAATTGAACAAACCTAGTTAGATGGGTGCCTCTTGTATATAATAGAAACAACTTCTGAACAATCTAACTATAATAGAAACAAACGCTCGATGTAAAGAGTAAAAATTGCTTTTTAGTCTTAACACTATATATAAAGCATTTGTAACTTCTTATAAAAGGAAGTTTTAAAATTTTAAAATAAAAAACATTACTATAAAAAAAAATTAGAAAATTTAAATCTCATTTAAATCATATATTAACCTCCTCCAATAATGATATATTTTCATAGAATTATTTATAAAAAAAAAAACTCACTAAACTTATAACCACCAATGTAATGCTAAAATTTGAAAAATAAAAGTGCTAACTATTTACACTATTAATAATTTAGACGTTCTACTTTTGAAAAACATATATCTTTTACCTTATAAAGTATTTGAGACATGTTAAATAAAGAAGATTTAAAATAAAAAACATTTACTCGTCACAAAAATAATAACCGGGTACCCGCAGCAACATTACCCGGGTACCCTTCTAGCAGCAAACAAATAAATAGCAAATTCGATGCATCACACCGATGTATTTATGTCAAACAATTAATTGTTACTTATTTACTTGTTAAATATCAAAGGTTCGCTTCTTTGACAGTTAAATGATACAACACGAACATGTTATTCGTATGCTATATGCTAGAAAACTAGAAGATCACTTTTGGCTTACACATTCAGGAAAGGAATGTTTGACAGTTAAATGATTCAACATGAACAAGTTATTCGCATGCTATACATGCTAGAAACGTGAAACATGCTTTTGAGTCACATCACTGCCTCATTTAGTCATTGATACTATCATTACTATGTAATTAGTCGACGTGTGACTTCAATTAAACTGGCGTTTAGTTTAGCATCCATAGGTTTTGAATGATTTACATCTTGTCACCGGAAATTTGTATTTCTAACCCGATGGGAATTATTTCTAACGAGGTTTTGGAACCTGCGCGTTGTCGCGTGGATGTTGTGCCAAAGATTATACGGTTGATATGCAGAAGATCCCACTACAAGAAAAAGTGCCTTTAGTGACCAATTATTTTGTGACCACTCATGCTTTGGTCTCTATTATCATAGTTTAGTCACCAATATAATTGTCGCTCATCGCATTTCCATCATTGGCCACATAATTAGCGATCGGTTACAAATATGGTCACTAATTTGTCACAATGACAAGTATTAGTGACGACAAATAATGGTCACATAGTCCCTAAAACCGTAAATCTAACATTTTTCAGTGAAATAACAAGTTACCAAAAGTAGTGGTCACTATCTAAAAAGGTATTTTAAGTTTAAAGACAAAAAGTGTGGTCATCTGTGGGTTTCTAAGTTAGTAGACCAAGGCTTGGTGTCACTGATTTATAAAATATTTAGACTAAAATCAATGGTTACGTAAATCCTAACCCCTAAACTTTAACCCTAACCCCTAAATTTTAAAGACCAAATATCAGTGGTCACTAGGTTTTCAAATTGAGACCAAGGGTTGGTGGTCAATGATTTATAAAATATAGAGATTAAAATGGTGTCAAGCTTCGTAAACACCTGTAACCCTAACCCCTAAATGCATGCATAATTATGATTTTACAAATAGTCGTGCTATACACACACACACACACACACACACACACACACACACATATATATATATATATATATATATATATATATATATATATATATATATATATATATATATATATATATATATATATATATATACTAATATGTCAAAAAAAACACGCGTCCAATGGACGGGTATGACTTGTGGTTTTATTTTTAGGATTTATATAGAACAAATGTACATTAAAAAGTATATATATAAAGTATAATATGAAGCGGTTAAGATCATAATTGATGTTACTGTAATCCCGTAAAAGCAGTTCAACTTCATCTTAAAAGATTAATGCTTTTAAGATGGAATTATAATATTAGTTTCATATTTGTCAAATCGTCCCCCATGTCTAAAGCCAAATTTGAGAAATAAACGACCAATATTTCATTGACTTGGTGAAGAGACTTACAATGTCCACATTTCAGAATTTCGTTTTCGGGGTTCTTTTTATACAACATCACCCTCGTCTATTTGTTTAAGCTTGTTTACGACCTTATGCTTATATTTCATAATCCTGTCTTTTTGGCATCCTGATTGGTTCCTCTCAAATGTCAAGAGTTATATATCCTTTCCGTTGTTTTGTGTGTTTACATGGAGCATGCGCCGAATGGCCAATTACCGTTATGACTAACATGCTTAAAGGAAATGGGTCAAACAGGTCAAAAGTTGCGTGAGGTGTACTATTAAGGCATAAAAACTTCTTAAATCATTTTATTTGAAAAAACACAAAGCTATTAATGCATTTGGAAAGAATGGCTTCAGTCAACCCAACACGACCCATTTCAACTCATATCAAAAGAACTATACATATTGGCACCTCCAATTTAAATGAAAAACTCAAATACACAAAGCTTGGTTTGTTTCTATTAGGTGTTTTACATGGTTTGATTACTTTTGTGGGGTGCTTACTGTTTTAGCGATTCTAAATATCACTTAACTCAATACACATCCTCATGAAGAAGACAAAAATTAGGCGTTATATATGTATATGAATCTAGCTCTTATGAATCTAGCCCCTCGTCACTTGTAATCCAATTTTCATTAGTGCAACTTACCATTTAAACTTACCATTTAAAACTTGTTTTATACATGTAAACAAAAAAAGATTCGGTAAAATGTAAGGACAAAAACAAAAACTGAATTTTATAACAATTTACCTCATGATAACTGCAAACTCGACAACCAAAGATCATTTATGTGTTTGTTCATCTGCCTCTACTATTTCTACTCTGCTACTCCGTTATTGTAAGTTCATGAGGACAGTAGTCATATATATTGAACTCATATATTGAACTCATATATTGACAATTATGATATCTCTTGGTTTTTAATCAATATACAAAAAAGAATATTTTTAAAAAGAGACTTAATTAATAGTGACAAGTTAGTGCACACATGGTTGTCACGTTGGTTGGAATAATGTGATTATATAGTAATTAACTACTCGTAATTCTTTAATGATGCAGAGATTAGTGGTGACGACTAAAAACGTAGAGTACATGCCATTTTTGTTTTCGCTCTTACTGTTCCTTAATGGCAAAGTTTGGACATCCACTCGACCAATCAGATGCATCCCATTCTTTTGGGATTTTTGGTTCAAAGCCTTTGATACAAGTACAGGAAGGATGCTTGGTGATGCTATAGCTTCCATATGGACCACATGTCCCAAATCGATCACAACTATCTACGCAAGATCATACACCCACTCTTGAGTTCGCTCAATCCAATACATTATCAGCGTCTTTCCGTCCCATTTCAAAACTGTCCTAAAATAGACTGTACCTTCAAGCTCATATTTATGATATACTTCCTCCTGATTAACTACAAACTCAGCTGAAAATTGGATTTGGCATGTCATAGTAAAGCCATTATACCCGAAACCATTCCATGGTCAAAGTCTTTGTAGTGGCAAAATAATGAGAGGAAAAAAATATACTGCGTCCAAGTTCAATTATGGTCTGTCTCTAATGGGTCATATGAGATAACTCATAAACATGTCACGTAATTGTTTTGCGAACTCTAAAAGCATGCATCCAAGCACTTTTGGTAAAAAATAATTAGTTTAAACAAATATGTAGATGACATACCATTTCAGAAAGACTCATAATGTTGTTTTTCACCGAATGTCGTTAAATATATAACTTAACTTATGGTGTTTATTACCTGAATCAGCTAGTACGTAATTGGTTTAGCCTATTATCCTATTATCTCGGTCTTAGGGGCTGTTTGGTTTAGCCTATTATTTGGGATATGGAGGTTGTTTGGAATAGCTTAAATCTAATGTTTAGTTATAACTGGTTGTTCGACGGGTCGAGTTGGTTCAAACCGTCACCATTTTATAAATATTTTAAACTATCAACTACTCGAATAATAATGTAATATCTTTGGAAAAAATGGTGTAGGACACATTACATGACTTTTTCCCTTACCCGTTGACCCAGTTGCATTGTTAATATCCGTTTGAGCCGTTTTCAAACAGATACAACACAAATTGAAGAATCTACATAATCAGACATCCTATTAATGCTAATAAATTTCATGTAATTCTTAGTAAACACATCTATAATCTGTTCTCAATGGTCAATCAATTCAAGTAACTTGATATATATTCACATCAGAAGTTCATAGAGTCCTAAAAAGTTTGTAAAGCAACAATTCAAGTAGTTGGACGACATCAAACCTGAAGGATTTTGACTCTGCTAGCAACATTAGGCCAATTGTATTCATGGCATATGGAGGTTGTTTCAGGGCATATGGAAGTGGTAAAGAATATAGTCCTCTTTGTGATGCGCATTAGTCTCGATTTAATAATAAAACCGTTTCAGCCAACCAGACTATCCCGATCTTTTTCTGCTATCAAGCCCATTGTAACCTGTTGCGATAAACCCATTTGTCACTTCGAGTTGTGATTAGAGATCTTGACATTATGACATATGTTGTAACCGATTATTTGTCGATCGATTTGTGATTAGGATACAATTACTCATGTAATCTGTAAGTTAATGTTGTTACAATGAGGACGGATAAACATTGTCGTGATGGTTACACACCTTTAGTATTTTAGCCTGACATTTAACCAATAATACACAATAGGTAAATTACCAAAATGAAAGGAAAAAGGTTATTGATCACATTCGACTAATCAATAGCTTTCGCGGCGATACCAAAGACGCAGCTTTTAAGTGTCTA
Source organism: Chrysanthemum makinoi (assembly GCA_910596185.1). Classification (NCBI taxonomy): domain Eukaryota; kingdom Viridiplantae; phylum Streptophyta; class Magnoliopsida; order Asterales; family Asteraceae; genus Chrysanthemum; species Chrysanthemum makinoi. The sequence continues at coordinate 177,517,463 of OU343225.1, forward strand.
ATGGTTCGTGAGTCGCCTTTTAGGTTGTGATTTCTTCAATCTCTTAAGCCCTTACCCACACATATGTAAGATCAGAATTAAACAAAAAATATGCATTGCATAAGGAAATGCTTATTTGAGATGCCCACAAAAATATGCATTAAATCAGTAAAAACTATCACAGAACATTTTCGTGAATATCTCACCATAACAGTTTTGGAAATATTGAGATATCATCTCACCTCACCAATTCACTTTAGACATACATAGAAACCATGCATAAATCATGAACCAACAATCAGTTATATGATTACAGAGAAAGGTATGTTGCATATAAAAACATCGCATTTAGGATAAAGTCAGCGAGATTAATAGGCATAACCTATCATAGGCAATAGAAAAGGCGTTAAGGAATTAAGGGTACTTGATTCCTTATATTATGATATTTCTAATCAAACTTACTCCTGAATAACGGATATTCATTAATTGAGCAACATTCCTTGCATCAGGAAAAAGTGTCCAATCTGGTGTGCCAAGAACACAACGTATCTTGTGCAACTGATCAATTTCACTGTCCAACCACAAAAAAGCAATTGTTACCTGTATGTTTGAAGCAAAGAGTAAATGGAATCCGTCATTTTTAAATATTACATTTGGTTAGTTATTGGTGGAAATCTAACCTGTAGGTGGGAGTTGGTTGTAGCCCATGATCAATGCATTCGAATACACCATTGTCGCTTTTAGTTTTTTCGTGCACATTGTACACAATGTGTGGTACCATTCTCTTGTGGTGTGGATGTTGATTATTGTGCCTTCACACGTAAACGACCACCGCAATCGTTTTTGCACAATGAATAATATTTCACATTTAGTTTTGATCATGTTGTACATTTTGCAAAGCAACAGAATATGAAATTGTTGAAGGCAGATTTGGAGATTTAAGGGGTGTTTTGGATTACACTTTTTTTTGGTCATAGGTTTATAAACAATCTTTTTCATCATATACATTAGCAAATAATAAGTATTTAAAGTGTCGTGTATAACGACATTATACATCAAGAGGGTATATAGCAGTAGGTCAAGCATGTGAACTGTTCCAAACACCCTCATTCGGTTTGCTGACGTACTTTAATTACGTGGTAGCCTGATTCAAACACATTTAATTTAGGCACTGACCTTTAAGTTTACATATGTGACGACACACACTGACATCAAGTATGCAGCTACACACATGGTTGCTTTAATGGTCGGTTTACATATCTTCTTCATTTTAAAGTACTCAACCATCGTCGCAGAGCATAATCATACCCTCACGAAACACCAATTCTTCATTGAACCTTTACTCGGTACCGAGTTCATCATTGCCTTCATTTTCACCTGGTGGCCATAATAGCCTACCTTCGCCACGCCAGCGTTCACATCTAAATCTTTCATCTAGCCTTGGTAGTTCGCAGATGCCTTATTCAGAACCAAATCTCTCACCTTTAGGTGGCATCTCTCAAGGGTCTCGTTATAGTGGAAACCGTACCCAACTGGTTTCATCCCGGGTTGACCCAATATTCTCATGGTCAAAACAATGGGCTAACCCCACACTACATGTGGATCATCGGGCTGCTGAACAATACAATTCAGCAAAAGTTGTTACAAAATGGGTTCTTGTCCCCATTTAATGTCACCATCTCTTTGTCAGCATTCATTCAGTCCTTTTGCGTTCAGCAAACTTATATGACACCCTAGCTTCTCATCCATCACCCTAAATAAATATGGATCGGTGATCTAAGAGATCGAGACCAAAACAAAAGAGTAAACATGGTAACCGTATTTTGGCAGGGGATCGAGATAGTAGCAATCGGAAGAGTGATAAAATTGAATACGCTTCAGATCCAAGCATATGACATCTGAAAAGATTGAGGGCATTCTTAATATGCGACATGCTACTACACATAGCAATGATCCATATATAAATGCCAAATCTGACACTTTCACAAGAAGAAGAAGTACCTAAAACAAAATTATAATATAATGTAAGAAGGTAGATGAGAGACTGTTGGTATTAACACTTTGTAACTAGCATCAAAAATTATAATATAGTGACATGAAGTTTATACTTCTTACAGATAGCATTCGATATTTTAAATATATATGTCGAACATCGTGAAGTATACAATATATTTTAGGTATTACCTCACTGCAATATTCTGCTTTGTTGACAAAGGCATGAGATATATTCATGCAATATGCAAGAGTATGCATACATACACATTTTGTGTGTGTCACAAAATACGGAGAGATGTAACCTCGGCTAGCTTCATCCCTCAACAACGTCTAGTTTATTATCCAATGAATTGCGGTCCTGCAACATTATTAAATCAATTGTTTTAAATAAACAATCGCTGATAAATAACTAATGATCGTGGGACTGAAATTAAAAATGTTCTTCACGACAACAGTAACTCATTTTTTAACTTTCTCCATAGCTCTTGCAATCAGTTTACCAATCTCACGTTCTCCATTGGCAGAGATAGTGGCTACCTAATCCAAGTAAGAGGGAAAGAATTTTGACAAATTTTTTAAATATGGGTCAAATTAAATATATGTTTTATTTTATTGGATTTGGTGGTCGTTAAAGATTTCTTCTAGTTCAAAATGGATTAACATATAAAAGCACAAGGGTAGATTACAGTCACATGGTCCAAGACAAGATCACAAGAATATCCATAGTGATACCACCGTAGATCCATAACGTTTACAGTAGCTACCGACTTACAACCTTCGTGAATATTGCTTGAGTTAATACAAGTAACAAGTTTTACGTAATAACACCAAATATATATATCATGAAATAAGATCTTTAACACATACCAAATGTCAAATATGTATTCGCTTCACGAATCAATTTCATGGGTGCTGCGAAACGGATCAAGACGGGGTCAAGTCAAACAAATAACTTCATGCACATGTGCCATAACAAGTCTGTTCAACTGTTAACCCGAAGATCTTTTTCTCCATATAATTGAAAACGTAATTATATACTAAAATGTTGTGCATTAAAGTGAATACTGAAAACTATTTTCCTTACAATGACAATTTTAAATACTTGAATAAAAGCAACTTAGGAGACTTTCATCCTATTTGACCCATTTTCCTTATTTGGCCAAAAGTTCTTCATTTTACTTTGGCCCCTTAGAGAATAAGCATAACCCGAATCAACCCATTTATTTACTAACGGGCTGAACATTGCCACACAAATACATATAAAAACAACACATTTGACTAAAGTTTTTGATTTTGTTGAAAGTTTCCTATACTTGTATAATGATATGCATAAACTATTTACCATCTCCGCAAGCAATTGGTTGCACTTGCGACTTGCTTCACCAAATTAGCACCAATGTTTTTAGCCTTTTCCTCAAAATTGATGCTTTTTGCTACGGTAACACCATCTTTTTTAACCTTTGGACTCCCATGATTTTGCTCAAATCACATTATGCCCCTGATGCAACATAAAAAAGATTATTATTAGTTCAATACAGACTTTTGCAAATAAATACAAAAATTAACGACTAAAAGAACAACTCACCTTTGGTCCCATTGTGACCTTTACAGCTTCAAAGGTGGTTCACACCAAGCAACATTGCAAAGACGAGCCTTAGTTCCAAACTCGATATCCTTCGCAACATAGTTTCGCTCCAAATAACTCTACGGACACCTTCCAATATTTCCAATCATTTCAAAAACCGTCGGTTAAACGATAGTAACTTGTTCTCTTTGCAAAACAATATAAAACAATATAAAACAATAGATGCATTTGATAGTAGAATTTAACATTGGCTGCAATGTATAGACAATTAAGAACAACGATAGCTACAATCACAAACTCATTATATTTATATTGCTTGAAATTATATATTTGACCAACATAATATACATTATATTTGACCAACATAATATACATTTTGGGCATCTTTTGACCCATTTGACCTTATCAACCTGTTTCTTTTTCATCAATTTTTTTGTTATTTTATTTTTAGACAGTTAACATGATAGGCAAAGTATAATTCGACCATGACCTGCGTATCCAATGTGGTTATTTTATATATGGCGTCAGATGGAACCTTAGGATGGATAATGTCATTGACGCCATTGTGATGAGTTTGGTTTTCAGCCGCGAACAGCGTCATCCAATCTCTTAACCAGACCATCTTTCAATCCTTTGGTCGTTAAATTCCGGCTCTTACAAAGTTGGCAAATTAGGGGAAAGCCATACGGTAGTTTCACGAATAGCGCCAAACTTAAAATTTACAACTTCATCTAACAAAAACAATTGCGCCTTTAATAGCTTTTCAAACAAAATATCAATTGAAAAAAACTAAACAACTACAATATACCTCGTAATTTTGCTAATGTGCGAAGAATTCCATCTCTGTGAATAAACAATTTATGTATTAAATAAAAATAGCATATTGAAAAGAGTGAAAAAAGAAAAATCAAATTTAATATCAATTAACCTATAAAATATAATCCTCTGTGGTTTGTGTCCACCCGTTGATCTACGGAATGCTATAAGATGGTCTGTCGAACACGTAGATAGTTAGAGATAAACAAAATAAAATAAGGGTGTGTTTGGGTTACTAATTGATATGATGTATCTGGTTATTGCTCTTTGATTAAATAAGATAAGCGATTTGGATACTCAATCTCAAACGACATCGTGGTTTCAAGCAATAAAAAGATAAAAACAACTTATAATCTCATAGCATAAGATATACTATTTCAGCGTGTATACCTAATCATTGAGTAGAGATCGCGGAGGTGTAGCCTCGATCATAACATCAAGAGGTTCATCTTCCTTTATTGGAGGTTCTTGCATTTTCTCATTTATATCTCCTATGTCTTGAGAACTGAATTTTGAATCAATTTGTTTAGTCTCCAATATATCCTCTTCCATGAAATCATCACCAGAACTTCGATACAAATTTAACTTCTCTAGAGAACCTGCATCTTCACTATCATTTTTATTGAATATATATATAGTTTCAAAGAGCGTCGACATGTTTCTCTTCGGTAGTAACCTTGTCCTCAAGTGGCGCATCAGCCACAACACTGGATCTGTATTGGCATCATCAAGGGCAACTTTGCTTAATGATGGTTGTGCAGCCATCTCAGGCTTAACATCAAGTTCTATTTTGACATCATCATCAATTACATTATCCTTTAGTTCATTGTTTTCGATAATTGACACACTATCAATAAAAATAGAATCGATTTTACTTGGTGACCTCAACTACTGGCTGCCAATATCGAGATGAAGTTTGAGACCTCTCCCTTATTAGTTTGTGAATCCTGTTATCGCACCTCTTGGGATACCATAACCTCATGACCAAAACGAAGTTTCCACAGGATATTGTGCTTTCTACAAGTACATCCCTATCTTCATTATCCAAATTCTTTATCCCGTTATTATCTTTTTCTAGGCTTTGGTTTATATCAAGCTTTCTTTATATGTTATTATCTTCCCTAAGCTCGACTTTCAGCATTGTTGCCATCCCCAATGTTGGTTGTTTTCTTAAAAAACTCCCTTGTTATGATGTGCATAATGAGGGTCCCCGTTAGCGGTAAGTTCGTCCATTTTCAGTCAATTTCAGAAGAAATAGAAGTTGAATGATCATCATACTGAATCGGATCAAAATTCTTGAAACAAACAAAGTGCATATAAGGATTTAAAGACGCACACTCGACATTCAAATTGTCTATTAAGGGTAAAAGTCATACATGTTTACATAAAAAAGATGAATCATTCTATTTTATTGTGGCACACTTGACCTCTAAGAACCTTAGAGGAAAAATGCACTCCAAACATTCCTTTAATCCATATCGAGATCAAAATAGCCACTTCTTCCAACCAAAGAAAGAGAAACACGAATTGAGATGTGAACCTCGTGAAAGGCCAGTTTGGGTAGCTAGTGGTGTTGATGCCTATCTGGTGTGGTGTAGTTAAATGGGAACTGTCGAGCTATCACAACGTAACCTAATTGATACACTATCACCTTAGATATATAATATATACAATAGTTAGTTTCTACAAAGACAACAACAAAAATAGAGTACTTACCGCTTATGACTCTCTGAGGATATGAAAAACAACTATTAAATGGTCATGATGCAAATGACAAAGTATTTTCAGCTTCAACCACAAACAAGAATGAGTCAGGTTGATACAATTAAAAAGAAAAAAATAAATTAATACTCGTTTAAGTCAAGCAATCACGCTATATTCCTTTTGATTCATATAATACATCTTGTAAAAATTTGTAGGCGATTGAAAATTTTCAAACAAACTGATGTTCCCTCAATCAATGTCCCTTGCAATCCTTGTTCATAGGCCAAACAAAGATGTGCAAAATGAACAAAGATAAGCAAAAATAATGTCTATCCTAAGAAGTACAAACAACCCCTAATCTATAAACTCAATAGTCTTTTAGTAGTGTACCTACACCCGAATAAGTGCAACTATACTTATTTAAGGTTGAAAACCGCCTTAATTAGTAACCACGAGTCCATTGTTGCATGCATAAGCAATGAACTCTTGTGATGCAGATAACACATATCCTTTATCAACATAATAGATATATACATAAAACCTATAAACCTACAAAACATATAAACAAAAAACAAACAACATATGTTAGAAAAACTAAACACCATCCATGCATTATACATCATTATCATATAAAACGTATTAGAGTTGTAGGAATTTAGGAGGATATTAATGGTGCAAGAACCAAAAGAAGGACATTAGGATTTTCTGGTGAGGCTCGGATTGAAGTTGAAACCCGTGATGAAGAAAACATGGATCATTAGAGAGATTGTGAGAAAAAGGATATTAGGTTTTTGAGAAAAGTAAATTATGAATGAACCGTATTTTTATATGTTTATTAGGGTTATCCTACTTATCTCATATAATTGGTTGCATTTTTTTTAATTGTTATCTTCCTAATATATATTTCTAAATTACAAATTCAGAATTTTAACATCTCCTTATTTGTATTGAATTGAAAGATATAAATCAAAAACAACTTACTCTAGTGGTAAGTTGTTTACAAAACTCATGAATGACCCAAGTTCAAATCCAACTATTGTCTTAATTTAACAATTTTAAAATTAAAAATTAACAAATAAAAAACGAAATTCAAAATTTACAAAAAAAAATTGTACATATATTTAAAAAAACGCCACATGTCATTAAAAAAAATAAAAAAAAATGCCACATAAATAATAAAAAAATGCCACATAAATACATTGATGACATGGCATTATGGGATGCCAAGTGGCATGCCTCCTCTTATAGAATGATGACATGGAAATATGACATGGCATTATGGGATGCCAAGTGGCATTTTATGTGGCATGCCTCCTCTATATATATATATATATATATATATATATATATATATATATATATATATATATATATATATATATATATATATATGGGAGAGTTAATGTGAGATCAATCTTAAAGTTGTAAAAATAAGATCGAGTCTAAAAAACCACTAACACATTTATAAGTAACTATTTTAGCAATAATACACAAAAAAAAATAATATTTTAATACAAATTAACATTTTAGCAACTAATAACCAAATGATACATGAGTTTGGATTAGTGATACACCTGATACACATTACACTAATAAATATTCCAAAACCTGATACACATACACTTCAAATCAAAGTGTATCACCAAGATTTCGTAAATTATAAAAATAAATCTATAAAAACTTTAACAATTTTAGTTGCAATATATATATATATAAATATATATATATATATATATATATATATATATATATATATATATATATATATATATATATATATATATATATATATATATATAATCCGGATCGATTGAGAAGGTTTTTATTTTGAGAAGATTGAGAAGGTTTTCAAAAACGATAGATTTTAACTTTGATTCATGTTTTTCAAGCGTAAAACTCATTTTAATGTGATTCAAATTCAAAATGTCTAAAAAAAATTTGAATCAATGTTAAAAATATCTCGATTTTTGTATATATGTAGAATATCGAATCATCTGTACAAATTTAATGAATCATCATCATAACTCGATTTTAACAATGATTTGTGAATCAAATTTGTGATTTATAGATTCGATTCACCATAAAATGATTTTTACTTATGAATCAAATAAAAAACATGAATCAATTTGCTCAAACGAAGATTTCTCAATCTTCTCAAAATAAAAACATTCTCAATGGAACGATATATATATATATATATATATATATATATAGGGTAAAGTTAAAATAAAAGAATATTAAAAGAATAAAAGAATTTTTTAAAAAAGTTCTTAAAAAATTCTAAAAAAAATCCACAAGATCGGGTATGTTGGTGCATAAAACTTTTGTGAAATAAGTTTTTCTAATTTTGAGTTTTTATACATTTTTATAATGCACAAAAAACGAAATTTTGATGCACAAAATTTTCAACTTGTTTTAGTTTGATGCTAATGTTATTTTGATGAAAAGTCAAAAGAAGTTTGGTGCAAAATGAATTTTTGATAAAAAAGCGATTTAATGCACAAACGATTCTTTCAGAAATTTTTTCGAAAAAGTATTCACTTTTAGAAAAACTTCCTTCACAACTTTTCATGCACCAACATACCCGATCTTGTGGAATTTTTATGGAATTTTTCGAGAACATTTTTTGAAAAAATTTTTATTCTTTTACGATATTTGTCTTTTTATTTGATATATATATATATATATATATATATATATATATATATATATATATATATATATATATATATATATGTACTAGATTTCAAAGCCCGCCCGATGGGCGGGCATGACTTATAAAGTTCCTTGTAAGGTATTAGTTAAGTAGGGCTTGTTTGTTAATGCTTTAGACATGAAAATTAGTTAACCGTTATTAATTAATAAACAATTTGACAAGAAATAATTTTCAATGTGTTTATTTTATTCACTTTTGAGACGCTTGCATATTATTTGTGAGGGAAGAAAACTCACCACTGAAGAGACAGACATACTTGTGGAAAGTTTTTGCATTTACCTTTATTAATAGTTGTTGAGCACACCGCATCAAGCAACTGTATACTATTTGGAAACGCCGGTCGATGGGCGGGAATTAGTTATAAATATCTCTTGAAGGTATTAGTTTACGAATAATAAGATATAAATGTACAAATTTTGTATTATTTGTTTATAGGAAGCGTTAATTATTGTTTTTGATGAGTTAGCGTCCGTATGCCAAAACCAAGTTGTCTAATGTTTTTTGTTTCCCACTTTTGAGATAGTCACGTAAAGACATAAGGCAACAGCGAATTGGTTACGGTTATATTTTTACGCCATCTTAGCTACTTTTTATTGACCAGTTACCAAATATTCCTAAAAAAGCCTGAGCCACATATTTGAATAATAGTTATGTAAAAGTATAATTTAGAAATTAACCAAAACCACTTCGGCGGCGTATTTGTGAGTTGTAGCATCTTGTTCAGCATATTTGCGAGCATTTTTCTGTTACCTTTTTCTCTTGCTTTACCTGCATTATAACCTTTAAAATAGAAAATATGTGATTAACTTGCAGAGCTCTTGTAAATAAAAAAGAAGAACTGTGTTATAACATGAAAGCCTTAGCGAAGTTGGTTTGTTTTGAGGCGTGTATCACAACAGAGAGCACACTCATGGTAGGCCTATTCTTGGCAATCAACCAACACATTTAATAATAGTTGAGTTCATATGACATACTATCAGTGTATTTGAATTACAAGCCGGGTACATAAAACATGTATAGTAACTTATAATCTCACACACCTAATAGGTCTTCTAGTTGAAGTGAAGCAAATGATCACAGACGTTTTCACCTTGATTGTGAAATTGATCACGGATGTTTTCTCCTTCATTTTCTTCACGCAAGATTCATCACACAATTATTGTGCAATTGTCGTACGCGATTCTAAATCGTTTATCTAAACTGCTATTAGTTGGCATACTTGCACAATTCAAGAAATTGAAGCAAAAAGTGCCTTGATAATATTCTACAACAAATAATCAAGTTGGCAAATATAATTGACTTGTTTCAGCCTAATCTTTAAAAGAACACTAAACCTTGCTGATGAAAAAATCGATCCACATGCATTCCTCCATGATTGTTCAATGGAGGTGTAAAAAAAAATACCCCTTCATGCTTGGTTTACTGCTCCACGTTTGTCACCACTTCTATAGCCTTGTTAATTGACTGGTTTGCTTTTAGAACAAGGGTTGCAATAAGCACCTGAGGAGTATGAGTCTATATATAATAAAATAAGCAATCCGATTAAAGGTCTATGCCACATAACATAACAATAGTAACCTTGTATGGATTGTGTAAGAACTGCCTTGCCAAACCCTCAACCTGTTTAGGCAATGTTGCACTCCAATTAGTGTGACTAAAACCTGCAATCTTGTAAAAAAAACCAAGTGTCATATACTGTCTTAGACTACAAATCTGGTTCACAATTAAAATAACGACTTGATTACTAACCAAGGCTTGTGATTTCATTGTTATATCCATAGCTCTACCTATAACCCCTCATACCAATTTGGTATTGGAGAGTGATCATGTTTAACCTGCATGAGATCGATTATGTTATGCTTATTGGCCTGTTTACGTTTGACAATATGAACGACTATATCGATTCCTTTTTTATCCTTGTTTATGTCCCCGTGGTCTACCATCTATGGATTGGGGTAGATCTATGCTCTCGGACATGCTCCCTATACATTAGACATGCTCAACACAAACGATCTTGAACTCTAAGAGAATGAGACAAGCTTCAAAACTAACACTAAAGGTCAATGATTGACTATAAAAAACAATTATTAACTTATTATCACACGATCATGTTAAAAAAATGCATCTTGAACTCTAGGTAAATGATATTATTACAACTATGAAGCTTTTAATATAATATGGAAGATCAACTATAAGCTTTTAACACATATCACATCATACTGATCATAGCATGCACTTAGAAGTTACTTAATTCTTCTCATAAAACGTCACTTATCATAACCGAGAGGCATTAGTGACGTAAAGGTGAATTTTACGCTTATCAAGACAAAATTTGGCAATTTATTTTCAAGCGTAATTGCGACAAGATGTGCATATCGTGTCTAATATTCTACTTTTAGCAAACCTGGAGAAGGTCCATTCCAAATTGTTGCAGAAGCTCAAGCTGGTCATTTAACAATTTCTCACAAGCCGATATCTCAGGTGCACCAACACTTATTTCGTCTCGCTTGCTTGAACTTCCAGCATGTAGCTTCTTCAGAACCTTTGACAAATACATTAGTGTGAAGCGTTATGGTTCCAAATTCACAATCTCTAAAATCTGAAGATCAAAACAAAATCTTTAAGCAATGTAAGCACACTCTCATAGTTTAAAGAGGTCATCAACGAAAAATAAGCTATATACTTGTGATACATGACTCTAAAACTCAAGTGGTTATTGATGAAATATTTTTCCTCTTTGCTCTGAGGAAATAAATCAAAAATTCAATTTCTGAATATGTGAGACAACGTTAACTACAATATCATACTTTTTCTTGAGCTGTTGAAGTGCTTCACCTTATAGTTTAGTAAGAAATACATCGCTATTGAGACAACGAGTATACACTTAAGTGAATTTGTTCATGCATAAGCTCTATATTTTTAGAAGAAAAATAAAATGAATAAATACACAAAAGAAATTTACACCGTTAATGATTCCATTAGTAAAATTTGAATACCAAATTTATGACCATCTATGGTTATGTAACAATAATGTTGTAATATGGCTCCCATTGGCCCTCATTTATCGTAGTATGAATATTGTGGATACAAAAAATCATATCATATACATCTAATATGAAATACCGCTAGAAAAGCTAGTTTTCAAAATAGTTTTTGTTGAGATACCAATTTTAATGTGACAATATTGATGAATTTCTCTATATCAATCAACTAAGTCTTGAAGGAGTAACATGAGTTTGTTGTCTCCATAAGGAAAAAAGAAGTTAGTCTGAGATGAAGCTGTGATCACGTATCCTAAACAAAAAGGCAAGTGTTGATATGCTGACCTTTCTTTAAGCCCTTGACCCGTGAATTATGTTCTAACCACTCTTTCACTTCCTGCTAACTACACCAAATGAAGGCATCTGCAAATTTTCCCTCCATTTGCATCATTTCCATGTACGTGCATTGTTAATATTCTGAAAGAAAATTGATGCAATGACCCACCACGTGGTTTTTAGTACTCATATTGGGCACACTAATAATTTATAAAAATCTTATCTGAAGAAAATATGCTTTAGGCCAATTTGGTCGTGACTCGTTTCAATAAGTAGAGAAAGAGACTTAAGCCAATCTGGCCAGTTGTAGTAAGTACTGGACTAAACATTCTTGATCTCTTATTATGTATTTATGTTATTTAAATGTAAACTTTTTAGGCAACCTGTCACCATTATACCAGTACAAAACTGGACCTTTTTGTTCAGTTAGTATAGAAACATGTTAACTATGGACAAATGGGTTTAAGCCAACCCACTCAACCCATTCCAATTAGAATAAAAATGACCCATTTTAAATTATAACCAGACCAGATCATTGCTCTCAGAAGCACCGCTCTGCATTGTTCAAGTAATATAAATACATCTACAATTATTTTTATTGCACAATGACTAATAAACTTGGATTACTTATTTTTATCTTTCTCAACTTGAATATTGTAAAAATTATAGTAAAATGCATACCTGACAAGTTCATCTGTTTTGAGAAATGATTTTTGCTCAGTTGTATGAGAGACCCGTGTATCTTTTTAGAAAGGCTTCAATGTCATTTCAGTAGTATGCCCAACCTTAAACTTTTGAGAAATGATTACCACCGGAGATAAAATCTCTCTCCTTAAGAGCATCCCGACACTTCTTCAGTTCTCCCCCCGCATCCGCCAATACCTTATTGGTTTGGCTTAAAAAGTGGGTCGAACTTGCGGTTAGGGATTTTTTGTTTACTCTTGAATGGGCTGGTTCAGAGGTCTTCTTGAACCGATCATCATTCATTATGTGGTTTTATACAACCTTTCAAAGTCTAACCTCATACTCTACAAAAACATGTCACATGTTACCTCAAATATGATTATTAACGATCATAAAACCAAATATAGACATTGCAGTAGAAAATATAAATCCACCTTAGCATTCATAGTGAACAAAAAGGTATGTTGTACAAACTCGGCCCATTGCAGATTAGTCTACTATAAAAAATTCTTAAATTTTTTTTGTAGTTTTTGGTTTAATTTTTACAGTTATTAAAAAAGGTTTCCTTAGTTTATAAAAGGTTTATATATAAATTTGGGGATTTGATAAACGAAAACCCATAATAGTACCTGCCCGTTTGTCTAGTCTTAGCTTTTGAAATTTCCATTACAGTACTCATCATTTTCTGAACGACTTTGATCCGGTCTTAACCTTGAATCGTTGGTGGAAGCTTCCCTGAAATAAACATACAACAACATTCAGTCGAGGGTAAGCTCATTCAAAGTAATAGCGAAGCACGTTAGATTATACCTTGTGGAAACCTTTGGAGGTTTACTCCTTTTCCAAAGCAAATGAGCATTTGTATTATTATTGACGCCACAGTAGTTCAAGATCTGTGCAAAATGCCCGAGAATATTTGGACTTACGTCCCCACAATTTGAATGGCAGCGAGGGCGATATGCAGACCTACGAAACTCGACCCATCTTGCTATGGTGAAGTAGTGGACTTAAAAGAAGTCGCAAGTTCCATAAATTCATGATCTGTGTCAACACCACGTTGAGATCATTCAATTAATAATAGCCCCATTTCTTAGCACATCAGAGAGCTATACATATTCAATAAATTCTAGCTAAAACTTAGTTGGAAGGTGAGACCGAGTAATAGTAAACATCTCTTTCATAGTTTATTAAATGTAAAACTTGTTACAAACCTTGGAATATGTCGTTAAAAAGAATCTAGAAGTTCCATTCATGTTATTGACCTGAGATTTGTTTATCAGGTTGTTTTGTTGTTCAAACGTTCACACGCCTTGTATATATTGTTGAGATTGGAAGTGCTCTGTGTATATTGTACTCGGACACGCCTGCTTTTCTTACTACTTACCATCTTTGTTGTAGCAAATTACTGTGTTGTAGCAAATTACTTTTAGGACATTCTTGATGTTTGGCTCGTGTAGTGGAATATCTTCTCATAATTATAATCCTGCAATGAAAGACTACGTTAATACTATTTTTTATAATTCTCCGTAAGCCAATTCACTAATGCTTGAAACAAAATGGTAAGTTTACAACCAACACATTCAAAGTGCTTATGATCTTTTCCAGGATACAATAAGCCATTAAGCACTTGAAATTATCTTAACCAAACACCCCCTAATTATTATAGTTCTTGCAATAATGCAGTTATCAGATATACCTTTTAGCTAATATGAACATAGCGGAAGGTTATTCTCATACATGTAGTACCATTATTCCGGCACATGGATGACACATTGTATTGAGATTAAAAATAATGTTATCAATGATTCTTTATTAGCTTTAGTGACGGACATCACATTAACGATAACATACATTCTTTCACTGATTTCTAACATATTATGTGTTGTTTACTAATCTCTAACATACATGTTCATATTGAGCTAATCTATCATCTATGTCTGGCATAATATAGTTTATCATGGTAAACAATACCTTAGCCACCCATTCACGTGATAAAGAAAAAGTTACAAAACCAACATCATGTATACAGGTTCCTTCCTCTATCTGCATTAATTTTTCATTACATATCAATTTACTGTGTGTTAAATATCTTGTATAGAGTAAGCTAATTTGTGATGGAAATAAGGAACTACAATGAACCGAGATCAAGATCAGAAATCATAGGTGATAATACTTGTAAACACGTTCAATCGGAGGGTACCTTAATGAAGCATTCAGCACAAGGTTAATTAACATCGTCACAAAAAATACTTAATGCAATCTGCTTAACTACAATGTCCTGACTCATTCTTTTATCTGACGCAGTAGAAATCCATCAGGAAGCTTCCGTATCTGGCTCACGTGAGCCATATGCCTCTAAATAATCAATAGAAAAGGTTCATGCATCAATCAATACATCAAAGATTAGCTTAGATGCAGAAGATAAAACTGAGGGCTTATTGAGTATAGGTCAATTCAACAATAGAGATATTTTTAGGTACGGAGATTCAAGGACTATAAGTCTATAACATAACATAAAATTTCTAGCATCAACAAATACAGGAAAACTGAAAAAACTAAAAAGCCTTATCAAAATAAATAACTTGCGCGAATATGTACGACAACTGTTATCTGTTGATGATGAAAGTGCGTGAACAGCCAGCGAACTCTGGAAGACAAGAAGATATACATACTATTAGCTTCAATAAATCACCAACCTGAGATGTTATGAATATTTGGTTCAGTGAGTCAACATCAGATTTATCTTCACACATATTCCATAATCACATAGCAAGGTTATCATCATAGGAATGGAGAGTTTGCCAGTGCGAGCTGTCTCCAAAGCTTTATTTACCTTTGTTCTCAGCTGG
This sequence comes from Chrysanthemum makinoi, assembly GCA_910596185.1. NCBI lineage: Eukaryota > Viridiplantae > Streptophyta > Magnoliopsida > Asterales > Asteraceae > Chrysanthemum > Chrysanthemum makinoi. The sequence goes on from OU343225.1 coordinate 177,533,108, forward strand.
AAAATTGATACAAATTAAATGCACGTGCCACGTCATAAAATTGTGCAATCATAAATAGTCAATGTAAGGATTAGTATATCAATTGTAGTAGCAGCAAGGCTATTGTTATTACCTCGAGTATTTTTCCCCAAAAATCAATCTCCTGCTCACGAAAGGCAAGCCATCTTTCATTTAGTGAGGGCCATTTTTATTCAAAAGCAAAACATGACCATGTCAGCATTGTTAATATTATATCCGTAAAGCCAGATGAGGCAGTATTGGAGCAATGACTCTCACTACGGAGAGTAGATGCTTTGCAAGAACTGTTTGACAACTCCTCCTTGTAGAACTTGAAGCGCCACTGAAAAGAATAAATGTTTCAAAGTTAGCTAATTTGAATATAAATCCATATGTTTACTTAAGACCAATGATCCAAATGATGTATCAGTTGCTTTGAAATGGATAATTCAATATTCAAAGTTAGCTAATTTGAATATAAATCCATATGTTTACTTAAGACTAATGATCCAAATGATGTATCAGTTGCTTTGAAATTGATAATTCAATATACAAATTGAAGTCAATTCAAATAAATGTAAAGCTCATGAGATTGATGGAATTTCCAGCATTTCTAATATCGCAATTGGTACTTCCTTACACATATGGATCATATCAGTTCGTAATGCATGCATAAACAGATATTACTAATGATTAGTTTACTTATATAAAATGGGTAAAGACTATAAACTCATCAAATACCATTAACCACATACAAATTATATGTGACTGAAACAATTACATTTGAATGTAGTCTTCATCATGCATTAGTTGCAAACATGTCGAATTGGTCAAGTATCAATTAAGAGCAACATATGTATTCTTATATTGCAATTGTTTCATAAAATAAATTTATAAGCAGTTGGACTTAAATCTAAATTAATCACCAAATATAACTTTAGTATAAAAAGTTAGTATGTAGCAGTTTTAACTCCTGTACATATGAATAGCATAAATGGAAAGGGTCTAAAATCTCAAACAGGTCAAAACATGCTAAACCTCATTAAACATCCTAAAAAAATTCTTTTATACAATTTAGACTAAGATGCATGAATATATTTGTGCACAAAATATTTGCACACTAATTTTCTAGAAAAAGAGAAAGTTACAATTGATCCTTTTTACATATATTAGTCACAAACCGTGTCAACTACTATTTTCACATGTCATCACCAAGTCTTTGTTTTCTAACTGATTAATCTTCATAAAAAAAATAGATGGATGATCATAACCTTGTTACAATCTGACTTAGTATCATTATGCTTGCCTTTGGTATATTTTTTTTTGAACGGGCTTGCCTTTGGTATATTATTGAGAAAATCTTGAATATACTTTACCTCATGATAATCCATCTTCCAAACAAAACGCTAACAACCAATAAAAGCTCAAGAAGTATAAATTTTGCTAACCTAGTCCAATTTACAAAAAGTTTAATAACATACCTTATGGTCATGTTAAGCACCTCATAGAGGCGTCGATTTGGACTCAACCCGCTGCCATGTTTGTGAGAATGCACTCGAGACCGAATCTCACCTCTTTGTGGACTATTGTGTAGCAAGAGATGCATTTTCCAAGGTTCTTGGTAGTTGGAATGTACGTAATTCAAACATCTCCACCCTTCCTCAAGCCAACAGCCTTGCCGACCACTCCAACGTACCTGTAAGTCTCTCTAAGTTCTTCGATGTCGTAGTCCAAGCCCACTGCTTTGAAACGGCCAAACAAAGACCTCATATTTCATAACATCAAGCTGCTTTCTCATAACTGGATTTCAAATCGAAACAGGAAGCATTCAATTAATTGGTTTGTGTGGTCAAGTGACCTTGTATCATCATTCACCCATATTTGTAATTACCAGTTCCTAGCCACCTGCTATGTCTTTTTGTTATTTATGGAGATATAGTTCTGTTAAAAAAAGAAATAAAGAATATGATGATAATAAAATACAAGTCATGGAAAGTGTGAGCAAATATAAAAAAATGAATTAGTTGAGCCTTATTATATTAAGCTGCAGATTTATTGTCTGAATTTCGGAATCAACAATATAACATAATACATTACCTTGATATTGATAAAATATACAGAATACATAATAGTAGTCTTCAAATAGCCATCATCATCCAATCCCCTACACCTGAACGTCATAGATAACAATATTAAGTTAATTAAATATATGTATATCTTCAAAACTGATTAATTATCTTCTTACTATCATGGATTTCATGGTGATTCAATAATCATAAAAATCTCTTTTGCATAAGCGCATTCCTTTGTTAAATTTTATGATTGTTTTAATAGTTGAAGTTCTAAACAGGATCCTATATGGAAAGAAGAAAAAAACGTTTGATTTGCCCATCTCTATGCATTATGCAAAGACCAGGAGTCGCATAACTACATTGGATTTGTAAGTAAGATGAAAGAGCCATTTTGATTTTAAATTTAGAAGGTAACGGGGTCATACCTAGTGATTTCTGTTGCAAGGAAGTGAACAACTTAAAAAAAAATTATAGGAAGTAATTCTCAATTGTGCATGATTGTTTTAGACTCATTGCTGATAGTTTTTGTGATTATCTGCAAACAAACACTAAGGACATTATACATATTTACTATGAAAAGTAATAATTTTATTAGATTTCACAAGGTTATCATGCCTTACAAAGATCAAACACGACTTGTACACTTCAACCAATCTTTCTATATGTTCTTTGTTTAACTTAAAATAGTCTATAATCATCGTATTACTGCTATATGATTCGTCATATTAATATGTTGAAAGCGAACTTGCACTTGCTATAACATACTTTTTGCTTTTACCGACATATGCAACAAACAGGCTAAGACCCATAATAGCTAAACTAAACGAATAGAAAATGTGCAGCATTTCATAAGCATCTGCTATAATCAATTACCCAGAGCAAATAGGCTAATGAAATAAACAAAAAACTGAAAATCACAAATATCTGAAGCAATACCTATATACAGACCCATAAACCATCCAATACTGTATTTTTAAAAGCACCTAGATGATCATCCTCAGACAATGATGCCAAAGATGCATGGGCATAAGCTGCAATCACTCTCGGTCCCACTGAAGACGCCAGAAGGCAACCTAAACAATCAAAAGGGAAGGTCAGAACATAAGATAAGATAGAGAGTCCATCAATGGAAGTCTTTCAGGTACACAGTTAACAATTGTCTTGAACATTATTATCTTTGTTTGCTTTGGAAATCCTTGCACTTTGCCTTGCTCTTTTTGGGCCTCCATCCTTGTATCAGATATCTGTTAACACTGTAAAACCAATATATGATATCTGATAACACTATAAAACTAAAAAAACTACAAAACTTGTTACACTTATAAGTCGGAAAAAAAAACATGTTAAACTGAAAACTCGATAAAAAAAATTAGGGATTCTTCACCTGTAAAACTAAGAAGTCGATTATACTTTTTAGGGATAATTATGTTTAGGAATAAGATAATAGGGTGTATTTATAAAAAAAAATAGGTTAAAAATATATATGGTATATTTATCTTTTAAGTAATATATATCATAATTTATTTTAATTGTTATCTTCATAATATACGTACCTAAAATACAAATTCCAGAATTTTTTTATAATCTCCTTATTTGTATTGATTTGAAAGATATAAATCAAAAACAATTTACTCTAGTGGTAAGTTGTTTACAAAAAACATGAATGACCCAAGTTCAACTCCAACAAATGTCTTCTTTTTAATAAAAAAATTTTAAAATTAAAAATAACAAAAACAAAAACGAATTTTAAAATTTATTAAAAAAAAAAATTGTACATATATTAATTAAAACGTCACATGTCATTTAAAAAAATAAAAAAAAATGCCACATAAATACAATGATGACATGGAAATATGACATGTCATTATGGGATGCCAAGTGGCATTTTATGTGGCATGCCTCCTCTTATATATAATGTATGTATATATATATATATATATATATATATATATATATATATATATATATATATATATATATATATATATATATATATATATATATATATATATATATATATATATATATATATATATAGGGTAATGTTAAAATAAAAGACAAATATCAGTAAAAATAATAAAAAGATTTATTTTTAAAAAAAAAATTCTCCAAAAATTTCAAAAAAAATCCACAAGATCGGGTATGTTGGTGCATAAAACTTTTGTGAAAACATTTTTTATAATTTTGAGTTTTCATACGTTTTTTTAATGCACAAAAAAACGAATTTTGATACGCAAAAAAGTTTTGATGGATCTAAACACACACCTTGTGTTAGTGATACTTTGATTTATATTAATAAGTACGCGGAATATACTTAGTAATACTCAGAATACGGATTGTATGATGTATTGTAAGTGAGAACAATGTAACACAAAGCTTCAATATTATTAAGAATAATACGAGTGATCTTGCTTATCACTAGGGTTACACCTTGAAGCATACGTGAGTTCTTCGTACCTTAAACAATGACCTAGGATCTCCTTTTATAGCATAAGGAGTCCTTTACAAGATAAGTATAATGCTAACTATATAGAATATACAAAAGATCTTTTCTATACTTATCTATTCACGAATACAAAACAATTATCCTAATAGCAGTGGTAATAATATGTACTAGCAGTGGTAATGAGTTTCCACTGCTAGTGCATTCTTCAGCAGTGTCTTCTACAAGCCTATCAGTGGTAACTGTTAATATTATTCCCAACAATCCTCCCCTAAACTTATGATTTCTCTCCAAATCAATAAGTTTCTTCAATCTTCATCATATGAAAGGATTTGGGAATTCTTCCAAACACTTCACTTTCTTCTTAAAGCCTGAATAGCTCTTGAACATTGACCTTCTCAGTATCTTCATGAACTCTTCTTGTTGTACACAACATCACAGTGAGAGTTCCAACTCTGAGTGGGCATTCTTTCTCAGCAAACATGAATGCATCCACTCCATCTTTTGTAGAAACATGATGAACTTCACGTGAATCATAGTAAGTCCATTTAGTACCGGAGACATGAACATGCAAACTTCGAAATCATCATTAGCATCCGGTTCATAGAGCCTTCTTAGATCAACCCATAACTGCATTTCCTTCATATCTTTAAGCTTGTCATCATCAAACCTTTCTTGAACTAATCTCCACAATGTATCGGATCATGTGTCACATGCTTTGATAAGGTCTTCAAACAAAATGAATGATGAAGTTTCACCACCTAGTCTTGTAATCTTCCATGTTGGAGCAAAATTGCTAGCGGTACACTTCCCAATCAACTATAGGATGTCGACTTGCGGTGGGTCGGGATAAAAATCTTCTTATTTAATTACAATCATATCGGTTAGTCGTTCTTGATGAATTTCGGTTTGAACTTCTTGTTCTTCAACAAACTTTGTTTTCTTGTGTGTCTGAGGTTCACTTTCTTTGGCTTTTCTCTTCAGATGAGGATATCTTCTTTCTTCTTCTTCAGAGTTCATAGGAATAAAATCTTGATCTTGCCTTTTAACTCTGTAGTAGATACCTTCAACCTTGTCATCAGCCATCCCTTTGAACTGATGCTTTTTCCAGCCACCAACATTGCAACAATAATCTTTCATCATTGAAATAACTTGTGCTTTGGTTGGTTTTCTTGGTTTCTTTTGACCCTTTTTTACTGAAACAATTGCATCTTGAAGTGCTTGCCTATTCTTTATTTGAATAAAATCCTTCAACTGTGCAGTCCTTTGTTCTTCAGTTAAGGATTTATCTGCAACTAGGTCAATTGACTTCTTCTTGATTACTGGATCATTAGAAATCAAGAAATCAATTTCTTGTTATGTAGGTACATAAGTAAATTCTGGAGTCTTTTCTTTGAATATAGTAGGTAGAATAGTGGAAACTGGATTTATATCCATTGGATCACTGGTTTCCATCCTGTCTAGCCTTTTAGCCTCCATAAAGTCTTCAATTTCTATCTCATCCAGCTTTTTCTTATTTGCAACTTGTTCCTCAGTGAGCTTTCTAGCAACCTCTGCATCATGAGAAATTTGAGCTTGCTCTTTCTTTGAAACCTTCCTTCTTGATTGCTCTTCACTCTGCACAACTGCTTTACCTTTCTCCTTCTTCTTCTTTTCAATTTCTTCCTCTGCAGTGGTAATAGTTTGACCAGCAGTGGAAACTTGCTCTACAGTGGGAATGGTATCGAGTGGTTGCAAAGAAGGGACTTTCTTGCTCGTTTCTTTGTTGAGGAACTTCTTGAGTATCAGCTTCCTCAGAAACTCCAAAATTAACATCACTTTCATCTCCAAAGTTGTTAGGTCACTAGTTTTACAACACAAGCTTAATAGAAAGATAGAGAGGCGATTGAACAATAAACCAAACACACACACACGAAATACAAAGACCGGTTATGCGTAGGAGTATGTGAAAGGAAATAAATTGAACAACCAACCCTCAAGTGAGGGTTATACATGAGTATTTAGAGGTGGGAAGCTAGGGCAACACTCCTAGTTCCCATCCTTTACTTATTGGACATGGGCCTAAGCTCATGGGCCTTCTACATAAGCTTAAGGCTAATAACAAACATAAAGGCCATAATTAAGCTCGCTATTACATATAAATTACTAACACTTGATTATGGTTTAGGAGTGATTCCAACAATCTCCCCCTAAGTGTTAGTGATGAAAACGGTGAAGGCGTTGATGTAATAGAAGCTTTGGCCTTCGACATTCTTCTTCTTGTGAGAAGAATTGTCTTGATTCAACAATCTCCCCTGTAGAGATAGTTTTCTTCAAACAGTTATGCTTTGACGTCATCTTTAACTTTGTTCTTTGATCATTGTTCTTTGTGATGAAAGTGATAGTATGTTGTAGTTGTTCTGCATCAAGTCCGCCTCAGTGCGCTTCGCTCGGTGTCTCCACGTCATTCTTCAACATGCTCACACACTCTTTAGGCGTTGGAAATCAGATCTTGATGAAGTTCTTTAAGTCTTTAACTTTGTAGATTCTTTGATTTGACGAAGAATCATTCGATTTGTTGTGTTGCTTTTGAATAGAACTTTCATTAGTGATGATGTTGGCGTGAGCATGAGAAGAATCAGCACGATCATTCCGCCCCGGAGCTTCCATAAGAAGAAAACATATAAGCGGTTAGTAATAAGCGGATTCCGGCACTTACAAGTTTGAACTTCGAGAGTGTTAGCGGCATAGTGTGAAAACACAACTCTAATTCTCACAAAGGCCGTTCACGAATCGAGTCCCACAAGTGAGATAACACGATGTACCGAAGTACACCTACGGTTCAGATGAGTCACCGAGGTACACCGAAGCATCACCTCACGACCGTAGACCGTTTGAGACCATTAAGCGCAATCCACGGGGAGTTGCGGCGACTGCTTGTCGGCATTTGATGTTGACCCCGGCGAGGAGTTTCCATTCAATCACCGAGGATCACAAATGTGAACCTCTCATAAATGTTCTCGACATTGCTAAGATCGTGAAGGACTCGATAACGTACTCACCGATGTTCTTATTGTTGAACAACAAGTGATGAAATGTTAAGTGTACCTAAGAGATCTTTTGATGAATCTCGTGGCTCTAGACTCAATAGTGCGTTTTGGTTTTCTGGAGCGGAGACTAGGGAGAGGGTCTCCTTCTTCAATACCAGCAATCTCTAAGAGTTAGCCGATAGTTTACGTAGGGTTCCCTGTGAGAATGAAACAAGCTTCTATTGAGAGAAACTTGAGTGGCTAAGAAGGTTTAGTGCATGCGTCACGGGGTCCATGACGACTTTTAATCTTCAATACCGGTGTCATCTAGTGACAACGAGTAGCATATGAATTGAACCGATTATGCGCCTAGGTTGAATAATCTAGAGGGCTATTTATTTTCACCCTTTTCTTTGCATTTCTTTTTAATTCTTCAACTCCTTCTTTCTCCGATTCTCATTTTCTCCTTTTTATAATCATACCTAAGGACTTCTAAATTCTAACTATTGGTAGTGTCCTTGGGTAGATCCCTCCGGCTCTGTCGGATCATAGGACGGTTATTCCTAACCTTAATCACCTTATAAGTCCATGACTATCCTATGTTGCCATAAAACCATTTTGAAGAAAATCTCTCAAAGGGTTTGTAAATGAAAAACATGTTTGAACCACTTGTGAGAGTTTTATATTTTAGCAGAAATACACCCCTCCACATGTGCTTTAGAGTTTTGATAAATCGCAAAGTGAGGAAAGAGCGCGCACTTTTGAATTGATCGACTCAAGATAGACATTCCCCCGAGACACGGTTACGTGGCATAGTTAAAGAGTTGCATTGTCAGCTTTTAGGTGACATCTAGCTCTAATAACTACCTTGAAGGTGTAGACAAACCTCGAAAGGTTGTCAAACCCGTCGGAGTTCATGTCTACCAAGAGTTTCTCGAATGGTACATTCTACTCGGACAAGTCCTTTCTTGAGACACGCTTTACATCACTAGCGAACTAGCTTGAAATTATTACCCGTCCCGGACAAGTCTTTTCGAGTTGCTAACAGTTAAGATCTCGTCAATTCATGGGTTAAGTCTATAGCACAAAGATTCATTTGCATTTACACAACATATTTCTTATCACGTATTTTCTCCCCCTCAAAAATGGCATATAAAATGTTATTTTTGAAAAGTTGAGAATAAATATATCTATTTCGAGTGTTGCGGGAAGAATGACCACTGTGAACAATTAGTGAACAAAGTTTTAAGTCAAGTACTCCCCCTCAACGAGTGATATAAACGGTTGAGGTTTTGAAAAATCATAAGGGAAAGTACTTGTTCTTTTGAGGAAAACCTTGAAAAGTGAAAGGTTTGATAGGTTTTACTCAAAAGTAAGAAGCTTTCGCTCCTTTTATAAGGATTGTGGCACTGAAGAAGGCGTACTACGAGGTCCTTTATTTACAAGTACGGGTTGTACACTGTTATGTGTGCACAAGCCATTGACATAATATATCATACATCCAAAGTTATAATGAAAGAAGCAGTTTAAGGGGTACCCGGTAGTCCAGAGATGTCGCCAGGAGTGTGAATCGGGCGTTGAAAGCCGGTGATGTTAATCCTGGGTCGACCACCAACATAGCTTTCCAATCTTCTGAACGGATCCCTTCTATACAGCCGTTCATCAATCATTGTGATGATCCTCTTCACATCCCTTCAATCCTGAGAATTCCATCGCTTAGGAGACCCGATCTTCGATGTATACCCTTCAACCGGTAAGCCAATCCGTCCCTAACCATCTTCAAAGTGTGATCTCCAAACTTGTGAAGATCTCTGCACGCCATCAAGAAATTTCTTTGAAGTTCACTGCAGTAAACGACGCCGAATGGTTTGCTGATGAGTGTAAGTTGTGAGAGCTGGTTGATGTCGGGAAGATCAAGCTGTGGTGGAGTAAAGTTAACACGGGTCTGATAGGATTCAACTGCCAGCTGGAGATCTTCTACACGTTCTTTGATCACTATGCGTCTGATGAAGATGAGCACTGACTTGATGAATTCACGTTGTACTTCAGTGGAGAATTGTCTCATACGACCTTGTACTTTGGCAAGGTACATGTCTTCGATGTCGTTGATAGACAAATTCTCAAAGTCAGCCTCAGAGAATGCATAATCCCTTTCGTCTTGTCTTTTGACCACAATCTTCTTGAGAAAAGTGTAGTCCCATTTGGACGAAAGATCAACGTGTTTGATGGCAACGATGTTTTTAGTATCTTGAAAGCACGCATGTTGAGACTTCTGAACCTGGCAGCTTCTGTAGTAGATTCTTCGGCGTTCGACCAATGATGAATCCCGTACAGTGCATCTCGGTCGTATGCTTCCACTTTGTTGGAGAACAAGTGATTAGCTCTTTCCTCGATAGCTATGCAGTTTGAGTATTCGGCTTCTGGGAATGGAAGTGTCAAGGATGTAGCGTATTTCCTTGAACCATCGCCACCATGAAGAAGAAATTCCAAGTCTTTGTTGAAGAAATATCTGAATGGGATCCTAGCGATCCTGGTTGGCCGATTGTTGGTAGTGGTTTAGACCAGTCGGTGTAATATGGAGGGTTGTCCCGCTTGGTAAAGTCGATGTTTGTTTCTGGGTTGAGCCAATCCATGTTATTAGACATAGCTCGAGCAATGTTTTCAAGGTGATATTCGACCTCGATGGCACTTTCTGAGCTATCTTTCCACATTTGAAAAGCTTCATTCTTGATTCGCTTCAACTCAGATTTCGTCATCTTCTTTACTCGGAATTTTTCTTGCAGTATCTTTGCATGCTCCAATGTATTACCGTCTACCAGATCTTGACCTTCAGCAAGGTAGGGAGTGGAATTAACAAGAGTAGAGAACCATTCAAATTCCTCTGTATTATCTTCATCTAGCCATGATACGACGTCAACTTTGGGCGCCTTCTTCTTCTTTTGTTTAGACCTAGATGAGGATTCTGGTTTCTGAACTTTGTCGGGAGAGGCGGGTTGTTGATGGGGCTCATGGTATTCTTCATCGTCACCACCTGTATACTCAAAGTGGTCACCGGTTTTCTGAGTCTGGGGTGGTGTCTCAGAATCCTGAGGTTTATTAGCCGAAGAGGGAGGAGATGATCTTTGTTGAGCTGGAGTCCTTTGTGGTGGAGGTTGCATCGAGTACTGAATGGAAGATTATTCACCAGACTTATTTGTGCGTTTAGGCTCCTTATCCTTATCTTGATCTTTGTCTTCGTCATCTCTTGAACGCTTCGGCCTTACAACCTCTTCTCTGAATGATGATTTGAGTTGGTATTCCAGCAATGCTTCAAACAGTTTAGCTTCATGGGAGGCAAACGTTATAGAGCGTTTCGACATTTGCGCTACCAGCCGGTTCACCAATTCATCATCTGAGAAGATTGTAGTTTCAACTGGATTGATGCTCAAATTCATCGGAGTTGATTTCATTGCTTGTTTGGCTAAATGTAAGAGATTCGGATAAAGTTGTCTGGTATAAATCTCCTTCGTCAGTTTTGGAACGACCTCCATTAGGAACTTGTGAGAATATCCTTTTATCATCTCGTCCATGCTTCCTTGAAGATCATCCTTCATAAGCTTCTGTACATACTCCCTTTCAACTTTCATCTTGTCATTCTCATCGTGAAGATACGTTATCTGATCAGCAATGAAATTCAGCTTTCTATAGAGCATGTCTTTCTTTCTGACTCTTTTTACAGCTTTAACGATTCGATTCTTTGATTGAGAGATCCAAGATGGAGTTGGCTTCTTTACTGATTTGGATGATGATTTGGTTGGTTTCTTTGATGGTGGTGGTGAAGAGTGAGACGAAGAATCTGATGATGATGAGATGTGAGGAGACTCTGGATCCTTTGGAGGTGCAGAGGTTTTCTCCTCTGAGAGAGCAGGACTATCTAGCATAAATTTATCATAATCGCGATATCATCTCCAGACTTTTCTTTCTCTTCTGTCTTATCTGTCTCAGTCTTTTCTTTGTCACCCTCATCTTTCTCGGATTTTTCTTTATCAGGTTCCTCAAAGTCATGCTCAATAGTTTCTTCCACGGGCTTTTGTTGTTGCTCCAAAGTGGTGGCACCAGATCCCTTATCGGGTTGATTAACCGCATCAGGACCTGGTGAAGGTTGAGCTCCACCACTCGACCCTCCGGGGCCACCCATTTGTTCTTGAGCAAATTGTTGTGCAACGTGTTGAAGTCTAACGAATTTGAACTTTTTCCTGTATGATTTATCCAGTTGCTCTTCATCTGAGCTTGAGCTTTCTTCACAAGGCACAAGTACAGGAGTCTTCCCTTTTCCTTTGTCAGCTGGTGGACTTGGAGGTTTAGCTGCTGAAGGAGGTTCTTCGGTTGCAGATTCAGAGTAGAAGATCTCTTCGTCTGATTGTGTATCTTCAGAGCTTTCGTCCACAAGCTTTCTTTGCGGTTCAGGCTCAGATTCAGGAATGGGAATAGGAGTAGCTTCCTTAGAGGGAACAGTCCTTTTTCGTGGAGGATTCCTCTTGGGGATTATCCTCTGACTTTCAGTACTTGCAGCACTTCCTGCACTACCTCTTCTGGTTCTCCGTATAGGTGTTCCAGAAGACTTCTTATCGAGATGACCAACTTTGCCTTCTCTTACTGCTACAAGATACCTTTTGTATGTTTCAATCTTTTTGATTTCATTTGTCAGAAGGTGATCAGGTAACACAGCACCCTGTTTCTTTGTTGATGATTCCTTGATTCTGACTGATAGGATGAGTTCAGTCAACATGTCGTGATTGTCAGGGTCATTGAGCCTCTTGGGAATATCAGGATGAAGTCCAAGTGCTCTCTGGATCAAGACTTTGTGTATCTGATATGGGGAATCTTTGAGCCAAGCTTTTTGAGAAATGACATCATGTCATCCCATATCAGAGCTTCAATTTCGATGTCCTTCTTGTTGATTAATGACCAAAATATTTGCAGCTCTATGAGCTTGGGATGCTCATAGACACTGTCACGACCAGAGATTGACTTGGTGATGATGATGTAGAGGGTTCTCCACGGTTGAGGAATGTTCTTAAGCTCCACATGCGAATGCTTAGAGATAGTTCCTGAAGCTTCATCATATCCAATATCAATCAAGAATTGTAGAACTGTCTCTTCAGTAGGTGTGGCATAGAAGTCGGTTGGCTCGATTTCAGGAATTAGAAGAACAGCCCGTAAATCTGCATGTGTGATGGTGATTTGTTTGTGATTGAGCGTCACAGTCACCGCACTTTGACCTTTGATCCTTTGCATTGAGTTCCAGAATTGTTGAATGTAGATCTCTGGAATAGTAGCAGAGTGTGAGAGCATGTTCTGGTACGGATGATTCTTAAGAATATCCACCGCAATCAGGCAAGAAGATTCTGAGCATGTGAGAGTATCAAAGTCAACCCTAAGGTTGTTCTTTCCAATCTTTCTCGGATAGCCATTGGGGAAGATGTCAGCAATTGTGAGAACTTCTGGTGCATCCACATTCATTTGAGCAACCATGTTGTGATCTGAAATAACATTAGCCAAAAGAACCAACATATCGAAAGACATAATGTTAGTCAACAGAAGGTTTTATTGTCTAATTATTGAATGTACAGTGTTAATGATTGTTACGAGTCCTAGGTCACTTGTTTGTCCAATAGTCCAATGACGTCGTGAAACGTTTCGTGAGTTAGTTAACTTTAAGTTTTAAAGTTTATCTTATCACTTATAATTCACAACATATCAAACGTTTAAGTTTATTAGTGACATTATTGGATTCGTGACGTTATGATTTAGTTATTTACAAGTTTGCACGCGTAACAATTCATAACGAAGGTTTGATCAAGGCTTATTCGTAGAAATGGCAAAGTTACGCGTAAACAGGAATGGTATATGCGTAGGCGCAAGCTTATGCGTAGGATCCTTACTTACGCGTAAGAAATGTTACGCGTAGGAAAAAGGGGACCTTAAGCGTAGAGCTTACGCGTAGGCTTATATAAAACCTTACGCGTAAGGCTTACTCGTAAGAGTAGACCTTATGCGTAGAGTCACTGTTTACGCATATCCTTCACAGGATACGCATAGTCCCTATGTAGAACCTTACGCGTAATAGTTACGCGTAAGATTACTCTTACGTATAACTTTCTACGCGTAGGGTGATCCTTATGCGTAGAGTTACAAAGACCTTTATTCTGAGTTTTATGCGTAGCAAGCCTGAAATAAAATCATCATATCATCAATCTTAACACATATATTCATTTTAAGACAGATTATGGCATGAAATTCATTTAACAATTTACGCGTAAGTCAAAACCCTAAAGTTTAAGAATTACGCATATGATTTCTAGCCATAGGAATTGCACCAAACGTTTTCTGGTAGGTCTTAGGTATTGTGAGAGTCTAATAACCAAGTTTTAACATCTAAAATTCAGTGAATCAAAAATACCCAAACCTAAGAACATTAAACCCTAGTTACTAATTTATCATCAATTAGTGTTTCTGGGTTGTTTTAAGGCATAGATATGATCAATTCATCATAAAAGCATCATCACACAACAATCTTTTTGACCAAAAATCTTCACATTTGAAAACACCCAAATCGACGCAAGAACCCTAATTTTGAAAAAAACCATCAATTCGTGTTTCTGGGTGGAATTTGAGGATAAGCATAGTATCCTTGATGTTAAAGAAACGTTTTGACCCATTTATCTTAACCTCAAACACATAGGTATGATCATGTGTTCTTACGCGTAGGCGTATAACACAAAATCAACCATATACGTAAATTTAACCGTTGGATTCGTTTGAAAATCAAAACCAATGTTTAAAAACGTGTTATCAACGCAAAAACACTTACAGATTGATGATCAAAACTTCGGATTTGTTGAACGAATTATATGCGTAGATTATGTTGGTTAGGAGTAATAAATGTGATGAAAAAGTTAGGTGGAAGGTGTTTTTATTAAAAATGACTTTAACCTTTTGGCAGTTTTGGTCCCTCCACCTTTTCCATTTTCATTTAAAGCCTTTTAACTTCCATTTTGGTTACCAAACAAAAGATTTTAGGAAAGAAACATGACGACACTCCCCCTCGACTTAATAAATGATGAAAGGTTATAAATTTTTGTCCGAGGAGTGTCAGTTTAACCAGAAAAGTTTACCACCATTGATAAAAGATACAACCAGAATAGAGTAACATGCAAGTACACGGATGTTATTGAAACAGTTAAGTATATATTTTCTTCCCCTCAACACTTGATCGGAAAAATATTGAATTTTGAAAGATTAGAGTGTTGACGGAAGAAATGTACTTGCCATGTTGAAAGAAAAAATAGATAGAAGAATATTTTTGTTGTTTTATCAGGTTTTATATTTTTGTATTTTGTTTTTGAAAAATTTATTTACAAAAAATAGTTTGGTGTTTGACAGGTTTTTAAGACTGTTTTAGGAGGTCATCCAATTCCTCTTGAGTCAAACACCTCATGCCAATCCGGTGGACCAACTCATTAAACCTAGCGGGAGGCAAGGCTTTGGTGAGAAGATCTGCCAATTGGTATTCTGTACCCACGAAGTATAATTCAACTATACCCTGTTCCACGTGATCCTTGATGAAATGATATCGAAGATCGATGTGCTTTGATTTCGAGTGTTGAACTGAGTTGCACGAGATCGCAATAGCACTCCGATTGTCGCAGTACATCGGGATTCTGTCAAATACGTAACCATATTCTTTGAGTTGTGTTCTCATCCAAATGACTTGAGCACAACACGCCGACATGGCTACATATTCTGCTTCGGTTGAGGACAACGATGTACAATCCTGCTTCTTCGATTGCCATGACACCAGTTTGTCACCAAGAAATTGTAAAGCTCCGGAAGTGCTTTTCCGTGAATTTAAGCATCCTGCGTGGTCAGCGTCTGAAAAAGCGATTAGTTCAAAACCAGAATCCTTCGGATACCAGATCCCCAAATTAATGGTTCCCTTGATGTATCGGAGGATTCTTTTAGCCTCAGAGAGGTGAGTTTCAGTTGGTCGCGACTGATAACGAGAGCAAAGATATACGGCAAAGACAATATCAGGCCTGCTAGCTGTTAGATACATGAGAGACCCAATAATACTACGGTATTTTGTAGGGTCCACCAATTTCCCATGTAAATCAGCGTCTAGTTTCTTGGTATGAGCCATTGGTGTGGCATAGGTGTCACAGGTTTGCATTCCAAATTTGTGTAACAATTCAAGGGCATATTTGGACTGACTCAAGAAAATACCATGGGGTGATTGATGAACTTGTAATCCTAGAAAGAATGTAAGTTCACCCATCATGGACATTTCAAAATTTTTCTTCATTAGTTTGCAAAAGCGATTGAGTACTTTTTATGTGTAGACCCAAAAATGATGTCATCCACGTAAATTTGAACAATTAAGATATGTGCCCCGTGATATTGTATGAAAAGAATAGGGTCAACCGAACCTTTGGTGAAATTATTAGCAATTAGGAAAGATGATAGCTTATCGTACCATGCCCGAGGAGCTTGTTTGAGACCATACAGAGCTTTGTTCAGTTTGTAGACATGGTTCGGGAATACGGGATCAACGAATCCTTCTGGTTGGCTGACATAAACCGTTTCTTTAAGTTGTCCATTTAGAAACGCAGTTTTGACATCCATATGAAAGACTGTCATATTCATATGAGCCGTGAACGCGAGAAATATCCGAACAGCCTCAAGACGAGCAACCGGAGCAAAAGATTCTTCAAAGTCAATACCCTCTTCCTGACGATAACCCTTAGCCACCAGACGTGACTTGTTTCTGATAACGTTCCCTTCAGCATCCAGTTTGTTTTTCCAAATCCATTTAAGACCAATGACGAAGACTGATTCGCTCCAGACAGTCAGGTTTTATCACACAAGTCAACCACTTGTGAATGGTCAACCGTAATAAAAAGTCCAAACAGTCTGAAAACGAAATGCAATTAGATCCAGGAGAGTATAGTGTTGCCTCAGGTCGTTAAGTCCCAACGAGCTGTACGATTAAATCTAAACGTGTAGTGATCGAGTGATATTGAATGGGAAAAAGTTACCGTATAGGTGAAGAAAAGAAAGAAAATCATGATAAAAATCATGACTAACTCATCATTATCAGAAGGAGAATTCATGATTTCTGGATCATGAATCTCATCATTTAAGCTCATTTGATCAAGACATATTCTGGGTGGGAGGGATGGGATTTTGATATCAAGCAAGTTCTCATGGTTGAGAACATTTCCCTCCGAACACAAAGATCATTTTGTCTAGATCAAAGTGGAAGTTATCATACTCAGGTGGAGATATGATATGAGTGTGTTCAAAGGAGAACTCCTCGTAAAGAGAATCATTCACGTAATGTAAGTCTGTGAACTCTTGTTCCACTGTAGACTCATCACTATCCTCAATCTGAGTATCAAAGAGTGGATTCTCAGAAATTAAAGTGAATTCAGAGTCGAATTCAAATAGAGGATTAGTGAGAGTTGTTTTGAACGCTTCAGGAACAAAGTGATTAACATTCCCTATTGGACTGTTAGGGTGAGAAGTGAGTGAACGATCATTACAAAGGAGACTTTCAATTTCTCCTAGGTTGGCTTTGAAATCAAAGAGATCATCATCACTTTCCGATGAAAGTGGAATGATGTGAGTGAGTTCATCGGTGAACTCCTCAAGAAGAGGATCAACATCAAAATGTGAAAGTGATGCCTCAACATTCTCAATGTCCCCATAAGATTTACAATCATCGCTAAAATCGGAGAAAGTCTCAAAATGATCTTTTGAACACTTAAGAGGGAAAGGGATATCACACATATGGTCAAAAGTTCCCTGTGACTCTCTCGGGATTGGGACAAGGTCCTCAACACTAGACTTTATGAATTCGTCCGATTCCTTTTCGGAACAGTATCAAGATGCTCATACCCCATGTTTAGAGAGTGAGTGGGAATATCGGGTGTGATAGCAGTTGTTTGAGAATGAATCTCAACTGCTGGGATATCAATGATGAACTTGATGAAGCTTTATAAAATTGTAGGATACCAAGTGCATCCTCATCATCACTGTCATCGGAATAAAAGGAAATTGAGAGCTAGATCTGGCTGCTTTTTCTTTTGCAATTGATTCCCTAATAGATTTTTCAAAGGCAATTTGGGAATTTATTTTAGCACCCTGCTCTTCAGCTAGCAATTCTTCCATAGATTTCTCATGTGAATTTTGAATGACGGGACATTGTGGGAGTGGAGATTTGTCAAAACCGAAGGTTGACATTGATAATCATCATGAGGACCCCCACAATATACACAAGAAAAACTGGGAGCATTTTGAAATGCTGTTTTACTCAACTCCTCAGTTCTTTTCACTGACTCCAGAAGCTCTAGATAAGTGTCTTGTTGGGTTTGCTGAGGAGTTTGAGTCATTTGGCACTGTGGAGGTTGGTTGTGATATGGATAGTCGTAATTGTTACAAGGAAATGGATTCCATGTTTGACAATCAAATGAAATGGGGACCTCCACAGTTCTCACAACAGTAAATTTGTTGAGTCTGGACTGGCGAATTATATGGATATTGGTCATAACCAAAGTTCTGAGCATCACCGGAAAACTGTTCATAGACAAACGCGTTTCCGGATTGACACTCAAATCCTTGGTGAGGATCTCCACAAAATTCACAGCAGTTATGTTGATTATATGAAGATAAGTCGGGCTGTGGTGGGTAATTGGAAAAGTTTGAGGGGTCGTTAAATGAGTTCGGATTAGGATCATAATCAAATGAATTCCTCGAACCACAAAACAAACAACTCCCGTTCCGAATATCATTACCACACTGTACACACGTACACCAGCGACATGGTGAACCAAAAAGAGGCTCACCACAACCGACACAAGGAATAAACGATTCCATTTGAGAGTTATGAGAGGAATCCGTTCATTCAAAGAATCAACAAAACCAACATGGTGATCCGAATGACTATTAAGTCTCGAAGAACATTTTGAAAAATCCGGAGGTGGGACAAGTGGTGTGCTCCGAGAGCTAGCAATTTCCACCACTTCCGTTATGATCTCTGTTCTGGTTCTTGAAAAACGTGAAGATTTGGCAAGTCATTCTTGCTAGTCACCGGTCTAAATTCTGCATGATTGCTTTTAACCGTAAATTGTGAAAATTTAGGATCAATTTTAGACGGCTTAGGAGCAATTGAGGGGTTAGATCTTTGGATAACCGTAGGTTGGACGTATTTAGCACCTCCATTATCAGAGGGAAGTACCTGGTCCTTTGTCACCAAGGTTTCTCGTTCCATTTCCCTACGCAGAATTAATGGATCATCACGAACAACACGAATTCTTGACATTTGTGATAAAGTATGAAGTTTTTCAACTTCGTTCCAGAATTCGTCGTAGTCGAAAGATTCCATGAGAATAGAAGAAGTTAGAATCAAATGGATAGAGGGTAAAGGGATAAAGAATCAAAAAGCGTAAAAGGGTAAAGATGAATATTTTTGGATTTTTGAAAACATGTTATAAAAACAAAGAATGAAAATATTTTTGGTAATCGATTAGTCAAACGAATTAACTTCACGATAATTTTGGTTTTATATGAAAATAAGGAAATATGGACAAAGATGGTAAATATACAATCGGTGAATATTCAACAACACTAATCAGCTAAACGGAAGATTATTAGCACAGCTCCCCGGCAGCGGCGCCAAAATTTGATTCGGTTCCAGACAAGTTTTATCACACAAGTCAACCACTTGTGAATGGTCAACCGTAATAAAAAGTCCAAACAAAAACGAAATGCAATTAGATTCAGGAGAGTATAGTGTTACCTCAGGTCGTTAAGTCCCAACGAGCTGTACGATTAAATCTAAACGTGTAGTGATCGAGTGATATTGAATGGGAAAAAGTTATGATTTGGAATAATTATACCTAAAGAGAAAGTTTGTAAATTACAGGGGCTTAAATGCAAATTAAAGAAAATTAAAAAGCTAAATTATATTAAATAAACGCTATCACTATTTTTAAAATGATGTTTTTCTTGATTTATAAAACAAAATAACTTAAATAAACTATTTTAATTAAAATGTAAACCTAAATTACCTAAAAACGTGACCTAGAATGAAAACGTGCGTTATATGTAAAAATTACGCGAGTGCGCAAGAAAAAACGTAAAATTTGTAAAATAAAAGTCCTACGAGTGTAAAAACAATTTTCTTACTTACTATATGACAAAAGAAAATTTTAGAAAAAAGATTTATATTTTTTTGACTTTTATATTTTTTATTATGAATTAAATACTATTTTAAACTAATTAAATGTTTAAAAATACTAAAACTATTAAGAAAAATCTGAAACTTTTTTATAAAATACTTAATAACAATACAAGGCTAGGAAAAATACAAAAGGTATGAAAGCTTATTTGAATAAGCTGTAAATAAGCTAACTTAATCGTATAAGCTAAATTAGAAAACAAAGGCTATGTATTAAATTTTGCAAACATATACCAGTCAAAGACCCAAGGGCAGATGGTATGTGTGTGGTGTGGTGAGCTGGGTGGCCAGGGTTCGAATCCCAGCAACTCCCTTTTTGCAAAATATTTTATTTTTGGTTTTTTTTCTTTTACAAACTGATTAAGTACAATAAGATAAACAAATTTCAAAACTACAACTTTTTATAAAAACAACTAATAAGCTAAGTTTGAGCTTATGATTTATCAACAGTTGAACAAGAAAAGGAATAAGCACAAGATTTAAGCCAAATAGCTAAGAAGCTAATAAATAAGCACAAAGATAACTGAAAATAAGCTAAGAAACTGTTAATAAGCTAATATTAAAACTGAATAAGTACAATCACTAAGAAATAAGCACTGAATAACTCCAAATAAGCACAAATTAAACTGTTTAAACAGGACACTATTGGTTTTCTAGCTACTTTCTAGCTTATTTTTAAACACCTAAATAAGCTAGGAAATGAAAACAAACAATGGAACTAACTAGTATACCAATTAAGCTTTCTAAAAAGCTAAGATTCTCACTGTGGTATCCACTAATGAGCTTATGCAAAAGCTTGAAAACACTGAATGAACATTGTACTAGATTAAATGGACAAAACAAAAAACAATAAGCATTCCTATTAAATAAGCTAAAAGATGGAAAATAAGCATTGGACTAGAGACACAGCTAGGTGGGCTTTCTAAAAAGACAAAATACACAAGATAAGGTTCACTAATAAGCTCTGTGAGAGCTTGTGAAATAGGCTAGCAAATCTGTGCACAGGGCACTTTTCAGAAAAGGTATCTAAAACAAGCTGAGAAATAAGCACTTTATAAGCTAAGCAGAGATAAAATAATATTTTTCTAATTAAGATAAGCAGCTAAACTTTAATATCCCAAAAGGTTATAGGCTAAATCTCAATATTAAACACACAATAAAATTCTTAATTTAATTCAAAAACTGACCAAGGAAAAATTGGACTTTTTAAGTTACACTAAAACTTTGACTTTTATGAACTTATAATTGATTCTACTTATTAACTATGTTATATTAAGCTGTAATAAGAATGATTTAAGCTAAAGTACAAAGTTACAAGCTACTTTGATGAGATTTGCACTCCAAATTCTTAACAGTTAACTATTATGGTGAGATTGAAACTGATTTTGACTTTTTATAAATCAAGCACTAGTTTTCTTGCTTGAACTGAGCTATTTAATACTAAAGTGATATGAAACAACAACAAGCAATGACACAGATGCCTTCTAACACAGAAATAAGACTTTATCCAAACACTAGTTATGATACTGATTTGGTTATATTACTAATCAAAACTTAATTCTAAACCATGAATAACCTTAATACTACTTATTATAATCAACTTAGATCTATTTAATGCAAAGTGAAACCACAAAACAATCTCAAACCATTAATTCTTAAAATGAGATTATCAAATCAAGTTAAGACAGAAATGTGTGTAGAAGATATAAACAAGCTTAAACAAATCAAATACTAATCAAAGTAGCAACATTAAGATAATAAAATCAAAATTGAAACACAGATAGCTGATCTATACTACTGTATGAACTTGGGATTAAAATAAGAGCTTACAAGAGGTCTAGCTTTAATGACTTGCCACTGAATAACCAATAACCACTAGTCTAAACTGTTCTCATCCCCAAATTATAGCTAAGCAACCCAAATATAACCAGTTCCAGCTCTGCATCACCCAATTTCATGTTCAAACCCAAATTAGCTTCAGCAGTTGACTTTCATTGACCAAGGTATTTTTGAGAGTAAAATTTGAGTAAATGAGTTTCTGAGTAAATAACAAGCTAAAGTGAGCTTATTAAAGCTAATATAAGAACTTATACAAGCTTATTATCCCTTATCAACTTATAATCACATATATATGAACTTGTAAATTGCATAACATAAATTCGAACTTGGAAATTGAAATTGATTACTTAAAAAGTTTTATATTACACTGAGATTACATAAAAAAGTACTTGGAAGCTTAAACATAGACTGGAAATCTTAAATTTTTTAAAACGACATGACAAATTAAAATTACACTAGTTAGTCTTCACCTCTGCTTTTCCTTCTTCTTTATAGACTTTTGAGACTCCCCACATGCTTCTGAGTTTTTCCCACCACCATTGGATCTCTGTAACACATCTTAGCCTTTGATTTGCAAATTGGCGCCAAAAGGTGAACAGTGGCAGTTGCTTTCTTTTATGAGTTTTGGACCAGGGTGAAGAGGAGGGGGGACAAGAGGTGATGGATAGTGTGTTGGGGAGGAGAAAATGAGTGGGGAAGCATTAATGAGGTGGTAAAACCATGGTGGTTTTGAGTTGCAGTCTTGGGTGAGGAAGGTGTACAGTGAATGGCGGTATTCTATTTTAAAACGTGGGTTTGGGTAGGATATTGGGCCAGCTGGGTTGTGGGATTGGATTTGGATTAATATATAGGGTCCGTTTGTTTTAGTAACCAATTAACCCAAGGACCATTTATGCAATTCGACCAAAGTTAAGGGACTGAACCTGTCAACATTCCAAAGTTATTACAAGGACCAAACTTGTCATTTATGAATAGTACAAGGACCACATTTGCATAAAATTCCATTTTTATATTTCCAAGGACTATTTATGACACTTTTCAAACTTGAGGGACTAAAGTTGTCATTTTGCAATTTTTAAACTTTGAAGGGTTTGTTTTGACAACTTTTGAATCCCATGGACCTTAAATGATATTTTGATTTATTTTGATTTTCCAGGGACTATTTTTGACAACTTTTGAAACTTGGGGGACTAAAACTGCCAATTATGCAAACTTGATACGTTTTTCACCTGATTTTGGTATTTTTTGCATTTAAAACACATAAAACACTTATTTGTGATATTTTTATCATTTTGATGCATTTCTGAGTGTTTTCAGATGTTTTTGGCATTCTAAACGGTATAAAAATGATGAGTATTTAGACACTCATCAAAGACCCCTGTTGGTCTTTCAACCAGTTCCCAAACTTCAAGACGTTTAAATTGGTTGAGTTCTTCTTGCATGGATTCAATCCAGTTATCTTTTGTCATTGCTTCCTTAATGTTTTTGGGTTCAGATTGACAGACAGTGAGTGCATAAATGCAATGTTCACCGTCTGTGTGAAGACGTTGTCTCGTAACGACTGATTGATTCGGGTTGCCAATAATATTTTCCAGAGGATGGTCTTTTGTCCATCTATGTGTGGAGGGTTGATGTTGGTATACATTGTGCAGATTTTGAGGATTCAAATGGCTTGTTGAAAATTCCGCGACATCTGGTGCAGCAGTCTCATTAGCAAACGGGTTAAGAACGCATTTGGATCAAAATCTGCAGGTGGGGGTACTTCATTCAGAACATCATCAGCCAGTTCATCATTGTTGGAAGCGGTTTTTTCAACTGTTGTCGTAGAGTCAACTGGTGGTGCTTCTTCAACCGTAGTTGTTGTAGCAGGTGTATCGGTATATGAGTATTATCAGGTTGAGCAGCGGAAACAGCAGGATACACTGAGCACGTTCATCAATATCGTCACATGAACAGCGAGCAAATAGCTTTTCCATTTGTTGACGAGTGAGCTGGGGGCTTTGTTCAGTTGATGATGGGGTTTGGGGAAAGTTTAAGCGGTTGTGACCGGGTTCTAAGCTGTTATACTCAGAAGCCATTTCCGTGAGTTCATCAAAATGAGCATGAATCGTTTCCATAACCTCCTTTGTTCGACGATTCCAGATGCGGAAACCTTTAGAATTATCACAGTATCTAATAAAGACTCCAATGTCAGCTTTGGCTTTGAGCTTTCCAAAGTCATCACGATCATTATTCGGATATCAAAGAGATCCAAATACATGAAAGTGTTTTAGATTCGGTTTTCTGTTGTGGACAAGCTCGAAAGGTGTTTTGTTGTGGTGTTTTGTAATCATAGAACGGTTTTGAGTATAGCATGCAGTAGATACAGCTTCTGCCCATAAGTAATCTGGAAGTTCAGCATTGATTAACATTGTTCTTGCAGCTTCCACTAACGTTCGGTTTCGTCTTTCAACAACTCCGTTTTGTTCTGGTGTACGTGCAATAGATGTCTGATGCTGAATTCCCACTTTCTCATAAAATTCATGAAGAGTTTGGTTAAAAAATTCAGTTCCTCTGTCTGTTCTGATTTGTCGGACGGTGTTTCGGAGCTGAACTTGTATTTTCATGAGAAAGGTGATGATCATCTGTGGAGCTTGGTCTTTGCTTCGAAGAAAGTAGACCCAAGTCCAGCGTGAATAGTCATCAACAATTACTAAGATGTAGCGTTTGCCATTGATCGTTTGCACGCGCATCGGGCCACACAAATCCATGTGAAGAAGATGAAGCACATGCTGAGAGCTGTGTTCCACCTTTGAAGGAAAATGAGCACGAGTGCTTTTCCCTTGTTCACAAGCTGAGCAAAGGTGATCTTTAGAATACCGAAATCGTGGGAGTCCTTCAACTAGTTTGTGTCGAGCAAGGTTGGTGATGGTTTGAAAGTTTAGATGTGAGAGACGACGGTGCCATAGCCATGATTTTGTTGATGTTGCCTTTGAAAGTAAGCAAATGGGAGATGAAGCAACCATGTCTTGCATAGAGATAGTGTAAAGACTTGAATTACGCGAGCCAGACATGAGTTCGTTTCCTTGTAGATCACGAATGAAACAAGATTTCTCCTTGAAAGCAACCTCCAAATCTCCATCACAAAACTGACCTACTGAAAACAGATTGTGACCGAGGCCTTCCACATAGTAAACTCTGCTAATTTCGATGTTCCCATTGATATAATCTCCGTAGCCCATGATATCTGTGAAGTGATCATTCCCGAATCTGACAGTGCCAATGAACTTTGCAATAAAGTTTGATAACAGTTTAAGATTGCCTGTCATGTGTCGGGAACATCCGCTATCAACAATCCAGAGAATGATCTGTATCACCTGCATTACACACAGACGACACAGATGGAATAGAAGTAGATTTGGAACCCGAAATGTTAGAGGGTTCCGTAGCAAGTATAGTAGATATACACACATCAATAGCTTTAGGTATCCACTTAAATCCTAGTGTGTGATATATCCATTTCTGCCATCTATAACTACTTTTGCTTTAGTCTTAGTGAATGCACTAGGTGGTACTACATTCTTAGGAGGTAAAACTGGAGCTACAGGGACATCAATGCGTTTCTTAGAATCTAAAGATGGCGGTCTACCAAGCACAGACTTAGAAAGATTAGTGGGCCTAGAGGTATTCCGGTTCTTAGGATTCCTTAAACGAGAGATGATAGCTTTAGCAACACATTTATCATGGCAATCAGAATTCATACTTTTACCACAAATAACACAAGGTGCATCAGACTGAATATCAAAAGTACTTAACGGTTTAGCATTCGTTACATCACTATTTCTATTACATTTTCCAGACGCAATATCTATAGTGGAGGCAACATGAGTCTTATTCATAGTCCTAGGGTGTTTTTCTACTTTAGCATTCTTGATTGATCTTTTCTTAGGTCGCAACTTCCTATTCTTCGATGTAGTGCTCCTAGGCTGTGAAGTGCGGACGTTTGGAAAAGACACAACTATTCCTGTTTCTGTAGAAGGAAGCACTTTAGCAACTTGTGATTTGGCAGCAGGGATTCTAGGTTCACGATTACTAAGTGTTACTGGGGCTATTCTCTTAATTATTGTAGACGGGAGTTGTTCATACTTTTCTAACATTTCTCTTAACTTGAAGATAGTGTGAATCATATCTTGATTTTCAGACCGAATATTTCCAGCAAAATGCATAACTTCTTTAGTGTGTGCAAGATAATGATCAAGTTCATTTGATGCTTCATCACGAGTCTTTTTGAGTAAATCAAATATGACACCATATTCCTTTTTAACTTTTACAAGTTCTTGTTCATATTTTGAGATTTGACACTTAAAGGACACGTTTTGATCATCCAGTTGCTCAATTTTTGGATAAGAGGTTTTGTCACGCAACTGGGCGATTTTGTGTTGAAAAGCAAGTTGTTGATCATGAATATCTTTTTGACACCAATTAAGACGACGTATTGCGTTTGAAAGTTCGTTTGACAATCGTTTATTTTCAACTTTTAAGGACTCGATCTGAAGCACATTATCAGTGTTCTCAACATTTACCACAGAATCAACAGTATCAGCAGAGATATAATCAAATGCATATGACAAAGATTTCAATAACACAACATTATGGACATCAGCACAGATGACATCTTCCAAGAATCGATCAACATCTTTTCTCAACAGTTTCTTTTTACGTTTAGTATTAGAAATAGATGTCTGTTTTTCGAAAACGACCTTCACTAATCCAAGTTCCTTATGAAAGTCCCTTTCCCAAGACAATGCACAACTTTTCAAATTTTTAACATTTGGTAAAAGATTTTTCTGAAAAATATCTCTTTGTTCTCGCTCTAGAGGCGATTGAAAATGTTGAACTTTGATTTCAGAATGATATTCTATCTCATGTTGTAAAGTTTTGAGGTCACCCATGAAAAGGTCAAAATATCGAAGAATTTTGCGATTTTCAGGTTTGAGTTTACTTCACTGATGGAAGGTAAAGGACCATAAGTTTGTGCATAATCTGGTTTGGGATTAACATTAGAAGACTCAGATGTTTTATGATAATCCTTGGTGTGTTAGAAGAATCCGTTGGTGTGACGAAAGTGACCGCTTTTGAATAGTTAAAAGGTTTGTTGTAAACAACATTTTCTAATTTTGATCGACTCTCGTCTTCGGCATCTAATTCCTCTTGACGATGATATTCAACAACACTCATAACAGAATTATCAATTTTATATTCTCCACTGGAAACTTCAGGATTTGGTTTGAATGTTTTGGTTGAAAGCTTAGGTTTGTAATCAGCAGATTCGGTCCATATCCATTTGGATTGGGTTTTAAAGTAAACTTTTCAATAGTTGTGACCGACTCGCCATGTTTGTAAACAACATTTTTAAACTCTTTAAGTTTGTTTTGCAAGCCGATGATTTCTTCAAGATGATCATCTATTCGTTTCGTTGAATGCTTTTTGTATGCGGAGAACTGTTTTTGACAAGTTAACAACTCAGCCTTAGCTTTTTGATTTTCCAAGGTGAGAGCGTTAATTTGCTTTTTATGTTCATGTTTCAGTTGTTCTATTTCGGACAACAAAGCATTCTTCGAAGCGGCTAGATCACGCATCTGTCTCTCTAAATATTTTTCATTTTGATGAGATTTAGCAAAGGCTGCTTCAAAACCTTTTTCACGTTTTTCTTGAGTTTTGAAAAAGTTGAGTTGCTTTTGTAAACATTCAAAATCCTTGGTTAACAGTGCATTTTTACTTTTCAAGTCCTGATTAATTGCACGACATTCTTCCACTATGGTTTGTTGGTCTTGTATTAAACGAGCAAAATCTGGATGAGGCAAAAGTTCGGCGTGTTCAACGTGAGTCACAACATGATCATTACTTAGATCCTCAAGTATAACCACGGAGTCAATTTGATTATCAAGGGAAACCATTTGGTCATCTTGATCGTCAAATATAACTACGGGGTCTAGTTGAAAATCATCGGAATGAGATGTGGATGACTCATTTTGAACATTCTGAGCCTTGCCGGATTCAGATGTTGGCGGAGATATTAGATCGGAGATAAATATGGTTTGTTCGGGTACCTGAGACAAGCCATCAGTGTCATACACTGGGTCTGTGTCACTCATGTGTAACTCATGCATATTAGCCATCAACATAACAGCTGCATTGGCCTGCAAATCCTCCATATCATCATCTGAGCCTGCATTTGCCATAAAGCTTTGTTCTTTGTCTGTGAGAGTTCCACCAGCTTCATCCTTAAGAGCCAAAAGAAGAGCCTCTTTGTGATAAGCACTGCCTCTTGTCCTCGGCTTTGGGCATGCATTAGCCAGTGTCCCTTCTCATTGCAGTTGTAGCATCGAAGACCATTCAACCCATTTTGAGCATTTCCCTGTTCCACCACTTGAGCTCTATTGTTATTCCTACCCACAACATTAAACCCTTGACCACCGCTCATCTGACGACCATAACCACGATTCGGAACTTCAACTCGTCCATTGTTCACAACAGCTTGATTCCTTGTGTTAGATGAGGAACGAATACGATTGTTGGATTTGTTGGTATAACGGCTAAAAGCATTAGCAATCATAGCAAATCCTTGTTGCAATGCTTCGAATGGATCAGATTCCTCATTAGCTTCACTGACAAGTGCTTGAGCATTGTTGTTGTTGTATGGAACCAATTGAGTTTGTTGAGATTGATGCTGTGAAGGATCATATGGTGTGATTGTAGCAGTTGGTTGAGGAGAATAACTGTTTTGAGCATATAAAGCAAGTTGTTGATTTTCCGGTTGTGAAGGTGAAGCAATTTAAGCACGGAGAATCCTTTCTCTATCAACTTCCTTTTCATGAGGCTTCAAGTAATCGTACAACAATCCGTATGTAGAATGATGCATGTTCTTCACTTGACGGAGAAAAATGACATACTTCTCCCATTCAGGACCAAGACTACTCAGGAACTTAGTGTTAACTGCAATTCTTGGCATGATGATGTTGCGTTTATCCAAATCATTGATGATGTCTGAGAATCGATGATGATAAGACTCTAGTGTCTCTACAGGTTCAATCATGAGGTGTTCATAAGCCAAGTAAATTTTGGATTCCATATCCTCTTGATTGAGTGCAGATCCTTCCATAAGAAGATGAATATGTTCCCACATTGCCTTTGCAGTCTTTTGAGCATCCACACTTCGAAGAATTGGGTTAGGTAATCCTAAAAGGATATATTGCATTGCAAGTTCTTCAGCTTCATAGTGTAGAAGGTCTTCTGCATTTAGGTCTGCAACAGTAGCAATGTTTGATTGTTCATCTCTTGGTGGATTAGCATTTGGATCGCCGGGTACAATGATAGTAGGCATCTGAAATGGACCTTCCAAGATAACCTTCTTTAAGAACTTTCCATGTGGTTTCTTCAGATCACAAAACCTAAAGAACCTAATCACCCATTGATCGTAGTTTCCTGGAGTGAGCATTGGAGGTCTATCAAGTGATCCAGCCTCATGAATTGATTGTTGGCTGCTTAAAGCTTCACACATCTTTGCAAACCAAGTGGGTTCCTTCATAGTGTTCCTTGATGGATGTTGATTGAAGTCATTTGTGTAGGGTTGAACTTGAAGACTTGGTGGTGGTTGAACCATTTGAGGTTGTGGAATTGCGGCAAGTTGTGGAGTATGTTGTTGATAAATTGCTTGTTGTTGATTCCATTGTTGATGTTGTGGAGTTAGTTGTTGTTGTTGAAGTTGAGAATAAGTGTAAGGGAAATAGTTAGAGTATGGTGGTTGTGACATGTTGAAAACTTGTGTTGGTAAAAAATGGATCTTTGTAGTCGAATGAACCTTTGTTGATGAAGTATCCTTAGGCGTAGAAATCACAATAAACCAAGTAGGACTTATGCGTAAAAACACCAAAGTTACGCGTAAAAATCAAGAGTTACGCGTAGATTTAGTTTACGCGTAAGTAGGGTAAAGGCACTAAAGTTATGAGTAGACACAAAGTTAGGCGTAGAAACTTATGCGTAGGATTACCTTATGCGTAAGACAAGGCTTTGGTGTAAGATGAATCTTATGCGTAGGATGTTCTACGCGTAAGCTTATGCTTATGCGTAAGTTTAGGGTTTTATCCCAAGTGATCTTTTACACTATCACAGTGCAAAAGATATCCAAAGTCGACGTATTTTCAGGCTTATCCAAGCAAGAAAACACGGAGTAAACCACGAAACTGAAGATCAAACCACGGATAAAGTTACGCGTAAGATTAGGGTTTTAGTTACGCGTAGCTTACTCGTAAAAGTGATTTTGCCCAAAGATGTTTCTAAACCAGTTTTTGTGTGATGAAATAGCTTCAATAACACCAAAATGACACAAAGTGTGAAACTTGATGATCCAAAGCACTCAAAACAGTTACGCGTAGGTTTACACCCACGAACAAAAACAAGCTTAAAAATGTAGATCCACGCGTAAAGTTTGAAACTTTTTGCCAAAAACAGTTATTTTAACACCTTAAAACATTGAAAGTACAAGAATCTTGGATTAAAAAGTGTAAAAAACGAGTTTTTTAAGCGAACCAAAGCTCTCGTTACCTTTACGCGTAGGACCAAAAACTTACTTCAAAAGCAATAACGATTCACCCAACTAGTTGGCGATTGATACCACTGTTAGGTCACTAGTTTTACAACACAAGCTTAATAGAAAGATAGAGAGGCGATTGAACAATAAACCAAACACACACACACGAAATACAATGACCGGTTATGCGTAGGAGTATGTGAAAGGAAATAAATGGAACAACCAACCCTCAAGTGAGGGTTATACATGAGTATTTATAGGTGGGAAGCTAGGGCAACACTCCTAGTTCCCATCCTTTACTTATTGGACATGGGCCTAAGCTCATGGGCCTTCTACATAAGCTTAAGGCTAATAACAAACATAAAGGCCATAATTAAGCTCACTATTACATATAAATTACTAACACTTGATTATGGTTTAGGAGTGATTCCAACAAAAGTCTATCTTCCTCCCCTTAGTTTCAACATCTGTTTTCCTCCCCTGTTTGGGAGAATTCCCAAAATCTTCACTGAAATCTTTTGAGTCACCATCATTAGGTGAGGATGGAGATGATATCACAAGCTTTGCAGGTCTCTTTTTCTTTTCAACCCCTGCAACTCTTTCTTCAAACTCTGAATCTCTGCTTTCAATTGTGTAACATCCTTGGCATGTTGCTCCTTTACTTATGCCAAGTCCTTCTCCAGAGATTCAACCTGCTTTGTTAGTTTGGTACAAAGTTCCATCAATTCCATAGGTTTCCCACTGCCCTCAACACTTCCAACTGTGTGACCTGTTGGGAGAGGTGAATCATAGGGAATTGGCTGAGACTCACTCCTAGTTGGACTAGGTGGAAGTCTGGAACCACCACTGCTTGTTCCTAAACCAAGAGGATCAGGGACATGTTGTGTTGTGATGAGAGGAGTTGGCTGTTTTTGCCTCCTCTCATAAGTGTGAGTAACTGGTGGAGTGTAGATTATATTTGGAACTGTGAGAGTGGGTGTGGTTTGAGATACAACTGGGATTGTTGCATCTTCACCCTGTACCTGTGAAATCTTTGCAAGCATTTGAGGAAAAAGTGGTTTAAGAACCCTATTGCCATCCTTATTCATGTTTTGAAAAACTTTAGGCTTAAGGCAATGGATTTTATAAACATTTGTTTGGGGTTGCAGTTAAAATTCATTTAACACGGCTTGCACAAACCTTGGATACATCAAAAAATTTGTTGAACTCTTTACATTGCCTTGCATACTTGTAAAAATATATTTAGACCAATTAAAAATCCTATCAGTGGCTAGACAAACCAAAGGGTAAGCCATTGTTGAACTGAATTGTTCATAAGAAGTTTTCTTAGGACTTAGGCAATGTAATAGAGTATGTATTAAAAATCTCCAATGAGGACAGAAACCACTCTTTTTGAAAGTAGCCTTTTTGTCAGTGGTATCATACCCCATGGATGAAAGATTTTCATGAATTTCTGGCATGGGTAATGTGATGATACCATTGAGATCATCCAATTGGAGAATTCTCCTCAAGGATGACTCAGTAACATCAATAGTTACCCCATGCACTGTGGCTCTAAGAGCATCCACAGTTTCATGTGTGTCTTCATCTTCAAGAGTGATGGACTGAACAGAGGTCCAAAACTGTTTGATTTGAGAGACATAGATTGTGGGAATGAGAAGTAAAGCATACCGAACATGAGTAGTGTTTAGAAAATCCACAATCTGATGAAAAACAGGGCCACTCTTTTCGTTTGACTTTTCCAAATAGGCCACTTGGTTGTGCTCATCTGCAAAGGTGATAGGTGCCATAGTATCTTTTGATGAAAAATATGTTGTGTTAGTATGAATTGTATGAATATCTTGCCAATTGAGAGAAAAGTTATATACTATTAGGGTTTTAGAGTTTTGCGCAAGAAAGATTATCTAAGGAAAAGATTTATCTTAAGAGGATAAATTGCAATTAGGAAAGTAGATAATCTTCTAAAAATTTTACCCTATAAATATGGAAAGCAATTTCTCCCAACGGCTAGTAAAAAATTTGTTACTGACACAACAGTTGTAACGGCTAGATCATCAGTGGTAAAAATAACACTGTCAGTAGAAACTGTGAACTAGCAGTGGGAATTTTTCACAAAAATTTTCAAGAGCAGTGGTAAGTAAAACATATGAAAAATTGGACTGCTCTTATCATAGTTTTTAGCAAACTATCAACTATCAACGGATTTGATATGTCTTTACCATGAGCCGTTTGCTATGGAATAGCCAACTCTTAATCATAACGAATATGGTGAGTTGATAACCATATAGTTTTTGGTAAACTATCAACCATAAACGGATTTGTTAAGTCTTTACCAGTAGCTGTTTGCTCTGGACTAGTTGATTCTTATGTGGATTAGACATGGTGAATCAATAACCATTTGTTGTGTGTCTTAGTTACACACCTTTTAAGATCAACTCCCATCTTTGCTGCATAAGAGTTATTGAACAAGCAAAAATACAAGCACAAAAACATATACAAACTTATACAACAATTTTAGTACCCTGAAACATTCACTCAACACCAAAGACCATTAGACACAAAAATTTATGGATTAAGCATTCCAATACCTGTTACCAAGTACTAAAATCTACCCACATCAAGTCCTTTTATTAATAAATCAGCATAGTTATCATCAGTATGAATTTTGATAACTTGAATTAGCCTTTTCTCATAACAATATCTTATAAAATGGTGTCTAATTTCAATATGTTTAGTCTTTGTGTGTTGAACTGGATTCTTAATTATGCAAATGGCACTACTATTGTCAATATAAATGATGGTATTCATAAAATTGTACCCATAGTCCAAAAGTTGATTTTGAAGCCATAGAACTTGAGCACAGCAACTTGCAGCAGCCACATACTCTGCCTCAGTTGATGAATTTGCCACCATTGTTTGTTTCTTGCACTGCCATGACACCAATCTATTGCCAAGAAATTGGCATCCACCTGTAGTAGATTTTCTATCCAAACTAGCACCAGCATAATCACTATCTGAGTAAGTAACCAGTTCTAGAGGTGATTCTCTAGGGTACCATAATCCCAGATTAGGAAATGCTTTAAGATATCTGAAAATCTTCTTCACAGCAGTCAAGTGTGAGAACCTGGGAGTGACTTGAAACCTTGCACAAGCACACACTGCAAACATAATATCTGGTCTAGATGATGTAAGATACATCAAAGAACCAATCATAGACCTGTACATGTGCACATCAACTGCTTCACCACTATTTTCCTTCAAAAGTTGATGTGTAGTCTTGCCCGCAGGGGTACTGGATGACTTTGCATCAGAGAACTTGAACTTCCTTAGCATTTTAGCCACATATTTATCTTGATTGATGAAAATACCATCTGGCCTTTGTTATACTTGAAGTCCCAAAAAGAATGTGAGTTCACCCATAGAACTCATCTTGAACTCATCTTTCATTAGCTTCTCAAACTCTTTGCACATCTTTGTATTTGTAGAGCCAAAAATGATATCATCAACATATACTTGAACCAGCAAGATATCATTCTTGTATTTCTTGATGAACAAAGTCTGATCTACTCTGCCTTTATGAAACCCATTATCAAGAAGATAAGTAGTTAAGGTTTCATACCATTTTCTTGGTGCCTGATGCAAGCCATACAAAGCTTTAACCACCCTGTACACTTTTTTTGGATATTCAGGGTCCTCAAAGCCTGGAGGTTGTGAAACATATACCTCCTCATCAATCTGCCCATATAGAAAAGCGATTTTTACATCCATTTGATAGACTTTAAAGCCCATAAAGGATGCATAGGCTAAGAACATCCTGATTGCTTTAATTCATGCAACTGGGGCAAACACTTCTTCATAGTCAATACCCTCTTACTGAGTGTATCCTTGAGCTACAAGCATAGCCTTGTTTCTGATAACAATTCCTCTTTCATCCGTCTTGTTTATGAATACCCATTTTGTACCTATTACCTTCTTGCCATGAGGTAAATGGCAAAGCACCCAAACCTTTTGAAGCTTGAACTGGAGCAACTCTTCTTGCATTGCTTCCACCCAACTTTCATCTTCAAGTGCCTTGTATACATTCTTTGGCTCCATTTGTGACAGAAAACACATGAAAAGACATTCATTATTGCCTTTATGATTCTTAGATTCATAGATTTCACTAATAAATCCATGAATATCAGGAAATTTTGTTTGTCTTCTAGTCTTTACTGGTGAATGGACATCCCCAATCACATTTTCCAAGAGGATGTGATTTATGAATTGAAGTATGGGGAGTCTGAGGAACTGCAATCTCACTTGGCATATTTGAGATTTCAACATCATTTGCTTGAGCTTCCTCTGTAACTAGAGTTGTAATTTCCACTTCTGGTGTTGCAGTGGAAACATCTGGCCTAGCAGTGGAATCTGAATTTCCACTGCTTGTAGGATTTTCAGTGTTCATGTTGCTATCACCTTCTTTTCTAGAATCATTAGAAGGTTGAGCATCTCCAGTTCTTGGAATATCATCATTATCTGCATAGTCCCAAAGTGGCAAACTGAATTCATCTTGATCATCTGCTTGATCCTTGCTTGGTTCATCATCATCAAGAAACTCTTCTGAACCTGCAAAATCATAAGTAGATGTACCTGTAGAGATAGGCACATAGTTCATAGTATGGGTTAGAGAATCAAGATCAAACAGCCTTTCTGGACCAGTTCCTTTGACATTCACTTTGTTTTCTAGGAACTCAACATGCAGATTTTCTTCAATCTTTTGGGTTCTTAAGTTGAATACTCTAAAGGCTTTACTAACCATGGAATACCCAACAAAATACCCTTCATCAGCTTTTTTTTCAAATTTTCCCAGATAATCTATGGTATTGAGAATAGTGACATGACATCCAAATGGTCTCATGAAGTCTAGGATAGGGGGTCTAACTCTAAATAACTCATAAGGTGTCTTGTTCTTTGTTTTCACTACTAAAACCCTGTTTTGTACATAACAAGCAGTGTTAACTACTTCAGCCCAAAAAGTGATTAGAAATTTTGAATCTGCCAACATGGTTCTAGCAGCCTCTATTAGTGTCCTATTTCTCCTCTCAGCAACACCATTTTGTTGAGGAGTTCTAGCTACACTAAACTCTCTTTTAATACCTTTATCTCTGCAAAAATCATCCATAACTCTATTCTTGAATTCTTTCCCATTGTCACACCTAATGATTTTAACTTTCATGTCGTATTGGTTTTCTACTTCTGCAATGAAGGTCTTAAGGATGCCAGTTGTTTCATCCTTAGTTCTAAGAAAGAAAACCCATGTAAACCTGCTAAAATCATCAGTCACAACAAGACAATATTTCTTAAGATTTAAACTGCTCACAGATGTAGGACCAAATAATTCCGTATGTAACATATGAAGTGGGTGAGCAATAGAGTTAACCAACTTAGACCTGCAAGAAGCTCTGTGTTGTTTGCCTTTAAGACAGGCAACACAGGTTTGATCATTTTCAAATCTTTTCTGAGGCAAGCCTCTTACCAAACCATCTTTAACAATCTTATTTATGGTTTTGAAATTAATATGACCAAGTCTTCTATGCCATAACATGGATTCATCCACTTTGGCCTTTGCAAGCAAGCAAACATAATCATCTTTAGCAACAATGTTGTTCATATCAAAACTATATAAGTTGCCTTTTCTAGGAATCTTAAGAAGGATCTGACTTTCATCAGGCATCTTAAAATACTCAGAGAGAACAAAACACATATCTTTAGTAAAAAGAGCATTGTTTTTCTTGTCACACATTTGTGACACACTAAAAAGATTATACTTAAGCTCTTTTACAAAGTACACAAGTTCAAAATCCAAGTTACCAGTTCTGATGACCCCTTTACCAGTAACTTTTCCATTAACTCCACCTCCAAAGCTGACAAACTGTCCATCATAGTGTTCAAAATTTGAGAGATAGGACTTGTTGCCAGTCATGTGCCTTGAACATCCACTATCTGTGTAGCCTTGATCTGATTTCTTTGTCCTTGGATGTTCCTGCATATATAAGAAAGGAGTTAGTTTCCTTTGGAGACCCAAGCCATGATTGACTTGAATCTGCCTCGTGTATCAATATAGTTAAATCTATCAAAGGTCATTGATACACCATTGGGATTGGTTGTTGAGGTAATTCCTTTAGTTTTCCATTCCCAACGTGCTGAGGCCTTCACATCATTTCCCATGTTACCCTTTTTCTTGTTAACAACCCTTGCAGTGGGAACTTTTGACTAAGCAGTGGTAACTGATGATTTAGTTTTAGGTACCCACTGTTGGTTATATTGAACCCTTTTATCAGAAAAAGACCTTTTCCCTGTTTGTGCAGATTTTGCAAAAGTTTTTTTGGATTTTGCACTTGTAACAGGTGGTTTAGGGTGAGCAGTGTTAACAGTTTTAGCAGTGGCAAAAGTTTTAAGACCACTTCTTAGTTGAACTGCTCTTAGGATCATTTTGCTGTGTGAATTAGGGTGTATATTATTTTGAAACTTGTTAGACTCCACCCTTTTATTCCCATGGACTTCCTTTCTCCCAACATGATAGTCACAATTAGCATGTAAATGATTAAAGCTACCACAGATATAACATGCTTTATTGTACATTACAAAATCACTACCTAGTTGTTGAGATTTGACATGATTCCAACTCCTCTGGTTACCCCTAGGAGTTGATGACTTGTTTCTATACATCTCAGCATAACTTACAGTTTATCTAGGTTTGTTAACTTGTTTCCTAGGTTCCTCTGTAATAGTATTTACAACGTTTGGGATAGAAGCCTCTACATTTTTTTAACATTCTCATCTACAACTGATGAGTCACTGGCACTTTCAAAAATATTAGTTTCATGCTTAACCTCTTCCTCACTTTTCACAAATTTGGGGGGACCATATTCAAGATTCAGATCCTAAAATTCCTCTAGACCTGTATGAGCTAAATCTATGCCAGGAGGTGATGAAACACCCCTTAGTGGTGGAGGAACAGTATTGTATCCCATACCATACTTAACTTTACTAGTAATTTGAGAATTCCAAATTTTATCAATTGACTTAGACTGATAATAACAGGTGTCAACAGTTAAATTGACATTCTCATTTATCTTTTTAAGTCTTTCAAACTCTTCTTTTAGTGCCTCATTCACTGCTGTCTTATGATCTAACTCTCTTCTAAGAACAATCATATCATCATTATATTTTGACTCATTTTCTCTATAATGCTCTAGTTTTTTCTCTAAAACAGATATGCCTCTTCTAAGATTTAACACAGTATAATTAGCAGCATACAACTCTGTTCTTTGGTTGTCAAATAATTCATTAAGCCTTTCACATTCTCTAGAAGCCCTACATGTTTTAGAACAACTTTCAAAGTTTTGTACCTCAGAGTCAGAGAAAGCCATGAGAGCATGTTCTGTTGACACAAGAGCAGCATCTGAAGGTTGTTCCTCTTGTCCATCAGCTATGAAAAACTCCAATCATAGCTCACACCATCAATTTCCAGCATTGCCTTTGGTTCTTCCACAATTGGTTCTTTCTTTTGCTTGTACCAAGTAGACCTTTTGTCCTGGTTCCTTGGTCTTTTGCATTCTCTAGCAAAATGCACCAACTTGTGACAATCGAAACACTCTACTTTCTTTTTATCGAACCCTGCAGTTTTTCCACCATTGATGTGAATTGGCTTGCCAGTCTTCTTGTAGAATTTCCTAGCCCTCATGCTAAGAAGATCTATTTCCCATTCTATATCCATCTCCTCCAAGTCATCTTCATCCATTTGCTCTATGTTTTCATGAGTTAATATAGAGCCATTAACTTGAGTGGAGATAAAAGCATAGAAGGTAGGATCTCCAATACCATCAACCTTCTTCTTTGAACATGCAATGGTAACACTAGCATTACCAGTGGAAACTTTAGAACCAGCAGTGGCAAAATCATCATCATAGTCATCTTCAGAATCATCACAGTCAACAGAGGTTGACAACAATGCCAAGCTGTTAGAGCTTGTACAAAGTTTTCCTGCCTTCTTTAATCTTTGTTCAATGAGTTTGAAGTTGTTGTAAAGATCATTGAGCTTCATAGTTTCAATCTCTGGTTTATTTTCCTAGACTGTAACATTAGTGTGAAACTCAACACGCAAACTTCTTAGAAACTTCAAATTGAGGTATTCCTTTTCTACCTCAATTCCAAACACACTCAGTTGTGTGACAATCTTCTGGAGTTTGGTGAAGGTGCTGTCAAGTGAGTCATTGCTTGAAGCAGAGTAGTTTTCATAACTTTGCTTCAACAATGCCTTTTGAGTCTTCTTTGTAGCATCATTGCCACAAAAAACTGAGCAAATCTCTTCAAAAAGTTCTTTTGCTGTCTGGAATTTACTGAAAGCAATGATCTGGTCTTTAGGAAGAGTCATTAGTAATAAACTTCTGGCCTTCAGGTCATTCTTCTTCTTTGCTCTTTCATCATTTGTCTCAGGTACAGAAACTGTTACAACTTCTGTGTCACCAACTTTCTCAGTCTTCTTCTCAGACTTGAAGGAATTACCAGTTAAGATGATCTCCCATAGAGCATAGTCTTGAATGAGAAAGTATTGCTCAATCATTATCCTCCACATCTCAAACTCATTAAGTTTGAGCTTAGGAAGCCTTGGAGCAGAGTTGGACTGGTTGTTTTCCATTTCCATTGATTTGAGTGAGTTGGTTAAGCTTATTACTTGGATCTTCTGAATCAACGTATTAGAACCATAGCTATGATACCACTTGATGGATCTAAACACACACCTTGTGTTAGTGATACTTTGATTTATATTAATAAGTACGCGGAATATACTTAGTAATACTCATAATACGGATTGTATGATGTATTGTAAGTGAGAACAATGTAACACAAAGCTTCAATATTATTAAGAATAATACGAGTGATCTTGCTTATCACTAGGGTTACACCTTGAAGCATACGTGAGTTCTTCGTACCTTAAACAATGACCTATGATCTCCTTTTATAGCATAAGGAGTCCTTTACAAGATAAGTATAATGCTAACTATATAGAATATACAAAAGATCTTTTCTATACTTATCTATTCATGAATACAAAACAATTATCCTAATAGCAGTGGTAATAATATGTACTAGCAGTGGTAATGAGTTTCCACTGCTAGTGCATTCTTCAGCAGTGTCTTCCACAAGCCTATCAATGGTAACTGTTAATATTATTCCCAACAAGTTTTGATGCACAAAATTTTCAACTTGTTTTAGTTAGATGCACAATGTTATTTTGATGAAAAAAGTCAAAAGAAGTTGGGTGCAAAAACCAATTTTTGATGCACAAAAAAACGATTTAATGCGCAAACGTATTTTTTCATAATTTTTTTTGGGAAAAAATATGCACTTTTAGAAATAAAGTTTTTCACAAATTTTTCATGCACCATCATACCCGATTTTGTGGAATTTTTTGGGAATTTTTCGAGAACTTTTTTTGAAAAAAAAAATCTTTTTATCTTTTTACGGATATTTATCTTTTTATTTGATCTTTATCATATATATATATATATATATATATATATATATATATATATATATATATATATATATATATATATATATATATACATTATATATAAGAGGAGGCATGCCACATATAATGTCACTTGGCATCCCATAATGCCACGTCATAATTTCATGTCATCACATTTAGGACACCTAAGCAATCTATAATCCTTTCAAATTTTTGGAATGAAATTTTAAAAAACGATACAAGCATGTCCATGTCATCACATTTAGGCAACCTAAGCAATCTATAATCCTTTTAAATTTTCGGAATTAAATTTTAAAAAATGATACAAGCATGGTTTGAACCTAGGTCTGTTAGTCCAGAAACAAACATGATAACCACTGGAGCAACTCAATTTTTGATTATATCTTGCAAGTCCAAATTTATAAACCAATGGAACCAATTGATGTCAATTTTATACATATCTTTTCCTTAAACATAGTTACACATTATAGACATCTAAACGACCTTTTTTCTGTTCATGTATTAGGGTTATTGAAAGATTAGTCAAGAAGACAACTACTACTAATACACCAAAGGTAAAACCCAATTGATGAAATTGTGTTATATTTTTTTTATATTTTGTATGCATATGTTGGTTTCATTCTTTAAAGATATAACTCACTGTCGATTTTGTCCTCTTACAACATTATCACTCCCTCGAGACTCAATATTTATATGTGTAGCCCTTAATTGGAGTTGTTAATTCTCAATTTGTTTGTATCACGATGCCATCTACAACTCGATCATGTTGGTTAAGAATGGAAACATGATGAAAAAATGTTTAATGATATTATGTTGAGTGGTGGTTCAACCATGTTCCCGGTATACCAGACCGACTGACCATGGAGATCAATGCAAAAGCTCATAGAAGCATGAGAGTCACTGTGAATGCACCCCAGAGAGCTCACCATATATATGTTGTGTAGTCTCAGAAAGCCTAAAATATGGCTACTAAGCTTATTTCTCCCCACATAGACCTGTTATCTATCCCAGTTACTACTTTGAAAAGGTGGAACATGCTATGTGTTTATTGGAAATAAAAATAACAACGCATATTGAGTTTATTGACCCCCTATGTTCTGCTAACAACAGGGCATCTATTTTAATGAAACGCTGCATGATCATGTGTTTCACTAACTTAAGCGAATTCTTGCAGTTGTGGATAAAAAAAAGCTGATTAAGTGTTTGTATTCAGTCTCTCTTCTATGCATATTTCTGATGATCTGTCTGAATAGAATATATTCCCAGATTTTACATTTTATGTACATTATAGAACTTGACTGAGCTTTTTCTAATGTCGGTTTTGGTATCCACTCTCCAAAACATTAGCTGAGAAAGCACCATGGGATTTCGCTAAGGAGAAAGGTTTAGATATAGTTATGGTGAACCCTGGAACAGTGATGGGTCCAATAATTCCTCCAACACTTAATGCCAACATGCTAATGATTCTTCGTCTTATTCAAGCTAATAGTCCCAGTGATAAAACATAAAATAATTGACCCATTTATAAGTCAGGTGAGCTGAAATTCCTCACTCTTGGGGACATCATCAGGCCATGAAGGACCGGGTACAATGGCTATACAGATGAAGTGACAACTACACGCTTTACTCCAAGCTCCTTTGCCACTATTAGTACATTGTTCTTTATTAAATTTATAGATGAGTATTATGATTCCCATAATAATTTAACTTTCTGTTAATAATATAGGAGCTTTAATGAATTTGAATGCACTTATAGATGATTTTGGAGCATTTTGAGCTCTTCATATAATGTAGCATTTTTGACCTCTTCATATAATGTAGATATTCATAAGGGAATTATGACGCGACACTTAATGCTGCAACTGATATCTAGATATTAGGTCAGGTGTAGGACTTTACAGTAGCCGCAAAGGAGTTTCTCCAAGCAGGGTTGTTCATGTTGGCAACTCAAAACCATCATACTCAAAATCCGTTTGGGAAATTAGCAATGAATGTAAAGATTTTCCTATGCGTATGTTCAATACTATTCCTCATCTTCATTGTGCTGCTGCATGTATGCTCAGATAGTGATGCCTTTTTCTGATCTTTTGTAGCTACAACACCATCAATATCAGCCTCTCCTTCTTTTTACAAAACAAACATCTCTGCTTTGCTCATCCCGGTAATGTAAATACTTTGTTATTGTATTTTCAAAATATCATTTGTGCCTTTTTTTCAATGATTTTCATATGTTGTACGTTTGTTTTATTTAAGATACAATGGATGCGAATGGAGCAACAGAAGGCACTACCAGTCAACCGCGCCATGGTCAGTTTCAAATATTTTGTTGCTATATCTTACAAATGTCATTTGTGTATATGATTCAGTGATCCTCCTCTGTGGGGCTTTCGTTATACCTAGAATGGAGTGAATACTTTCATGCCACTATCATTTAGGCATACAAATTTAAGTCTTTTTTCTTCTATTTTACAATTACAATACCACAAAGACTGCCTCCTCCTTTTCCACGAGACAGATGCCGACTCTCTTCCATTGGTACATTGATAAAGCTTACTACAAAATTTATTTCTTGAAAGGTTACCAGTATTTTATTTGTTTGGATGCGGTTGTGTCGGTAATGAAAATTCTTTTCTTCCACCAAGCAAAAACCCAATGAGGTAATTAAGCTATTCAAATATGGTAATTAAGCTATTTTATTTGCTTAGCCGGTATCAAATTCAAATATGGTAATGTACATCAAGAACAGTTATATAGGATATCCCGAATGACTTGTTCAGATATGTGAACATTGACACTTTAGATTGATGACCTTGCATTTGTATTTTAGTCTCCAAATATATGTATGTAGAACTTAAGGTATGGAAACTTAATGATTTTGTTCTAATACCCACTTACTGTAATTTTGCAGATCTTCGCATATTCTAATGTTGGTAATATGCATATTTTAATGCTACTAACCAGGTTAGTTAATTTATTTTTTTCTTTCGGGTTAAATTTTTTGATTTTTCTACATTTAAATTCTATTACCTGATGTTGGCAGGACTGGATATGTGGTTAATTATCCGCATACAGTGAAAGAAACCATAACATATGCTGCACTTTTACGACTATCTAAGACATTAACAAAACAAGAGAAAGAAAAACAAGCAGCAAATATCATCTATGAACTTGGTTTGGAGAGGTAATGGAGGCATATTTTCTACATACTGAAGGCATATAACTTCTGATAATTATTTGCGGACCATGATACGTTACAAGGTGGTAACTGAGGCATAATATCCCCCCATGCAATTCCCACAGAAAAAGTTTTGTCCACCCCATTCGTATAGCTCCAAACCAATTCATTCAAATTTATCCACATCTAGATTTGGGACAGTAAGTTTAAAAATCATTGGGAACTCAACAGCCCAATCGCTGAGTCAATTCCAACCATTATTAGACACAACATCAGTAATCTTTGAGTACATTTGACTGAAGAAGAAGAGAACCCGACAGGGAATGTAGGATGGATAACGTTCTTAGATTATGTCGTCATCTCAGAAGCTATTAAATTACATTTCTATCGGTATGAGCAACAGTCGATAGATTTTGTTCAAAAACGTTACTTTTTTGTTGGATAATGTGTGATTGTTATAAATAGATGAACTTTATGTGTTTTACATAATTCTTTAAGATGTGGGTTGATTCTTAACTGATGTTTATCTGACTTATTTTTAGTTGCAGGTGGAATGACATAGAGCAAGGCTTCAATGCTTGATGAGGTCATAGACTACGTTAAATTTCTCAACCCCCAAGTTAAGGTTATACCAAGTTCTTTAGCCCCCAACCACATTCATAATGTTTTCTTTTTTGATTTAGAAAGTTGCTGTTATAGTGGGTTACTCTAGCTTGATGCTTATTTATAGACTACATACTACACACAAGTTAAAATAAAGAGTATATAATACTAAATTAGTAAATATAAAAAAAAACACTTTTACGTTTTGATACGTACCTTATATGGGTCCATATTTTCAAAATAGTCGTCCGTCATATGGTGAGTTGTTTGCTTTAATGATCAACAAATTTTAATGAGCTTCTAGCTTATTTTTTCTTGAATTTTTAAATTATTATAAAAATGTTATCTAAATCAAGATTATTACTTATGGTTAAAAGCGGCAAGAGTTCATCTAAAATAACTTGTTAAAGTAAAAAGAGTTTAACGGGCCAAAATTATTGCTATTAGAGTTTTCCAAACACCCTTTTGAGTGGTCACACTTGGTTAACGGGACAAAATTGTTGCTATTAGAGTTTTCCAAACACCCCTTTAAGTGGTCACAGTTGGTTAATGGGTCAAAATTGTTGATGTTAGAGTTTGCCATTTTAAACTTGACCAGATTTATAAAGTTTACTCAGCAATTATATTTCAATAATCAACTCATTGATGGAAGTTATATATACAGTTAATTTGTACATGACAAAATTGCTCTATATGTGTTAAGCTGGAGTTTTGTTTTTATCTAATATTTCTCTCTATAGATGTTTACAGTCTTCCATGGGCAAACGGCTACAAAATCTTTAACATTGAGTTTAAAAGAAGGATTCAGATAATGTAAGAAACAATCTTTCATATAAAGTTTACTAGAGGTTTCAATTTGACCCATTTAGCCATTTACATATAAATGGGTCGATTTTTGTTATCTTTCATCTCTAGCGGGTCATTTGGGTAAAAA
This sequence comes from Chrysanthemum makinoi, assembly GCA_910596185.1. Lineage (NCBI taxonomy): Eukaryota > Viridiplantae > Streptophyta > Magnoliopsida > Asterales > Asteraceae > Chrysanthemum > Chrysanthemum makinoi. Next base: position 177,577,566 of record OU343225.1, read on the forward strand.
TATATAATTAGCCTAAAAGAAGACAATGGAAGGTGTCCAAAGTAAATCTGATTGCATAAAATCATCAATCATCTTTTTCAAAGATCTGTTGTAATAATATTTGAAATACAAATTGTAGGATGTTCAAGTTTTTGGACAATATGTGATTGGCTCATCCTAATCTGACCTCTCTCAAGTAATCACTCATTTGACCCACTCATTTGACACCTTCCCATTTAAACAGAGAATTGGATTCTTTCTTACCATAACTTTTATGTTTTATACTTTTCCGCTTTGTGTACATACAAGTCAGTGATGGAATCCTACATACTTACGACTAAAGCTGAGCATTATTACTTGGTGGTATCGTGTGAAATAACATAATTTGAAGGATAGTAACATCAAATTGTTTGTAATTTTTAAATTACCATATTGACTTACGAGGTGAATTTTGAACAGGAGTTTGAAATACATCACAGAAAGGAGGAAGGTCTTTAGCAAAGATCACTGCTATTGGTTAAAGTGAGGATGATGTATAATTTTATTTTATATTCTTTTAACGTAATGTGGTAGATATTTGGTAACTTGGTAGAAAGGATCAAGATGATTTGCACGGTCCATACAGTAATATGGGCACGTAAGTCAGTTTTTTCTCCTTTATTCATTTTTGGAACTTCAAGATAAGTTAAGGTTACAAATCGGCCTGGTCTGATCCGAAACATTATAGAAGATTTGGCAGGGTTGGTAACTTGGTAAAAGGATCAAGATGAGTTGCATTGTCCATACAGTTTTATGGGCACGTGATTCACTTTTTTCTCCTTTATTTTTTTCTGGAACTTCAAGATAAGTTAAGGTTACAATTCGGCATGGTCTGATCCGAAACACAATGTTCAGCGCTTCAAATATTTGCTTTGTAGTAGATGGTAGAAAAGTTGAACTTATCCATATCTTATATCAGTTTATTTGCTATTAAAAAGATACCTACTTTTGTACAGGGTTTAATGTGTATGTATGATGCAGTGGTTTGTGGAGAAGCATAAAAGAGCTCTCTTTGAATCACTAGAGAACATCAAATCAGGTACGCCAAATCGTAGCATATTTGGTTAAGCTCTAATAAAATTTTGAACGTCATAGACTTATGTATATCCTGATCTAATATGAATGGTAAACGATGATAACATCAGCATATTTCATATAGCAGTTATGTACTGTCATCACGATATCTACAACCTATTGTATGAGATAGGCTTGATGAGGGATTGTACTATTCCACTCAAAGACAAAGATTGTAATAATATGCTTCATTAAGTTGGGATGAGTTCAGTTAAAATGAGACCTAGATGTCTGGGGCAACTCTGCTACTACAACGAGAATTGTTGTGGTTTCAGGTATGTCTTTTGCCACAAACTTATGTATCCTATTGTTGCTAAAAAGACCAAGTTACATATGTGGGACCAGAAATAATGTATGCTACATATACTGCCCAATGCATTGGTCTATACATACATATAACTAGAATAGTAATGGTTCAATTCAATACTCACAGAACTAATCAATAAGCTTACATGTTTTCTTTGACTATACTTTTTGTATTGTAGGAAGTAGACTTGATAGAATGCAGGGTTTGAGCGCATGTATGTTATCAACCACTTTTTGTCTCATTTGCTTTCAGCCAGCTACATGATTGTTGGTATGTATATCTGACTTCTTGAACTTTACTTAGGGCAAATTACTGATGAGTTGAGGAACTTTTGGAGATAAGTCTTCCTATAATCATGGAAGGCAAGAAGCTTAAGTTCAACTTAGGAGTAAGCAATTCAAAAATTGGGTCTCACATCTTTGAAGAAACTAAGATCCCATGCCAAAGCAATCAATTTGTTCTAGAGCTCATTCAATTCGTGGTATTCTTTTGCATTTCGACAAGCTCATCTAGGGTCTTAAGGTTTGATTATGTTGTTGTAGCTTCTTTTTCTCATAGTTGGTCGTATGTGCTTCTTGCAATCCATTAACCACAAAGCTTTTATTTTCCGTGTAGCCTGGTGACTTAGAAAAAGCTCAACTCGGTCTTGGCCACAGTTACAGTCGTGCAAAAAGTCAAATTCAATGTCAACCATGTTGATAATATATTTGGTTATTCAAGCACTCTTTCTTCTCGATACTCTTGAAAAGGATGTCAATTCCTTTTCCATTAGAGTCAGGTTTGCTTCGCCCTTGAATTGTTATATGTGGAATTTCAAAATCACCCTATTATCTAATCCTTTGAATCTATGATTTAACCTGACAGTAACTTTCATCTCCTTTTATGGACAAGGAATGGTACTCGTGGCATTTTCCGGAGCTGGTAAAGATTCTCAATGACAACTATATGTACGCTAAAATTGCACAATATATAGGGGACAAAGCGGAGTTGTCCGAAAATAAATTAGAAAGGCTAATAGATATACTTGGCGATGAAGATAAAGCGAAGGAAGTAATTGAAGCTGCCAAAGCATCTATGTGTATGTTTATAGTTACTGTCATATAGTGTCTGGAGGTCGCACATTGTCCGAGTTGGGTAATGTGTCTTAACGGGCTCAGGTTAAAACTGGTCAAATCCTTTTCATATGGCCGTTGTGGGTGCAACATACCAACTTATTTTGTTTAGTTTTCTATAATCTTATAATGACTCATGCATTAATTGTGATTAAAAAGTTATATCAACAGGAACGGTTGGTAGAATTCTGGAAGCTGATCTACGAGCCGGCGATAAGGACTCTTGCATGTGCTATACTTATAGTCGTAGCAAAGGTAATAATACAACCACATTTTAGGGTCAATTGAACTTCAAAATGGTATAGAGCTTAGTCATAGCATTTGGATTAATTGTTAGTCAATCAAATGCTACATATACACATGATTGTATGAAAGATGGATATCTAAAGGCCGCGACATATCTCATATTGGATTACAAAATCTCAAGCAAATTTAATCAGAAGTTTTATCAGGAAGGCTTTTGCGCTTATAATTATCTTAACTACACATGTTGCATTTCAGTCTTTTGTTAGACGGGCCCTTATAATGGGACAAATAGTACTCATATCGTCTCTTTATATATACATATAACATCAACTATAGTTGTAAATTGTTTAATTTAACTTTTAATTACTTTTTAATATATATTTGTTCTACTAAAACCTAAAAATAAAAACCACAAGTCATACCCGTCCATCGGACGGGTTTTGACACTAGTATATTGATTCGCTCGGGAAACCAATAATAAGAGAGATGTGTAGTATACGGGTAACTCAAACGTGTTAGGTTTGAGCACCGAGATCGTTCGAACGAGGGTTGAATGGAATTTCCAACTCACGCCGCGATTATCGGGATTTGAATGGGAAAAGGGGATAATTTGAAATTTTCTAAACTACGGGACAAGGGAAGCATAAAAAGGGAAATTACACTACGGGAAATCCTAAATACGCGATTTATACTAAAACGTATTAAAAGAAACGTAAATAAAATGCAACTACGTCTTAATCTAAGTCCTAAAAATAATCTGAAAATACTTTATACTAAAAATGATATTTTAAAATCAACTAAGCTTTAAAACTAATTTTTATGATTTTTCTGGAATTTATTTGAATTAAAAACTAATTTTAAATTAATAAAACAAATTTAAAATACTAAAAATTATAAAAATAAAGGTGAAAATTATGAAACTATTTTTCAAAAATTTAAAATAACTCAAAAGACTTTTCAAAACTATTTTTGTATTTTTCTGAACTTTTCTCTATTTTCTATGAATTAAAAACTATTTAAAACTAATTAAATGGCTAAAATTTACAAAATAAGCTAGGAAAAATCAATAAAAATTATTTTTTTGCTTTTTATATTTTTATTAATCTATGAAAATTGAAAACTTATTTTTTTAGAAACTTTTCTGATTTTATTTGAAATAAAAGCTATTTAAAAATACCTAAAAACTGTTTTAAATCAAGACAAATAGTAAACAGTAACTAAAAATTATGAAAAATTCAGGGAAAATCTAAAATATTACTAGGAAACTAGGAAAAATGATAAAAGCTATGCTAGTGTTATGGAAATCGAGTTACACTTGCTATGAAAGTGCTTATAAATAAGTACTTATAATAAGCAAAACAGTCAATAACTACCAATTTTTCTCAAAAGCTATATTCTACTAAAATAAGCTAATTCCAACTAACTTAGCTAATCAACTTAACAAGCTATAAGCATTATCCTAAGATTCCAACTTAAAAATGGTTTATGCCTAAACAACCTCTAAGGTCCTATTATAAGCTATTGTAACAGCTTATCTAATAAGCTAATCAGAAAGCAGATGTTGAGAACTTAAGTCTACCAGTCAGAGAACACTTGTACCAAGTTTCAACCAATTAATAACTAACATGAACAAGTTATGCTCGCAAACGCACATTACACTTTCAGTGACTGCTGAGAGTGTGCACAAGGTATTTTCAGAAAATGACAACTAGTTTAAGCACTTCAAAAGCTCCTTTAGAAAATTTATAAAATAAACTAAAATATCTTGAAAATCACCACCAACTAAAGTTATGAAATCCAAAATTTCAAATGAATTGGACTAATGATCACGATTTAAAATCTATAAAGTTTCTTAAAGCTGCTATTGATGGTATTTTGACTTTACATGAAATGGATAATTGACTTAAATGAGTTTTGATTTCAATGTAAGAGCTGAAAATGATGAAATAAGCTAAAGTAAAGCTGAATTATGCTACTACTCTAAATGTCTAAACCTAAATCAAGCTTGGGATCTTTAAATACCTAAGCGATGTACTAATTAGAGTAAGATGAAAGTGATTTTGACTATGAGTGGATATAGATGTAAACTAAGGAACAATTTGAGTGTATTAAACCTAAATTAGACTAAATCAACTGAACTTATCCACAAACTAGATCTCAAGCTTAATGTAACTACTTAATCCAAACACTAGTATTCCAACCAGTTGCAAGTTACCACCATTAAAACATAAAACTAAACCATTATTACTACTGGAACAAATTCAAATGATGATAATAAAGCTAAATGATGCACTAATATATTTTATACTTATCAAAAGAACATTAAGCTAAAATTGTAGACATGACAGATTATGTAAAAAGCACTTACAAAAGTCCTAGCCACAATGGCTTGCCATACAACACAAGTAACCACTAACCTAAACCATTATCAACCCATATTCGTGATCAAATTCAACCCATATCATTCTGATTCAAAGAATCGAGCAATTCAATCATGAATTGAACTTTGACTTTGTTGACCAAATGTAAGAGGAGAATAGTATCGAGTTAAGCAAACTAAAATAGATTTGGAATAAGATCAAGTAACCATAAAAGCATTAATAATTGAATTTAAACAATGAAAAAGTGATTTGAATTTTGATGAAAAATAAAACTTGTATTCATAAAATTTGAGTACAAAGGAAATAATAATAACTGGAATTTAAAACTAAAACATTGAAAATAATTGAAAATCACTCAGAAACTATTCCTAATCTACTCCTACTCTCTCTCCATACAACAATGAAATGAAAGGGCTATATATAGCCGAGCTTGAGGTCTTGGAAGCTTCAAGAAGAACTGATTTTTGCTTTCTTTGGACGAATAACAGCCTTTGATCAAATCCTACATGTATCTCTTCAATATCAACCCTTGGATGAGACTTGCCACGACACTTCCACCAATCAGAGGCTAGAATGGGGTGAGATGACACCCAGTTGATGACCGGCATCCGTGTGTCAGTGGAGTGTCGACGAAAGTACATATGTACCCTCTAATTAAGTGGATTGTGGTTAATTGATCTTGGGGCATTTTAGGGTTCTTCATTTTTCTGGATTTGGGGTAAAATTAGGCGGGGTAATATTTTTGTGAATAAAATACTGGTTTTTGACTTTTACTTACCACCGGGTAATTTTAATGGGTGGATCGGGTATGGTTAGTGGGTTCGGGTCACGGTTTGGATTGTGAATGTTGGACCGGGTATGGTGATATGGTTTGGGCTTATATTGGACTTAGGATTAATCTAGGATAGAAATTTGATCCAAGTTGTAACTTAAGGGCAAAAACTGCCAATTTTGAATTTTCAGGGGCCAAAGGTGTAATTCTGAAAATGTCTTCCAAGGGTCTTTCTTGTCAATCTTAAATAAACCAAGGACCAAATTTGCCAACTTTGAAAATTCCAAGGACCAAACATGTCAGTTCTGAATCTTCAGGGACTAAAATCGCCATTTTGAGAATTGATTGTCCAAACTTGCAAATTCCTTTCCCAACCTCGACTTTTTGCATTCTTCTTTCTCTCGTGCTTCGGTTTCTTGGTTTTGGCTTTCTTTTGTATCCATGTTTTGTCATATCTGTACTGCACATTACGCAAAAACTCAAGAAACACGCAAATGTTAACAATAAACGGCTCTTTCTTGGTTATTTTGGGTCAGTTTGGATAATGAAAAGATATGTGTTTAAGCACATATCAAAATACCCTGCAAGACCATTGTCGTGTCCTCACGCAATGCAATCAACTCACGCTTCTAAAACCAAAGATTTCAATCTCTTTCTACTAAACCTATGAAGAAGTAGCAAAGATTCCTCAAAAGAGATTAAGAAAACCTTAATTCTAAAAACGCCCCGTTTACCTTTAATTCACGTGTATAGATATTACGATTAAGCACATTCTTATTATGAGTGACGATTTGCCGAACTTTCATGTCGATCAATAACTCCAACATTTTTCAATCAACACGTTAGGATCACGGAGTAGAAAACACAACACAGCGTGAAGTGACCATACGGATAGAATACATCGTCCCTGATTTTTCACAAGTCCCCAAACTAAGCGTAAAATCGAAATCATTGCTACATATGACTCTAGATGCTAACACTACCCATGGAAGTTACTTGTGTAATTACCTTTTGCTCCCATTTTTCCTATTTGCCTCTAGATTTTTTTATTTTTGTGAGACATGAATTTCTTCATAATTCTCTCGTTTCGATAACTTTTATTCCAATAAAGATATGAAGCTAAGTAGCTAATTAGTTATCCACCTTCCCTCGAAAACCATTGCACACAAGAATGAGGTCCACATCAAGGTTCTAATTTCACACGATTTAGGGAGAATATCCTTTTTATGGCGACCGAGACAACTCATCACGAGTCCAGAGACGAAGCTTTATTTAGACATCTCAGGATCCAAGTTTGGCTTAACACTATTTCAGACATTTGCATTTTTGCAATTCGGCCCTTGGTCTTTTTAACTACTAACTCAACGGGATTACCGCTTTATCAGAAGTCTTATTATGACTTTGGATTTTCCTCTGCTTTAATAGAAGTCTAAGACAACTTTTATAGCTTTGGATTTTTAATTTTAAAACATTTGGGCTTTATTTCATGTTAATTTTTGTGCCAAACTCAAAACCCTACGGCTTTTATAACAATAGAAACAATAGCAGCAAACTATCAGGAATCAGTTGTCTATTACACCGTAACACTAACAGTACCTCGATGTGTACCCAACTCTCATGGGCAAAGATTCTTTAAAGAAGATAAAAAAACTAACTATCGCCAAAAACTCAACATCTCTAATTATTAGACAAATATGGGGTGAAACAATTTTGTGGAACAAAAAGCCATAAGTACCTTCGATGGGCTCTAAAGAGAACCAACTACTCCACGCTTAGCATCTAAACTCATAAGCAACTCTATCATTTCTCGATCTCCGCAAATTTAAAATCTCAAATAATGAGATCCACGGATGCTTAGCCGATAATTATTAGATTATCTATGGTTAAGGGAACAAGCTAGGGCTCAACACGCCTCGTCAAGTCGAATTCTATTCCTACTCTCACCCAAAGTCAACAAGGTGTCAAAATATATATTAACTTAGCAAATGCTTTGTCTAAATGAAATTAAGTCATGCATATTTAAAATCTCTAAGGGAAACTTGCAAAATCTTGGCCTTGTGAGCTAGAATTCGCATTTTATAGCTTCTTGTCTAAGAGACTAGCAAACTTTTCAATCAAAAAGACTTAACAAAAGCTTAAAATTTTTTAAATTTTCTCATTTATAGCACAATTTTCCTAAGGAAAAACGGGGTTGCGAGAGTACACGACAAAAATAAGCAAGTGCGGTCAAATCAAATCGAAGATTACCCTACCCCAGACTAGAACGAAACATTGTCCTCAATGTTTAAAAGCAAGGGTATCAACGAAAATCTAAAAGCCGTTTATTAAGTATGCTCAAAGATAAACGTTAATCGATAAGATTTTGGATATCGGATTTCCATCAGCATCGATCATGAAACTCGAGTGGAGAATAAACAAACTTCGAGCACGAGAGTCTTCATATCGGAAAATCCTGAACAAAACATCACAAACAACCAAACACGAGAAATCGAAGAGGCTAACCCCTTCACGTCACTTATTAGAAAATAGAAAGAAGATAGAGATAAGCATGGGGTTCCTCCCACGGCGCCATCGTTTTTAAGCGAGTCGCTAGCGACTCGTCCCGAATTCATTTGTCCTTGGGGAAGAAAGTGGTAGAGATACCGTGGTCAAAATGGTGTCCTCATTCCCAAAGGAATGAGACTGGGTGGGTTGGGTGGAGAATAAAATGGGTGGATAAGGCATATGATGTAAGAAGGATCCATCATCCGGTGGTTTTATGCGGGTTGGACGAAAGGATGATGGATAGAAATGAGAAAACTCCAAGAAGACGGGAGCTCATGGTAAAGGATAAGAGGTTTAGGCTCACAAATGAAGGTATCCAAGAGGATCCTTATCTCCGAAATGATTTTAAAAGGGCTCATCAATGCATATCCCGGGTTTAAAGATCTTGTCTTCACATGCGAGCTCAACGGGATAAGTGATGGTGGACTCATTAGAGAAAGGGGAGTCAATAAAACCATCAAGAACAACCATATCCCCTCGATCATTCACAATATCCTCAATACCCTAAGGTATTGGGTCATCAATCGCATCTCAATGATCGGATCATTCGTCAATTATCGGAAATATCGTCAAAAAAACCTTGCTCATATCAACCTCGAAGTAGAATCGCCAAGAATCGGAGGATAAACATCAAAATAGTGGACCGCCACTAATCTCTTCATCAAATCGAAAAATCTCAAGCTCGGGAGAGAAATCACTATCTTTAACGGAGATAGGATGCTTAACTCAATTATCGTTAAGGCTTCAATCTTTGAAATGAGAAGATGGACATTCGACAAGGTTTCATGTAATGCTTCATCCTCGATCTATATCACGCCTAATCTCTACAACTTCCTACCAAAATGTTTTCTTCTTCAATAATGACGGCCTTTATCGTAAATCGCTTACTAAATCGATGTCTCCATAAGAATCGTCATCGAATCGAAAAACATCTCATAATGATTGCTCGTAATATCAAGAGAAGGCTCATCACAAATATCAACAACAACCCCGTGACTTCGATTGGGATAAGGATCTCAACATTAGACACTTCCGTTTCCAGAATAGTATTAAGATGCTCATCCCCCATTATGAGAGAATCAACGGTTCAACAATGTCCAGAGAATTACATTCATCGACCTCTTCCAAAACGACGTCAATTTCTCTCAACCTACAGGAGAGAAGGGGAAGGGTCGAAATTAAGGTTGCTCAAACGGGATGTGGATTGCCACGGAGGAGTATATAATCGCCATCGACAGATCGTAATAAATAGTGGTTGAACGATGTTGATCACTTTTGCGCTTCTTCCATGATTCACTATAGGTCTTCCGATGAGGATCTAGTTAGGAATTAGAAATTCCAAGTATTAAAGAGTCAGTCACCTCAAGTATATGTAATCGTTAGAAAGCTCGTAGTCGTAGTTATTTTAAGTTAAGTAGTATTAGTTAAGTAACACCGGGAGGACTCGGGTCTTTACCCAATCGTATGCCTGATCCACAGCCCGATGTGTATGCTTTATGTAAGACTATAAATTCTCTCTACCTCCCAAGGTAGAGAGTTAGAGCTCATAATAATATCTTTCACTTTCTCTCACTAAGTTCCCTAAACCTCTAACTTTCTCTCTAGAATTCCATCTATATGCTACCTTGTGTTAATGTTATGATGTGTATGTGAAAAGTTATATCTTACAATTGGTATCAAGAGCCATGGTTAGATCATATCTTACACATCTTTGGATTTCTAGTGGGTTTTAGGTGGTTTTTGAGTTTGAAAAAGTTTAGTGGTTTTTGCATCATTTGATTGATTTCTAGTGTTAAAGTTTCATTTTGTTGTACTTTTATGTTGAGAATCATCAAAAGTGTTTAGGTTTTCATTTGGTAAGCTTGAATCATCTTGGTTGGGTTGTTTTTGGATTGAAAAGTGATGTTTATATGGTTTTTCATGCTAGCGACTTAGTTCACGGATAATATTCTTGGTAGCACTTGCTTCACATTTTTGTAGCGACTTGTTAGCTAGCGAGTTAGATCTAGCGAAGTTAAAGTACAAGTAGTGGACTTCCACTACGGTAGCGACTTGGTAGCGACTTGGTCTGTAGCGAGTTGCTTCTTGTTTACTTGCATTGTTAGCGACTTAGTAAGCGAATTCGTAAATTTTGCTAGCGACTTGAGTGTTAGCGAAGTTACCACTTAGCGACTTACATCTAGAAGTAATTTGGAACTCTAGTGACTTAGCGTAGAAATAATTAGTTGTTAGCTTACTTGGTTCAAGAATTCGTAGCGACTTGGTTGATTTTTCCCGCAAAACTTCAAACGCCATAACTTTTGAACCGTAATCTTCAGCTTCTACCCATCAAAACGACCGTGAGAAAGAGAGGATGGCACCAATTAACTCATTCGGCAACCAGGTCTAAATCCGCCCAACAAAATTTATTGAGGTTTTTAAGTTTTTAGACCTAAATTTCTTAGGAAAACGGGCATAAACCAATCCGAATCACAACCAAACAACATCTCTGCTTATCCCACAAACAATCTAAAGTCCTATCACACAATCGTCTTTCATTGTATCATTCCATCGGTCATCTTAACACCCTCATCTGGTCATTGCTTAACGTTTGGTCTTGATTTTAGTAAAATCCCGCCAAAGATTCTATTTCTGTTTAAATCATAGACGTAAAATCCCGTGCATCCTTCCACATCATGTCTTACTCATCAACCTGATTTCGTGCTTAAACTGTATGATGCTGTGGACAACAATGATAATGTAGGCTACACTGAACGATTAAAGATGATTGAATTAAGCAATGAGGATGTGAGATCTCCGTGTTCGAATCTAATGAGAATGCATCTCACCCGTTCAAGTAAAAATGCCATGCAAATGAAATGCAGCATTGAGCCCTATCAGCTATCATCTGACCTCATTCACCTATCCATAGCTGGGGATCGAACATGTAGTGCTCTTTTTCACCAGGACTTACCTACATTGACAAGAAGCTTGCCGTTGAACTTAGAAACAAAGTCAACTTACCAATAAAGAGGTTCAAAAGGATGGTTCCAGTGCAGCTCTTCAAGTAATCTACAAACAATTTCACCATTCATCGTGGGAATATTCACAGACACGATCAACACTTGACTGGAATTTCCAAAAAAACATACTGGATTGGAAATTCAGGAATTCATTGAGACATTTATCCAACTCATGGATAATGTGAAAAAGTACAGAAGAATCTCGCCAAAAGAATGAAGACGGAATGAGTGTCGTGCGTTGAAAGATTGTTGTGATAAGTTGGTAATGTATATGTTGAAGAATCGGTGTTGCTGAATGCGAATGTCAGGACAACAAAAATGATGAGTCGGATAATGAAACAATGGAATCTTCGTGCTCAAATTCACAAGAGAGAGAGGTGCACCGCACACAACCTGCAAGTTAATGCAAAGGAACGCCCATGGAAGCTTCGATGTACCCAAGATAGAGATGCACTCACATGTACTGCATGTCAATGCTCGTATGGATGTTTCTCATTGTACCTAGTTGTGCTTCTTCTACTCAAAATGATGATTATGAACTGCATGAGTACGCTGCATTTGTGCCTGATGATTCCCTTACCACTCAGCTTAACATATATAAGGATCAGGTTGCTATTTATGAACAACGTGCTAAGTTTGAGTTGACCACCCGTGAGCAGGAAATGGATGTCCAATACGCATAACTATTAGAAAAAGTTGGTTTAGAGAAGAAGTATTAAAACAAGAGTTAAACTCCTTACAAGAAAAGCTTTCTAAAACTGCTAAGCAAAACAAGAACTTCAAGAAAATGTTAAAATGCTTAAGCAAGAATTCAATGCTAAGGAATCAAAACTTTGAATGATTTTTCCAATCTAAAAACTTTGAAAAACAAGCTTGAAAATAAGTTGTACGCACAAGGAATACCATTCATCTGCTCACATGATCACTAAGCATAGAGTCCTAAGCGATAAGCATAGCATTCCCTTGTTGAGGAACCAAATCCAGAGGTAATTAAAAAGGCTAGAAATGCTCATAAGGTACTGTATGATGGTAATGAGATCCTTAAGCCTAGACAGAAACCTAGTTGCGCTGAGTGCACCGAGGAAGATAAGAAATCGATGAAGTCACTAGGAGAAATGAATAAGAAGCTTGAAGATCCCGAGTGTAAAAAGAACAAGATAACGATAAAACCCCATGATTACACTAAGGAAAATTGGATATCCTTAAACATGTTTAAGCCTCGACTTATTGACCCTCGAACAAGTGTTTCGAAAAAGGATATGGACTTGCAAAAAGCTGAAAATCTTGTTGAAATGAATCCCTTGTAGGAAATTCTAAAGCGATCGTGTATCCTCCAAATAAACCAATGCATTTAGTTCCTAGAACTATTGCCACTAAGAGCAAGACCTTAATCACCCAATATGTTATTCTTCAACTATTTGTCGATTTTGAGAAAACTTGTAAGAAAAGGATCACACCCATCGATAATCAAGGGGAAAGGGTTTTGAGCAAATGAAAGAATGTTATTTAACTCAGGTCATGCCTTTCTTTAAACAACTAAAAGATCATTTTGAGAGTCTTAAAAGAGGGACAAAATCGATATTAAAGAAATGGAAAAGGAATTTGATGCAATGGTAGTTGAAGTTAGTGATTATGAGCTTGCACTAAAATATAATGAGATTGAGAGGAAGAACTTGCATACCTTAAATGAGACTCTTATTAATGAATGTGTTGCTCAAGATATCTTTTTCACCGCTTCAAATTGCTCTATTAATGCTTCCAAATTTCATGAACTATCTGTGTCCCTGAAAGTCTCCCATGATCGTGTCATTGAGCTTGAAAAACTAATTCTAAACTAAACGAGAAAATTGAACTGGATGATCACGACAATTTGGTTAAACATTTTTCTAAACTAGAAGTTGAGCATTTTAATTTACAACTCAAATATCAACATCTCAAAGAAAATGTCAAAACTTCAAATATCAAGACATCTTCAGATGCTCCAGAGTTTGATGCAGTCTTTCAAATTAACAAACGTGATGAACATATTCAAGCTCTGCAACACGATCGAAGTTGAAAGCCCAAATCTCTCAATTAAAGGGTCAAAAGAACAATATGACAGCTCCCAAATGCCTCCTCCTTTAGATTCTAATTCTCAAACGCTTTCATCTTCAAAACTTAGTTAATGCTTTACAAAAGGAAAACGAAAGTTTTCTAGAAGAAAATGAAAAGGTTAAACGACATTTTAAAGAGTTATATGATTCAATAAACGTCACCCGTGACCAAAACAACGAAAAAATAACGTCTTTACAAAAGGAAATTGAGAATCTGAGAAGTCAGGGAAATGGGAACTGCCACTTATTTTCAATAAGAATGTTGTCTCAAAATCACCCTTAGATTGCAAATACACTGTGACAGTTAAATATATTCCTCCTCATCTTAGGAATAATGAACATGCTTTTCATGACTACTGTGCTCACCTTAAGGATAGTCTAGAATGTCTCCGTGAGATTGTCGAAGAGGATTTCATTAACAAACCTCTTGATAGTGAAATTAGGTTTGCTTGCCTCCAGGCCAAACGATCTCAAGAGTGCTTGAATGTGTAATTGCAACATGTCCTAAACCCTTAGGTGAAAAAGGCAAAGCTGTGAAGCCTTGTTCTATGCCTAGTGCCAAACAGAAAATCCGTTCTATGCCTAAAGCCAAGCATGTGACCCTTGATATGTCTTGTTCCATATCTAAATTCAAGCAAGAAACCTGTGATGTGCCTCCTAGAATTTCGATCCCAAAGACTTCTAGACCAGGAATGCAAAGTAGTGAAGCCATGTAATGTTCCCATCGTATTTTCTAGAGAAGATTGACACTAAAGTTAGCGGTCAAAACCTAGAAGCTATGCAAAGAAGGATAGGATTACGCAAACTAAAAAGTGTTCATGATAAGGAAGTGAAAGAACACCATAGGGACAAGAAGTTTGATTTGAACAAAAGAATCGTGTTAGTTCTAGTATTAGCTCTAAGCTTACTAAAATTAATTCGAGGCCTTATGCTGTCTGCAAAACATGCAAAAATTTTAATCTCGTAATCATGATAAATGTGATGTGTTATTTCGAGGTCTAAGATTCATAACCCGCTTAAGAAAGGGAGAGCGAAACAGATAGCAATCCTGGAAACCTACAGAAGGTTTTACCAATGTAGGATTTCAGTGAAGCCAATGGTCGAATATTCACGCATGGCAAACCTTGCCCCTTAACTAGATCCACTATGCCTAGAGTAGTGCTCTAAGGTTTGAAGCCAACCGTAGAACAATCCCATTAAGCACAAAATGTCCCTCGACTAAGTCTAATGTTTCTACTAGTTTAGCTCCTAGTGACAATGACATTGCACCTAGGGTTTCACATTCAAAGATTGTTTAGTAACCAAAAGGACCCCATGAGCACGTGGGGATCCAATGTTTCCAATTCTCTCGTCGTTGTCCAAAGCAGTCGGCAAATCGCCTTGGTATTTGGATTCGGGCGGCTCTAAATATATAACTGCTCTAAACAATGACGCCTCGCTCACATCAGCCGCCTCGCATTTCATCATTATGGTGTCTCGCAGATAACACTTCGGCCCCGTTTTAAAGAAAAGAAAGTGTACGCTATTCTGTGCGCTTTATCTTCCGCTTAAGAGAAATTCTCTCATGAATGGCCATACTCATCTACATTCTTCATCAACAAGCTTCATGTTTTGCCACGCCATTCATCATCGTGGATCTTCAGGTTCATTGGTGTATACTCTATTCACTTTCTTAAATCAAAAATGGCAACTTCGGATGCAATTTTTGAGGGGAGAAGAGTGAATATACTACATGATGATGGATGTTTGAATAATGGTTATAAGACTTTATTTTTGATGATGATGAGTATATTCTTTTGATTATGAGGAATATACTAAGGATAACCGGATTCATTGTTTTGAATTTTGATGACTCTCTCCAACCTAATGCTTCACTTTCTAAGGATAATTGGGAATCAATGTTTGGGATTCATTGTTTTTCAAAGATATGTTTGATGAGTACCTTCAACCTTCGACGATGTTGATCATCCGCCTCAAGCTCATGCTCCGGTTTCTATTGACTCAACTGGTTCATCATCAAAGAAGTACAACTCGACTACTTAAAAGCCCTATCTCCCTTATTCCTCAAGGCGTTGCTAATGATTATCATAATATTGCAGTTGCACTCATGAATAATGATCCGCTTTTGGTATTCCTTTGCCAAATCTTCACGGATTGTTGTTCATGGATAATGATCCGCTCTTTGGTATTCCTTTGCCAAATCTTTACGATTATTGTTCCTCTCAGTGTTACGCTATAAATCAACCACATGAACATTAAGGAAAATGACTACCTCATTCGCCAAGACATTTGTGGTGAATCTTCCTGAGTCTCTACATGTATACCTTTAGAAGAATGCATTAATGTCGAGAAATCATTTGTTCATTCATTCAGTTGGATCGATGTACATCCGTTGACGCCTATTCACGGTTGGGCATTTGACACAAGCTGATTACTTCAGAGTTAATCAATTATCACTTATTTGAGATTGAAGTTACAATTCACAAAGGCGAGCTTAAATGCAAATGCATAAATTCTTCTTCGCCAAGTTTGGTATATCGGTTTTCTTTTCAAAGGGTCACTTCAAATTGTCTACATATGGGTTGATAAAGATAGTCAGAGAGAGAGTTTCTATCGCGAGGGTCCTATGGCTCCCGACACTCCAGTTCGGACCCGCACTTCAAAACAGTCCCATTGGTTCATCCCTTGTACCAAATTCTTCTTCAGAAACTCCATATGTACCTCCATCTCAAGATGATTTAAAGAAATTGTTTGATCCCATGTTTGATGAACATCGTGAGCCAAGTGCTAATGAACTGACAATTCTACTTCGAGGTGCTCATATTCCCGTGAATGAAGTCAATCCTTCAATCTCAATATCATTAAGTCAAGAAGCGCTTACCCTGATCACTCGTCTCATCAACAAATCATCAAACTTCAAATGTACATCATGGAACTATGTCCGTATCAATGATGAAGTTAATCCCTTTGCTACTCCTGAGGATGTTCCATTTGAAAACATATTTGCTTCTCAATCTTCATCGAACCATCTTCTTCAGGAGACATCGACTCTCTACTTTTAGTCCTCAACCTCTCACATGAACACCTCAGAAATGGACTCACGATCATCCATTAGACAACATCATTGGAAATCTCTCTCATCCTGTATCCACACGGAAACAACTTGCAACCGATGCCTTATGGTGCTTCTTCAACTCCGTACTTTCTAAGATCGAACCAAAAGATGTTAAAACCGCCATGAATGAAGATAGCTGGTTCAATGCCATGCAAGAAGAAATTCATGAGTTTGATCGACTTGATGTATGGGAATTAGTACTCGCCCGATTGTGCTATGATCAATGCTCTAAAATGGATCTTCAAAGTGAAACTTGATGAGCATGGTGATGTGTTAAAGAACAAGGCTCGATTAGTTGCTAAAGGATACCGCCAAGAGGAGGGTATAGACTTTGAAGAATCTTTTGCTCCTGTTGCTCGAATCGAGGCAATCGAATCTTCTTAGCCATGCTGCAAGTAAGAACATGGTAGTCTATCGATGGATGTAAAGACGCATTTCAACGGAGATCTTAAAGAAGTCGTCTACGCCAGCCAACTGAAGGCGTGAATCCGAGCATCCTACTCACGCTATCGTCGAAGAAAGCTTTACGGTTTAAAGCAAGCTCCAAAGGCATGGTATGATACGCTATCAAAGTTTCTTCTACCGACCGCAAAGGAGCAGTTGATCCAACATTGTTCACCGAAAGTCGGCAAACATTTAATTCATGTTCAAATTTATGTTGATGATATTATTTTGCCTCTCACTGACCCAATGAATGTGATCGCTTTTTCAAAGAAATGGGTTCCAAATTTCAAATGTCAATGATGGGACAAATGTCATTTTTCTTGGGATTACAAATTTCACAAAGTCCCGGAGGCATTTTCATAAATCAATCTAAATATGCAAATGAGATTTTAAAGAAATTTGGATTTGATTCAAGTGACCCGTTGACACTCCCATGATTGATCGAACCAAACTAGATGAGGACCACTCAGGGATCATGATTGACCAAACAATATCGTAGTATGATTGGATCCTCGATGTACCTCACACTAGTAGACCGCATATCTTGTTCGCCGTTTGCATGTGTGCTAGATATGTGCTAAGCCTACTAAAAAGAACCTTGAAGCGTTAAACGGGTCTTTCGGTATCTCCAAGGAACCATCAATATGGGACTATGGTACCGGGACACCGTATGTCACTAACAGCCTATGCAGATGCCGATCATGCAGATGTCAAGATAACGCCGAAGTACATCGAGGTGCTCATGGGTGATAAGCTGAGGGTCTTCAAAGAAGCAAATGAGTACTTCTATTTCCTCTACAAAGGTTGAATACATAGCCATGTCATCTTGTTGTGCTCAAATCCTATGGATGAGATCCAATTATTCGACTATGGCTTTGAATTCAACAAAATCCTCAGACTGTGATAATAAAAGTGCTATTGCTCTCTCATGCAACAACGCTCAACACTCAAGAGCAAAGCATATCGACATTCGACATCATTTCATCAGGGAACAAGTGGAAAAGGTGTGGTGGAACTCTATTTTGTAAGTCGAATACCGCTAGCGACATCTTCACCAAAGCTCTTCCGAGAGAACGTTTTGAGTTTATTCTTCCTCGACTTGGCTTGCCTTCAACCGTAAACACTCAAACGCTTCGTGAGGAAGACGAGGAGTAAAGGTCTTTCTTCATCTATCTCTTTGTATATATATTTATCCAAACAGCAAAATACAAAATTATAAAACCCTATAAAACCAAATAGAAAAATATAAAACTTTCAAAATCCATAAAAATCAAAAAAAAAAAAAAAAAAATCTTCAAAAATATTGTCAATTTGTCATGTTTTTCTCGTTCGATAATATCTACGTTTTGTGCTGTCATTCAAAGAATGACACAGGACTTTAGATGTTGTTCGAATTTAAAAAAAAAAAAAAAAAAATCAAAAAATCAAAAAATATTTTTGGGAGAAAGAGAAACAATGGTTTATTGTCATTTTCGGCAATAACCGGTTTTAAAGAAAGAACAGAGCCATGTTTTACCATGTTTTCAAATTCCATGCTCAGATTCTATAACATTTATCTGCTGAAAACTAAATGCTTTGAAAAATAACTCGCTCTCTATTTTTGATAATCATCAGGACTTATCTGTCAAAATCTCTATCGCTCAATCAACAACCTATGTCATTGATTGAGGGGAGAATGATTTCAATTAAATTAAAAGTTATTTGGCATTAAATTGTTTTCAAAAGATGTACATGCATGTTTAACCAATGGAGTTTAAAATCTCAACATCGATCCTTATCGCTAAAACGCTTTCATAATCAAGTCACAATTCTCCTTAAAAAAAAGCTTTCAAAATCAATTTAAATCTATAAGAGATCACAAATCTCAAATGTTTTAATAATTGTGATCGGGGAGAATGTGTGATTTAAAGGATTTAAACCGATAATTGAAATGGTTTCTTAAGTGATTAGCATGTTTCCTCCGTAGTGACAAACGATTTCAAATTTTCCATGCACACGTTGAGGGGAGCATCTATCTTAAACCACAATGATTTGAAACGTGATCATCTCAATGTGCGTGTTCCTCTAGTATGTGCAAAACTCTTTTCAAACCTCGAGGCACATATTGAGGGGAGCAAAATCATGAAAACCTCATCCTTCCCCAAAATGCTTTATCTACTTGATTTGATCAAGGAAGTGATGTTGATATCTTTTAGAAAATGGTAATCAAAGAAGTTAATTTCTTCTCTTGCCTCCGTGTGCAAAACGATTTCAAATACTTGATGCACATGTTGAGGGGGAGTTCTTATTCTAAAAATTATCAAAAACAATTCAGGTACAAAATGCTTTGATAATATATCACAAGTATCCGGATTGATTTTCAAATGGTTTTCAATTGGTTCCAATGGCAGATGAACAATACCAAAAAGACCGACCAACTTTACATTATGTATGGTGATATAAGGATGATAAGGTTAGGTATGTGTTCCCATGATCCGCAGAACCGAGGGATCTACCCAGGGACTATCCACTAGTTAGTGTAGAGTTCTTAGGTATGATGATAAAAGGAGAAAAATGAGATATGGGAAGAGTGAGGACTAAGACTGAGCTAGTACTGGAATAAACCCAACAAGGTTCTAGCTATGAAGTCTCGGTAAGCAATGAAGGGGTTGAAGAATTAAAAGAATTGAATGAGAAAAGGGTGAAAACAAATAGCCCTCCATTTATTCAACCTTAGGGCGTAAACCGGTTCAATTCATATGCTAACATGGTAACATCGGTATTGAAGACAAGACGTCATGGACCCAGTGACGCACTTCAACTTCCCAAACCACTCAAGTTCCTCTTAAAAGGACTTGTTTCATTCTCACGGGAACCGACATTATCTATCGACTTTCTCTTAGAGATTGTTGATATTGAAGAAGGAGACCCTCTCCCTAGTCTCCCATATAGGATCCAAATATGCACAAATTGAGTCTAGAGCCACGAGATCATCAATAAATCTCATTAGGACACTTTCAATGAAGACTCTCTGCTTCACACAATGTGGAAAGAGAGATTATATCTTGAGTCCTACGCATTATCCTTGTGGTATTGCCGTAACATCTGAAAGTGATGTGTTTACACACTCACAATGAAGATGGAAAGCCTTCTGGAGCCAACATCTAACAAGCTCCCGGTAATGTGAGATCTATTATATGGATCAACCATGTGACAACCGAACAGAAACAATGGGGCGATTCAATCTTTTGAATCAATCCCGGTTCAGGTTATGGATTGACGGATACCTTTGAAAACCGGTCTTTGTGCTTTAAAACTCTTTTCATTAGCACGTCGACCATGTACTAATTTTTCAAATCAAAAGGTGTTTTATGATTGATAATTGATTTTCATTAAAACCTTCGCTGCAAAAACAATTTCTATTGAGCACATCATTGTTTTTCAAATATCTTTTCATCAATCATGGACTCAAATTGCCGGGTTCACTCACCCGTGTTGTCTTTGAGACGTTCCGGTTTGAGAACAACTAGAGCGTACCGCGAAACCCTCGTCAAGGAAATTCTTCGAATTATACCTCGATCACGTGCGCATTTGTATGATCAACGGGGAACCGTGGGCGCGGTACCTCAATTCAACGAAAGTGATCAAAGACACTTTCGTGCGCTTTATTGCTAATCGTTGTATGCGTGCACGCCCGACGCTTGCAAATGATCGAATGAAGCGGTCAATACATAGCCGCATGCTCACTTAACACATTCATCTCAAAAGAAATCATGATTAGTGCATCAATGACTCGGATATTTTCACTCCATGCTTCGCTACGCCGCCAATATCATGATTCAACAAATGCTTCCGCTACTCGATGAGAAGATATCATGATCCAGAATGTGAGCATGTCGGTCCTAAAGTCACAACATCACATAATACCAACACCACAAAGGATGTCACAGAGATTTTTTGATGGCCGATAATCTCAAATGATGGCTCAAAATTATTATCACGTGGATCAGGAAAAGACCTCCACTTGAAGTAACCAAACATGCAATGTGAAGAATCAATGACTACGAGCTTAGGAACAAAGAACTACATCAAGAATGCAAGAACAATTGTTAATGTCATATCTGTTTGTATTCAATGTAATTTAGTGCATGATTGAGGTGACCTCCCTTAGGGGGAGATTGTTAGGAATTAGAAATTCCGGGTATTAAAGAGTCGGTCACCTCAAGTATATGTAATCGCTAGAAAGCTCGTAGTCATAGTTATTTTATGTTAAGTAGTATTTAGTTAAGTAACACCGTAGAGGACGGACGGGTCTTTACCCATGTATGCCCGATCCACGCCCATGTGTGGCGCTTTTATGTAAGACTATTAATACTCTCTACCTCCCAAGGTAGAGAGTTGGAGCTCATAATAATATCTTTCACTTTCTCTCACTAAGTTCCCTAAACCTCTAACTTCTCTCTCTAGAATTCCATCTATATGCTACCTTGTGTTAATGTTATGATGTGTATGTGAAAAGTTATATCTACAGATCTTCTTTCCGCGGGTAAATTTATCAAGAAGATTCTTAAGATCACTCATCATTTCCAGAATTTTGATTAAATTTTTCGCAACATGGTGAAGGTTGTGGTTGGTCTCTTTGCATTGTGGAGGTGGGTTATAAGAATAATCGTAATTGTAACAAGGTACTTTCTCGTAAACAATCGGATTCTCAAGATTCATTAATCGGAATTAACGCAAGCGGAGTCTCCGACAATACCACAACAAAGATGATTGTTGTGACGTAATAAGGCTCCGCAACCAAAAGGTTGAGTTGTTAAATTGAACTTGATATTGAAAACCTTAAGTGAGGACCACCACAAAGATTTCTCACAAGAGTATGATTCCTGCCTGTGGTACAGAGGTTGGTTAGGAAAATCGGTTGTCTCATAGTTAGGATTGTGGTGAAACCGTTCCGTGATTTTCCATTGCTACAAGCGAACAATTCACCATATTCGGTCCTCCGCACCATATGCACAAAAGATGATAAATGTAAGAATTATCTGATAAGAGTTAGCTATTTCACCATTTCCGTGATAGGCTCGTTCTTGAACGATTCACCTCTCGTTCGCAAAACATATTCCATTTCACCGGAGAGGAGTAGAATCGAGGGTTCTCCAATTATGTCATTATAAAGAGCACTCTTTGTTTTGAACGTGCATAAAGACGTGAGATCCGATTGGATTAATAAATTCTGGCATACATTACAAAATCCATCGCGACAATTATTTCCGCACCAGTCGCAAATACATTTCAAACATCGATATTGATTTTCTTCCATACGGTCTTTGCAATGAAAACAATGACCATAATTGATTGTTTCCATGGGAATTGAACATATAGAAGGTTAAGGAGAAAGAATTATCTAAGTTCAGAGGATAAAAGAAGAATATTTTTGGGTTTTTAAAGCAAATTTTGAAAAGGAAAATCTTTTTGGGTTTTTATAGAAATTTTGAAACACAATATTTTTGTAACCTTCACGTCAACCTATGTTCGTAGCTCTCAAAAGTAATGCCAAGTAAATGAGTCGAACGGCTGATCGCTCTTCACTTCCGCAAGTAATTTAAAGTCAAGACTTTCTTATACCCCGTGTATAGGTTGTACCTTCAAGGTGAGCCGACGTAAAAATTAACGTTCGGGTTTGTTTTGTTGGTTTTACTTTATGGTTTTGGAAACACTCTAGGAAGAATGTTTTGGTTTTTAAATGTTTTTGGGTTTTTGAAAAAGATATATATACAAAAACGACGGTAACTTCACTCGGGAAAGGATCTTCAAATGCACGCCATTCGAGACGGAATAATTTAAACCAAGCATAAGCTCCGCAAATGGCCAAAAATTGATTCGCCGGAAACCATACAAGAGAGATGTGTAGTATACGTAACTCAAACGTGTTAGGTTTGTTAACCGAGATCGTTCTCGAATCCAGGGTTGAATGGAATTTCCAACTCACGTCGCGATTATCGATTTGAATGGGAAAAAGGATAATTGAAATTTTCTAAACTACGTGGACAAGGGAAGCATAAAAAGGAAATTACACTACGTGGAAATCCTAAATACTTCATTTATACTAAAACGTATTAAAAGAAACGTAAATAAAATGCAACCACGCCTTAACTAAGTCCAAAATAATCTGAAAATACTTTATAGATTAAAATGATATTTTAAAATCAACTAAGTTTTAAAACTAATTTTATGATTTTTCCGAATTTATTTGAATTAAAAACCAATTTTAAATTAATAAAACAAATTTAAAAATACTAAAAAATTATAAAATAAAGGTGAAAATTATGAAACTATTTTCAAAAAAATTTAAAAATAACTCAAAAGACTTTTCAAAACTATTTTTGTATTTTTCTCAACTTTTTCTATTTTCTATGAATTAAAAACTATTTAAAACTAATTAAATGGCTAAAAATACAAAATAAGCTAGAAAATCTATAAAAATTATTTTTTTGCTTTTTATATTTTTCTTAATCTATGAAAATTGAAAACTTATTTTTTAGAAACTTTTCTGATTTTTATTTGCAATAAAAGTTATTTAAAAATACCTAAAAACCGCTTTTAAATCAAGACAAATAGTAAACAAAGAATCAAAAAATTATGAAAAATTCAGGGAAAATCTTAAAATATTACTAGAAAAACTAGAAAAATGATAAAAGCTATGCTAGTGTTATGGAAATCGAAATGCTTATGAAAAGTGCTTATAAATAAGTACTTATAATAAGCAAAAACAAAGGCAATAAGCTACCAATCTTTCTCGTAGTTATATTATACTAAAATAAGCTAATTACAACTAACTTAAGCTAATCCTAACAAGCTATAAGCATTATACTAAGATTCCAACTTAAAAATGGTTTATGCCTAAACAACCTCTAAGGTCCTATTATTGTAACGTTCTTTTATCTAATAAGCTAACTGAAACCAGATGTTGAGAACTTAAGACTACAATGTAGAACACTTGTACCAAGTTTCCAACCACTAATAACTAACATGAACAAGTTATGCTCACTAAAACGCCTCAAGGCACACCAGGATCAGCTGAGAGTGTGCAATGTGGTATTTTCTTTAAAATGACAACTGTTTAAGCACTTCAAAGTCTTTAGAAAATTTATAAAAATAAACTAAAAAATATCTTGAAAATCACCACCAACCAAAAGTTATGAAATCCAAATTGCAAAATGAATTGGACTAATGATCAATGATTTAAAAATCTATAAAGTTTCTTAAAACTGCTATTGATGGTATTTTGACTTTATGACGAAATGGATAATTGATCAAAATGAGTTTTGATTTCAATGTAAGAGCTGAAAATGATGAAATAAGCTAAAGTAAAGTCAATTATGCTACTACTCTAAGTGTCTAAACCTAAATCAAGCTTGGGATCTTTAAATACCTAACTGATGTACTAATTAGAGCAAGATGAAAGTGATTTTGACTATGAGTGGATATAGATGTAAACTAAGGAACAATTTGAGTGTATTAAACCTAAATTAGACTAAATCAACTGAACTTATCCACAAACTAGACCTCAAGCTTAATGTAACTACTTAATCCAAACAATAGTATTCCAACGTATTTGCAAGTTACCACCATTAAAACATAAAACTAAACCATTATTACTACCGAACAAATTCAAATGATGATAATAAAGCTAAATGATGCACTAATATATTTTATACTTATCAAAAGAACATTAAGCTAAAATTGTAGACATGACAGATTATGTAAAAGCACTTACAAAAGTCCTAGCCACAATGGCTTGCCATACAACACAAGTAACCACTAACCTAAACCATTATCAACCCATATTCGATCAAATTCAACCTATCATTCTGACCAAAGAATCCGTATAATTCAATCATGAATCTGAACTTTGACTTTTGTTGACCAAATGTAAAGGAGAATAGTATCTCGAAGTTAAGCAAACTAAAAATAGATTTGAATAAGCTCAAGTAAACCTCAAAGAAAGCATTAATTGCTGACCAAACAATAATGAAACAAGGATTTGAATTTTGATGAAAAATAAAACTTGTATTCATAAAATTTGAGTACAAAGGAAATAATAATAATGGAATTCAAACTAAAACATTGAAAATAATTGAAAATCACTGCAAACTATTCCTAATCTACTCCTACTCTCTCCATACAACAATGAAAATGAAAGGGCTAT
This sequence comes from Chrysanthemum makinoi, assembly GCA_910596185.1. Taxonomy (NCBI): domain Eukaryota; kingdom Viridiplantae; phylum Streptophyta; class Magnoliopsida; order Asterales; family Asteraceae; genus Chrysanthemum; species Chrysanthemum makinoi. The sequence continues at coordinate 177,602,862 of OU343225.1, forward strand.
ATATAGCTCCAGCTTGAGGTCTTGGAAGCTTCAAGAAGAACCATTTTTGCTTTCTTTGGATTTGGTCAATGCCTTTGATCAAATCCTACATGTATCTCTTCTTCAATATCAACCCTGGATGAGACTTGCCACTATAATTTCCACCAATCACAGGCTAGAATGGGGTAGATGACACACCTGATTGATGACCTGGCATCCGTGTGTCAAGGTGTCGCATTTAAAAGTACATATGTACCCTCTAATTAAGTGGATTGTGGTTAATTGATCTTGGGCATTTTAGGTTCTTCATTTTCTGGATTTGGGGAAAATTAGGCGGGTAATATTTTTGTGAATAAAATATTTGTTTTTGACTTTTATTTACCACCGGTAATTTTAATGGGTGGATCAAGCGGTTAGTGGGTTCGGTCACGTTTGATTGTGAATGTTGGACCGGGTATGGTGATATGGTTTGGGCTTATATTGGACTTAGGATTAATCTAGGATAGAAATTTGATCCAAGTTGTAACATAAGGGCAAAAACTGCCAATTTTGAATTTTCAAAGGCCAAAGGTGTAATTAAAATGTCTTCCAAGGGTCTTTTCTTGTCAATCTCAAATAAACCAAGGACCAAATTTGCCAACTTTGAAAATTCCAAGGACCAAACATGTTAGTTCTGAATCTTCAGGGACTAAAATCGCCATTTTGAGAATTGATTGTCCAAACTTGCAAATTCCTTTCCCAACCTCGACTTTTTGCATTCTTCTTTCTCTCGTGCTTGGTTTTCTTCGTTTTGCTTTTTGTCCTGCTTTGTCATATCTTAGACTAAGCATTACATGCAAAAAACTCAAGAAACACTTAAATGTTAACAATAAACGGCTCTTTTCTTGGTTATTTTGGGTCAGCTTTGGATAATGAAAAGATATGTGTTTAAGCACATATATATATATATATATATATATATATATATATATATATATATATATATATGGTAAAGTTAAAATAAAAAGACAAATATCCAGAAAGAATAATTTTTTTAAATCCTCCAAAATTAAAAAACAATTCCACAATATCGTGTATGTTGGTGCATAAAACTTTGTGAAACTTTTGTAAGATATTGATTTCAAAATCACACTAAAACCATAATCATATGAGGTGTATTCAAGTATTTAGAGAAAAGTTCTAGAGAGAGAAAGGAAGAGAGTTGGGAACTATGAAACAAAGAAAAATGGTATTAAGCTCCAACCCTACCTTGAGAGGTAGAGGATATTATAGTGTCTTACAAATAAACGCCACCTACGGCCGTGGATCGCATACAGGGGTAAAGACTCGCCCTGTCCTCCACGGTGTTACTTAACAAACTACTTTCTAACATAACATGACTGCGACAACGAGCTTTCTATCGAATACATATACTTGAGGTGACCGACTCTTTAACGACTGAATTTCTATTCCTAACAACTCCCCTAAGGGAGGTCACCAATTTACAATACAAAACAGATATTACATTAGATTATTCTAGATTCTTGACAAGTTCTTTGCCAAGAGCACGTAGTCTTGATTCTTCATGTTCCCGCATGTTTGGATAATTTGAGGTCTTTAATCGATCCACGGATACTGAAGTTTTGAGCCGCTTTGAGATCATCAGCAATCATAAATCTTTGACTCATCCTTTGTGGTGTTGGTATTATGTGATGTTGTGACTTTGACCCACATGCTCATTACTTATGTATCATGATTTTTCATCGAGTAGCGAAGCTTTCGTTAATTCATGATATTGGCGCAGCGTGGCGTAAGCATGGAGGAAAATATCGAATCATTGATGCACTAATCATGATTTCTTTAGATATGAATGTGTTGTGTGAGCATGCGACTATGGATTGACCGCTTCATTCTCGACACTGCAAACGGCGGGTGTGCCTCGCATACAACAAGTAGCAATAAAGTGCACGAAAGTGTCTTTGATCACTTTTGTTGAATTGAGGTACACGCCCACGTCCCCTCGCGATCAAGCATAAGCACGCTCGTGATCGTGTATAATTCAAGAATTTTGACAGGTTTCGCAACTGCTCTAGCCGTTCTCAAACCGAACGCCTCAAAGAAGACAACACGGAGTGAGTGAACCAAATGAATTGAGATTCATGATTGATGAAAAAGAGATTTGAAAAACAATCGTGTATCGCTCAATAGAAATTGTTTTAGCAATACAATGAAGGTTTTAATGAAAATCAATTATCAATCATAAACACCTTTACTTTTTTTTTTTGAAATATATATTTACCACGATGTGCTAAAGAAAAGAGTTTCAAGCACAACGACCGGTTTTCAAAGGTATCCGTCAATCCATAACCTGAACCGTGATTGATTCAAAAGATTGAATCGCCCCATTGTTTCTGTTCAGTTGTCACATGGTTGATCTATTGATAGATCTCACATGTCACCCACCAGAGCTTGTTTGATGTTGGCTCGTAAGGCTTCCATCTTCATTGTTAATATGATTGCATATCACTCGATGTTCTGCAATACCACAAGGATAATGCATAGGACTCATAAGATATAATCTCTCTTATACATTGTGTGAAACAGAGAGTATTCATTGATAGTGTCCTAATGAGATTTATTGATGATCTCGTGGCTCTAGACTTAATTGTACATAATTTAGTTCCTATGCCGGAGACAAGGGAGAGGGTCTCCTTCTTCAATATCAACAAACTCTAAGAGAAAGTCGATAGATAATGCTCTCCGAGAATGAAACAAGTCCTTTAAGAGAAACTTGAGTGGTTTGGGAAGATGTAATGCAAGCAAGGCCATGGTCCATGACGCCTTGTCTTCAATACCGGCGTTACCTTAGTAACCACCAGTAGCATATGAATTGAACCCGCACTTCCTAAGGTTGAATTATTGGAGGGCTATTTATTTTCACCCATTTCACATTCAATTTTTCATTCTTCACCCCGCTGCTTACCGAGACTTCATAACTAGAACCTTGTTGGGTTTATTCCAGATTAGCTCTGTCTCAACCGCACTCTTCCCATATATCACATTTCTCCTTTTTTCATCATACCTAAGGACTTCTACACTATCTAGTGGATTGTCCCCGGTAGATCCCTTCGCTATGGCGGATCATGGAAATAAATACCTAACCTTATCATCCTTATATCACCATACATAAAGTAAAGTTGGTCGGTCTATTTGGTATTGTTCATCTGCCATTGGAACCAATTGAAAACCATTTTAAAACAAACCCATAACTTGTGCTATATTATCAAAGCATTTTGTACCAATTGTTTTTATTTTTAGAAAAGAGCTCCCCCTCAACATGTGCATCAAGCATCATTTTGTAATAGAAATAATTTTCATCTTTGAGGGTTGGCTTCACCCTAAGAGTAGTTATTTAAAGAATGTGATTTTCAAAATAGTTGCTCCCCCTCAATATGTGTATAGAAATTTGAAAAATGTTTTGCACATATTAGAAAAGATCACATTGAAATAAATTGATTACGTTTCAAATCTTTGTGGTTTAAGATAGATGCCCCTCAACATGCATGAAAATTTGAAATCGTTTGGCACATGTGGGGAGGAAAGCATGCTAAACACTAAAACCAATTTAATGTTATCATTAAATCCAATTTAAATCACAAATTCTCCCCCAAACACACTTTCCAAATCCTTGAGAGATGTGATCTCATTGATTTAAATTAAATTTGGAAGCTTTGAGGAGAATAGTGACTTGCTTTTGAAAAACTTTTAACCGATAAGGACAGATTTTCAGACTTTAAACTCCATTTATTAAACATGCAAGATTGTCTTTGAAAAACATAAATACATTAGCAAAGGTTTGAATCAACTGATAAAACATTATTCTTTTTGATTATTCAACAATAAACCTTGTTCATTTACGAAGCAATTGTTTGAAAAGTGACCTTTTTAATTCGAATAAAATCATTCTCCCCCTCAATCAATGACACAAGTTGTTGATTGAGAGATAGAGATTTTGATAGATGATAAGCACAAATGATTTACACGAATAATAGAGTACGAGGTATTTTCAAAGCAATTTAGTTTTCATTAGATGGAAAATATTTTCGAAGAATCATTAGATGAAAAATATTTGAGAAGAAAACATTTGTCCTTTAGATGACAAACATTTGTTTTAAGAATCAGAGCATGAGATTTGAAAAATAAGATAAAGTATGGCTCTGTTCTTTACTTTTAAACGTTACTGACCTGAAATGACAAGAAACCACCATTTTCTCCCCTCATTTTTATTTATTTATTTTATTTTTTAACAAAATATATGTACATTCGAAGAACATCTAAAGACCCGTGACATTCTTTGAATGTCAACACAAAGTCCGTAGATGATATCGAATAAGGAAAAACATGACCAAATAACAATATTTTTTTGGAATTTTTCAAGATTTTTCAAATTTTTATGGATTTTTTGAAATTTTATAATTTTATATTTTCTTTTGAGGGTTTTAAATTTTGTATTTTGCTTTTTGAATAAATATATACAAGAGATAGATGAATAAAGACCTTTACTCCTCGTCTTCCCTTGAAGACGCTTTGAGTGTTTCCTGTAGGCTCTTTAGACCATGTCGTGGAAGGATAAACTCAAAACGTTCTCTAGGAAGAGCTTTGGTGAAGATGTCTCTAATTGGTATTCACCTCACAAAATAGAGTTCCACCACACCTTTTCCACTTGTTCCCTGATGAAATGATGTCGAATGTCGATATGCTTTGCTCTTGAGTGTTGTACGTTGTTGCATGAGAGAGCAATAGCACTTTTATTATCACAAAGACAGAGGATTTTATTGAATTCAAAGCCATAGTCAGATTGAGATCTCATCCATAGGATTTGAGCACAACATGATGACATGGCTATGTTTTCAGCCTCTGTAGAGGAAATAGAAGTACTCATTTGCTTCTTTGAAGACCAACTCACAAGCTTATCACCCAAAAACTGAGCAACTCCTGACGTACTTCGACGTGTATCTTGACATCCTGCATGATCGCATCTCCATAGGTGTTAGTGACATAAAGTGTCCTTTGGGTACCAAAGTCCCATGTTGATGGTTCCTTGGAGATACCAAAAGACCCGTTTAACCGCTTCAAGGTGCTTTTGGTAGGCTTAGCCTGATATCTAGCACACATGCAAACAAATGGAACAAGATGTTTGGTCTTCGTCTGAGGTACATCGGGATCCAATCATACTATGATATTTCGTTTGGTCTACCATGATCCCTGAGTGGTCCTCATCCAGTTTAGCACGCTCAATCATGGGTGTCAAGGGTCACTAATCAAATTCAAATTTCTTTTAAAATCTCATTTGCATATTTAGATTGATTTATAAAAATGCCTCCGGGACTTTGTGAAATTTGTAATCCCAAGAAAAATGACATTTGTCCCATCATTCACATTTGAAATTTGGAACCCATTTCATTTAAAAAACGATCACATTCATTGGGGTCAGTCAAGGCAAAGATAATATCATCAACATATATTTGAACGTGAATTAAATGTTTGCCTGACTTTCGGGTGAACAATGTTGGATCAATCTGCTCTTTGCTGAATCCAGTAGATAGAAGAAACATAGATAGCGTATCATACCATGCCCTAGGAGCTTGTTTTAAACCATAAAGAGCCTTCTTCAAACGATAGACGTGAGTAAAATGTTCTGGATTCACAAAGCCTTCGGTTGGCCGACGATACCGACTTTTTAAGATCCGACATTTGCAAAGATAGCCGGAAGACTGACGCCTCGATGCGTACACATGAGAGCAAATGATTCTTCAAATTCAATACCTTCCTCCTGACTGTATCCTTTTGCAACCAATCTAGCCTTGTTCTTTAATACATCACCATGCTCATCAAGCTTCACTTTGAAGATCCACTTTAGAGCAATGATCATAGCACAACTGGAGCGTGTACTAATTCCCATTCATCTAGTCGATCAAACTCATGAATTTCTTCTTGCATGGCATTGAACCACTTGTCTTCATTCATAGCAGTTTTAACATCTTTTGGTTCGACCTTAGAGAGTATGGAGTTGAAGAAGCACCATAAGGCATCGGTTGCAAGTTGTTTCCGTGTTGATATTGGACGAGAGGGTTTTCCAATGATGTTGTCCAATGGATGATCATGTGTCCATTTCCTAAGGTGTTCATGTGGTTGTTGAGGAACCGGCGAGCAGAGTAGATTTCTCCTCGATGAAGATGGTTCTGATGATGATTCGGAGCAAATATGTTTTCAAAAGGTCATCTTCTGAGTAGCAAAAGGATTTTCATCATCATAATGTGCAGAAACATTTCCATTGTGTACACTTGATGATTGAGGCATTGATGATGATACCGAGTGAGCGGCGGCGCTTGACTTAGTGACATGGAAAGAGGGTTAACTTCATTGGACAGAGATAGGAGCAGCTCGATGATGGAATTGATGATTAGCAGTTGGCTCATAGTGTTCATCAAACATTGGATCAAACATCTTTCATCATCTTCGAAGGAGGTACATAAGGAGTTGCTGGTGAAGAATTGTAAACAAGAGTAGAACTGATGGGACTACATGAAGATGCGGGTCCAGAACTGGGTTGTCCTGGAGCCATTTGACCGGTCATCTCATCGAACGTAACGTGAATTGTTTCCATGATATTTCGGGTTCTCTTGTTGTAGATTCGATAACTTTTTTTCTGTTTGGTGCATATCCTACAAATACTTCAATGTCCGCTTTAGCTTTAAGTTTACCTAAATCTTGACCGTCATTAGTTGGATAACATAAAGCACCAAACACACGAAGGTATGATAGATCAGGTTTTCTATTGTGGACAAGTTCATATGGAGTCTTTCCATGAGATGTGTGGATTAGGGATTGATTTTGAGTGTAGCATGTTGTGGCAATAGCTTCAGCCCATAGAAACATTGGAACCTTTGAGTAAATCAAGCATTGTTCTGCGGCTTCCACAAGAGTTCGATTTCATCTTTCAACTACACCGTTCTGTTGAGGAGTTCGTGGAACACTTCTTTGAGGACTGATTCCATCACTTTCATAAAATTCATTGAGTTCTTTATTAACAAACTCGTTCCATTGTCTGGATCGGACATTCTAACCGTTTGTTAAGTCGATCAGCAGCTTGCTTTTAATAAGTTTGATGATGGCATCCGAGTTTCATCCTTTGTCCTCAAAAACTTAACCCAAGTGAATCAGGAGTAGTCATCAACCACAACTAACACATATTTCTTCCCATTAATCGTTTGCACTCTCATGGGTTCACATAAATCCATGTGAATGGTATGTAGAACTTCCATAACAGAATTTGTAGGTTTGGGTTTATGGGCATACTTCTTGCTTTTTCCCAATTGACATGCTGAACAAAGATGATCTTTTTCATAATTAAGTCTAGGTAGTCCTCTACTAAGTCCTTTCGGAAAGATTGTTTATGGTACCAAAGTTCAAGTGATTGAGACGGACGTGCCATAACCATGACTTTGTTTTGAAGCCTTTGACACAGGCATGGGTGAAGCTTTCATCTTGTCTTCGATAGAGATGGTGTATAGGTTTGAACCACGAGTTCCTCTGGGAAGTTCCACACCATCAAGATCTCTAACAAGCAAGTATGTTTTCGAAGGCCACTTCTAAGTCGAATCACAAAATCTGTCAAACAAAAATAGATTATGTCCAAGTCGTTCAACATAATATACCCTGGAAATCACACTATCTCCAACCACGTAATCTCCATAACCCATAATAGCACCAAAATGATCATTTCCGAATCTCATGTTCGATGAATTTACTCTCACGGTTCATGAGCCGCGACCGTCCAGTCATATGCTTGGAACAACTTGAGTCCGGTACCACGAATCGATTTGAACGATCTGTAGTTGAACACACACAAGAATGGATAACTGGATAATTGGGATCCCCATGCAAGAATGGGTTCCATTTGGTTAGTAATGTTGATTGGAACACCCATATCGAAATAGGAGCACCCACATCGAAATAGATAGCAATGGAATCATTAGAAATAGATGCTATTGTCCGATTTGACCTATTCAAAGTAAGTTCACTTCTTAAGAGAATAGTTCTACCAGTAGGCATCCATTTTCTAGTGGGCATTGTCTTAGCGATTAAGGCGAACTGATTAACCTTATAGCCAAAAGGTATCCATTGATAACCTATCTTACTAAATGTTCTTCCTGTGGGTTTCCATCGTTCTAACTTTCTTTCGCCTTTGCCTTTTAGCATTCTTAGTTTGATTTTTAGCATTAACAGTTTTAACAGTGGCTTGACAGTTTTAGACAAAACATTCACACCACAATCATGATTAGTAACAGAAACAACGCAATCATCATTACATGTTTTGCCAAAGTATCGAATTGCATAATTACAAGACGCTTAGAGCTAACACTAGAATCAACACCATTCGTTTTATTCAAATTCTCCCTAAGGTGATCTTCTACTTTCTTCCACTGAACATTCCTAGCTTGCAAGGTCCTATCATTCTTGGTATTGCCTGGAGGCTTTGACCCGCTTGCTTTAATGTCACTGATCACTCCTGTAGAGGGAATTATGGGAACATTAGTTGGTTGAGCTACTTTTTGCATTCCTGAACTAGATGTGCAAGGATCTGAACTACTAGAAGGCACCTTAGAATTCACTTTCATATTACTTGGCACAGAGTGATTTGTATGCTTGGCACTAGGCATAGAACAAGGCATCACAGTTTTACCTTTCGCACCTAAGGATTTAGGACATGTTGCAATTAAACATTCTAGCGCCTCGGAGATCGTTTGGCTGAATGCAAGAAAACCTAATTTCTATCAAGAGGCTTATTGATGAAGTCCTCTCCACAATCTCACCTGAGACATTCTAGACTATCCTTAAGGTGAGCATAATAGTTATGAAACACAAGTTCATTGTTCCTAATGCGAGGAGGAATGTATTAAAACGTACAGATATTTGCAAATCCGAGGATGACTTAGATACAACATTCTCATTAAAAGACAAGTGCAATTTCCCTTTTCCCACTTCAATTTCTTTTGTAAAGAAGTTATTTTTCGTTGTTTTTGTCCACAAAGACTTTCTATTGAATCATATAACTCTTTAAAGTGTTGTTTAACTTTTTCATTTTCTTCCGTAAAACTCTCGCTTTTGTAAACATTAACCAAGTTTTGAAGATAGCAATA
>OU343225.1:177612122-177677580 GCA_910596185.1 Chrysanthemum makinoi
TCCACAGTCCGAAGGAGGATGTTTAGTTTATAACTATAAATACCCTCTACCTCCCAAGGTAGAGGGTTGGACCTTTCTCATTCTTAATCTAACCTTCTATGTTTTCTTTCACTTTCTCTCTCTAGAAAGGATCCCACTTTCTCTCTCTAAACTCTATCTCATTCGATCCATTGTTGAGCTTATTTGTGTGTTTATGAAATCCAATATCCAAAAATTGGTATCAAGAGCCATGGTTTGATCACTCATCTTTCATGTTCTTGGATTTCTAGTGGTTTTCATAAGGTTTTTGGGTTTGAATGAGTTTAGAGTAGTTTACATCATTTGGATTATTTCTAGTGTTAAAGTTTGGATTTTGATTGTACTTTTGTGTTTAGAATCATCATATGTGTTTAGGTTTTGATTTGGAAAGCTTGAATCACTATGGTTGGGCTTGTTTTGGATTGAAAAGTGTGTTTTTGAAGTTTTTTTTGGTAGCGACTTGGTTCTCGTAGTGAATTTCATCTTAGCGACTTGCTTCAGTAAAAAGTAGCGAGTTGTAGTGCTTTTTGGTAGCGACTTGGTCCTAGCGACTTGTCTTTTGAGACAAGCCGACAAACAGTACACTTAGTGGATTCTCCACTACGGGTAGCGACTTGGTGAAGGTAGCGACTTGCTTTCAATTTTGTTAGCAACTTGTACTTGGTATTCTTAGCGACTTGGTGTTAGCGACTTGGATACTTAGCGAGTTGCTCTTTAGCGACTTGACTGTTTAGCGACTTGGTTCATAGCGACTTGTGTCTAGCGACTTGATCCACGGCGACTTGAGCCTTTAGCGAGTTGTTACTTAGCGACTTGGGGACTCTAGCGACTTGTCTTACTAGCGACTTGTTGACTTTTCCCGACAAAACTTCAAACGGCCATAACTTTTGAACCGTAACTCCGTTTTCAGCGTTCTACCCATCAAAACGACCGTGAGAACGAGGAGAATGGCACGCTGAACGAATTTTCATTCGGGGCAACCTTAGAGGCCTAAATCCGCTCTGAACAGAAGTTATTGAGGTTTTTATGTTTTCTAACCTAAATTTCTCCGTAAAAACGGGCATAAACCAATCCAAATCTCAAGCAAACAACATCTCTGCTAATCCTACAAACAATCATAAGTCCTAACACAAAATTGTCTATCATTGTGACAATCCATCAGTCATCGTAACTCGTTCCATTGGTCATTGCTTAACGGTTTGGTCTTGATTTTAGTAAAATCCCGCGAAAGATTCTATTTCTCGGTTTAAATCATAGACTTGTAAAATCCCGTAGATTCATCAACATCATGTCTTACACTCCTGATTCAGTGATTTCAGAAGTACTCAAAGTGTATTATGCTGTAGACAACTATGAGAATATTAGCTATACTGAACGGTTACAGATGATGGAATCAATCAATGATGATTTGAGTTCTTTATGCTCCGAGTCCAATGAGAAAGATTTGCACCTGTTCAGGCTACATGCCATGCAAAAGGAAAGCAACATTGAACCTTATCAACAACTTCACTCTCACCTCATGTTACTTCTACCCACATCAATGGAACGAACATGTATTGCCCTCTTCCGTCAGGACTTATCCACATTAACAGGAACTTTGTTGTTAAACCTAGAGCAATTGGAGCTACAGCTTGACAAAGAGAAGGTTCAAAAGGATAGTTCCAGTGCCGCAATTCAAGTGATCTACAAACAATTTCAGTCATTCATTAGAAGGGAATTCACATCAGATTATGATCAAGACATGACTGAAATGTCCTTCAAGAGACACACTGGAATGGAAATTAGCGTGTTCACAGAGACACTTATCCATCTCATGGATAAGGTGGAGAAGTATATTGAGGAAGTTACTCAGAAAGATGAAAAAGTAGATGAGAGTCGGGTACAGTTGTGAGATATTTGTGATAAGTCGGGTAATGTATCAGAAAGGTCAGGTGTTGTTGAATGCAGAATATCAGAAACAACAAAGAATGATGTAACCAGCTGCTCAATAACTCCTGTCACACAAGAAGTAAATGCTGTGATCAGAAAGGCGAATGAATCTCGGGCACAATCAAAAGATTGTAGTGTTGAGTTGGGTAAAACTCCAGATGTTGGATCAGTTGACACTGAATACAAAGGCTAAGAGATAGATAAGCTTGACACAGCCAGCGGTCCAGTGTCTTGTTACACATGATGTGGATGCAGATATCCGACCGATAATTGAACAAGTGTCATGTAATGAGGTACTCTTTACTGTTCAACATAGTGCATCTGATAATGTACTTAATCAAACTGATCATGATGCTGAACATGACTTTGATAAATGTTCTGCAACTGAGGCTGAGTCTGAGATTAAGTGTTTTAAAACAAAAGATATGGTTAATAAAATGGCTTTTGATGAACTTTCAAACAAATTCTCAAATCTTGAAAAACATTGCATTTCACTTGAAATTGCGATACAAAGTAAAGAAGAAAGTTTTCAACTTGACAAACCATGTAAAAATCCAGAACTTCCTGAATTCCGTGAACTTTTTGAAATTAACAATTTGGAAGATCAGCTTCAAGACAAAGACTCAACCATTTACAATCTGAAGAAACATATTTATGATATGGATGTGAAAAGTAATTTGGTTACAAGTAATTCTGATGTTAATGCTATTGATGATATTCAAATGAGAAATGATGAATTAGCGGTTTGTGTGGCTAAATTACTAATGGAAAATGAGTCATTGAGAAAGCATCACATAGAACTAAGTGACTCTGCCAAAGAAGCTAGAACTAAGTCAATGGAACATACAAACTCTTTGATAGCAAAAATTGATGAACTCAAAGCTTAACTTCAGGAAAAGAATTTCGCCATTGTTGCCTTAAAGAATGAGCTTAGAAAAACTGTAGGGAAAAGTGTGAACGCTAAGTTTACAAAACCATCAACCTTGGGGAAGCCAGTTTCTCATTCCATTAGAGACCGGTCTGTTGTTAGGCAGCCTACTGCATTTAAATCTGAAAGAACAAAATTTTCAAAAACACGGTTTGCCTCCCAAGTTGATGTGAAACAAGTTTTGTCAAAACCAGTCACTTCACCTCATATGCCTAAGAATTCACATGATATGAATGACTTGTTCAAGAACTATGATCTAGAAGAAGCTAGGAAAAAGGCACAGATTCAAAAGGATGGAATTTTAGGTGCTAGACCTAGGGTGAGGAACTCTGCGAGATTTCAAGGCACTGCTAGTAGTTTTAAACCATCACCTAGGAACACTCAACTAAAGACCAGGGATTGGTTTGAATCTAAGAATAGTTGCGTTTTGAATAAAGCTATTCCCTTAGCAGATCACTCTAAGAACTCTAGATCATTTTCTGAATCCAAACAAGCTGTTTGCTCAAATTGTCTGAAATGCATCTTTAAGGCAAATCATGATAATTGTTTTTCGAAATCCCTAAAGAAAGTAAATGCTCATACAAAGGTTCAACCTGTTAAGTCTAGGATTTGCACTAAGTCATCTACTATGCATACGAAGCAAAACAAACCAAAATCTTCGCCTAGATGGATACCAACTGCTAAATCTGTGGAAACTAGGAATAAGGATAAGTCTTCCACTATGCATAAGAAGCCTAACAATCCTAGACCTTGCCATAAGTGGATACCATCTGGTAGAATTTTTAAGGATGCTGGACTTAGGAGGATACCTACAGGAAAGATGTTTACCAATGGCAATCTCAATATTGACCGTGAAACCCCAAAGGGTTTGGATACTGATGTTACTAACCAAAATATATGCAATCAAGTTTGTAATATTAGTGCAGGTAGTCCTTACTCAGTTGCAGATACTTCGATCCTTCAATACATGGACTGGCTTAAAGTATGGATAACAAAAGGATTGATATCTCATAACTCACGGGTTCAAGTTACTCAACATTGATATTCAATCGGCTATGACGTCTGTTCACATCAGTTCAGGCCTCGTACTTCATCATTATGGCGTCTGCAGATAACACTTCAGGCCCCGTTCCTCAAAGAAAAGAAAGGTGTACGCTTCAGTGCGCTTTATCTTCAGAAGAAGAGAAATCTTCATGTTTATGACCATTCTCATCGACATTCTTCATCAACAAGCTTTATGCTTCTCCCACGCTCATTCAGTCATCAAGTGGATCTACGTTCATTGGTATACATTCTTATTCACTTGATTAATCAAAAATGGCAAACTTCATTTGCAATTTTTGAGGGGGAGAAGAGGGAGTATACTACATATTGATAGATGCTTAAGATATGGTCATACGACTCTCCAACGCCTAATGTCTTCACTCACTAAGGATAATTGGGATATACTGTTTGGGATTCATTGTTTCAAGATATGTTTGATGAATCTAAGAAGTACATCTCAGACTACTCAAGAAAACCGATCTCCAGTTATTCCTCAAGGCTTTGATAATGACTATCATAATATTGCAGTTGCACTCATGAATAATGATCCGCTCTTTGGTATTCCTTTGCCAAATCTTCACGGATTATTGTTCCTCTCGATGTGCACGCTATAAATCAACCACATGAACTTAAAGGAAAATGACTACCTCATCCGGTCGAAGACATTATTGGTGAATCTTCCAGATCAGTCTCTACATGTATACTTTTAGGAAGAATGCATTAATGTTGAGGCATCATTTGTTCCGTTTCAATCAGTGGGTGAATGTACATCTGATTGTATGTTTATTCACGTGTTGGACATTTGACACAAGTTGATTACTTCAGAGTTAATCATTTATCACTTATTTGAGATTGAAGTTGACTTTCACAAAGGCGTGTTCTTATTTGATAACTTGCTCGGGCTTAAGAATTTGAGTTGAAGACTTGGGTTATCTAGTTTCCAGCAGTCGGGGTGGATGGTTGAAGACCTGGTTAACTATCACTATTAGGAGTTACGTTGTTATACTCAGTGTCACATGCAAATGACGATGTGGATAATCTCAAGAGGTGTTAATGTCTCATACTTTGTTTGAGTAGTGAGTACTTAGAGATTTGCTTGATGCATAGATTCTCGAAACCGTTCTTCCATCATTAAGTGCAAGCTTAGAACACATGCGGAGAATTCTACTTCAGTTTTAAGTTTGGTATAACGGGTTTTCTTCATCAGTGGTCACTTCAAATTGTCTATGAATGGGTTGATAAAGATAGTCAGAGAGAGTTTCTATAGCAGTTGATTCTCACAAGATTCATTTGAGCTAACTTTTGTTCTTCTCTATGTCAAGAATATTTGGTATGAATGATGTGTTGCTGATTCTGAGGTATCAAAACCAGCAAGGGGGAAGGAGACATACATCTAAACACACAACAAGTACACGTGATGAACCTAATACTTCGTCTCTATTGAAGTGGTCCCGGGAAAGACAAATGTCATAACCGTAGAGAAACTCAGTGTTTACTCATAGCCTTTGGTGTGTTATTCCAACCATTTGGGAGGAAGTGGTCTCTGGATACTTTTGGTATGTGTTAACTCAGCTTTCAGTAGGAAGAAATATGAGAAGAATATGTGGAGCGTGAGATGATATTGCTTATCGACATCTTCTATATGATTTATGATAAAGTGCTTCCTGTTAGTGCTTCATGTACACAATGTAATGATGATTCAGATGAGATCGCAACCATCAAGGGAGAGATATGTGTACATCTGGGTCACACAACATATTCACATGATCGAGCTTAATCAGTTATTCTGGAGTTGACATCCGCAAAGAAGATCAGTGATTCAACCAGTTATTGTGATGTCATTGTCTCTTCTCTTGTTGGGTACATGTGTACGTTATGGGCTGATTGGTTATATGTTAGATAACTGGAGTGCATTTGGTGAAATGAAGGTGTTGATATATTGTTCCCCTAAATAGACAACTGGTCAATCTCGAAGAGTAAGGTGTACATCGGGGATGCACAACAGGTTCATGTGATCGGTCGTAATCAGTTAATCCGGATTTGATAACCACTGAGACGATCAATGTTTCAACTTGTTACTTCGGTGTTCTCGTGTTCTTCGGGGTGCTGAGCTTCATTCTATGAGACCGTTTTTATTCGTTTCTACTGCTTGGGGAAATGGTCTTTATTCTTAGTCTGTCGGTTTGGGGGGAAGCTACCAAAGATTCACTTTTTGAAGGCTCAAGTTCTTGCGACGATTCAAGAGCCTCAAATGCTTTGGTGGTGAAAGTTTAAGAGATGATGACTTCTATCTTCTACAAAGTGCTGAACGATTTCCTTATCTCGGTACTCGTATCATCATCTTCTTAAAACTATTTCTCTATCTTTGTAAATAATTTTAAAAAAAAAAATACAAAAATATAAAACCAACAAAATAGAAAAATATAAAATCAACAAAAGCCCATAAAAATCAGAAAATTGAAAAATACCAAAAATATGTTTTCTCAAGACATGTCTTCTGGTATCGCTAACATCTACGATCTTAGAAATGTCATTCAATAATGGCACGGGACTTTAGATGAAGTTCGAGCAGGAGGTGTACATATTTCTTTCTAAACATGTCTCAAAATATGGCTTACAGTTATTTCAGACTGTAACCCGTGCTTGAAACTATGGCTTGCTATTATTTCAGATAGCAACCCGTTTTTCAAGAAAGGAAAGTGCTGCGCTAAACCAATTTTCAAATGTTTCGAGCTCTTATCCTAAAAACAAAATGAGGAAAGTATGTCGAAGGACTGCTGTTCCTACTCAAATATTTTTCCGTCTAAAATTCTTCAGAAAAATATTTGTTTTAACAAAATGGTGGTAAATGAGTTGCTTTAAAAACAATCAGATTCAGAGTTTTTATAAAATTTGCAAACTCAATCAATGACTTCAGCGCTTTTAAAATCTTCAGAAAATGAGTCATTGATTGAGGGGAAGAATGTTTTCAAATTTATATCATCTAACGAACTTTCTTAATTATCCTATATGCTTAATTAAAAATGATGTTAACCTACGTTGAAGGACTAGGTGCCTAGGATATAATTGTTAGGTTTAAATGATTAAAGTTTGATAAACACATTATTCCCATACATTTATATGATCTGATTGATATGTTGCATTGACTTTTATTAGTCGATTGCTGTTTGGGTGATGTCGACCACCATATATTTGTATGTGTGTTCACTAACGTATGTAGGTATATTGGTATATAAGAATGTTCCCGATCCGGATCCCACTATTGATGATGATTGGATGCCGAAAGGAAAGGGCAACTATACCTTGGGTCGAAAAATGAAGAAACGGAGCTTAATTTGACTTCAATGGAGAGTTGGCATGAAATGCAACGTAAGAGGTCTCACTGCATCCACAGATGGTTTTCTTCAGCAAGTGAAGAAACGGAGCTTAATTTGACCTCAATTGGCATTAAAATGCAACGTAAGAAGTCTCACTGTATTTGCAGACGGTTTTTCTTCCAAGCCCTACAGCAACAACATCAACAGAAGCTTCTCAACCACCGAACGTATATTTTTGCAGGATAAATAGTGATAATACCATTTTTCTTAAACTTTGAAAAAATATTGTTTTTGAAAATGGAAAAATGTTGTTTTGAAAATAAATCGGATTCAAAGTGTTGAAATCAACCGGACTTTATTTTGTCAAATCTTAAGTGATTTCAAATTAAATATTTTCAAACGATATTTCATCAAAAAGTCCGTTTGTACGTTATAAAGTGGTGATCTAAAGATTTAATGTTATGTCATGGTATGATTTTTCTTTCGAATCAAGGTCTTTCAAAATGAAATTTTTTCTGTTCTTGTTTGATTGTGAAATTGTTTTATTTTACTTAAAGATCTCTTAAAACTATCATACCTGACACTAACAATCTTTAATGTCTAAATCTGTTCCTATCTGTCATCTTTCAAAATTAAATCTTGCCACTTCTTTCCCCAAATTTTTCTAAATGATTTAAATCAATTGGGATCACAAATCTCAAAAGGTTTGAAATTTTTGATCGGGGGAGAGATCGTGATTTAAATCTCAAATCTGTTTTAATGGAATCGGTTTTAGTCCTTTAAAGGCACTCCTGCCTCCATGTGCCAAACGATTTCAAATATACAATGCACATGTTGAGGAGGAGGATTTATCCAAAAACAAGATGAGTATTTAAACCTGGCCACATATTCTCTCATGTTTTCTAAACCTTATTAAATCACTTGGGATCCAAAATCTCAAAGGGTTTGATATTTTTGATCGGGGGAGAATTTGTGATTTAATAATGAAATTTGATAAATGATGATCGATTTGATTCAAAAAGTGCAGGCTGCTCTCTCATATGTGCTAAACACTTTCGAATCTCGAAGCATATATTGAGGGGGAGCATTTCAAAAGAAAATAAACTTTCAAGGTACAAAGATTGCTATGTTTCAACATACGTACCTTGATTGATTTTCTAAATGGTTTCTTAATGGCAGTGTAATCGTGGAAGTGCTTCAAAAGAACTCTTTCCTCTATGTGATAAAATGATTTAAAATATCCTATGCACATATTGAGGGGGAGAATTTACCAAAGAAAATCAAATGGCTTTTTCCATGGAAATTGTGATCTAGAAATTATTTCAAAGAACTCTTGCCTCCATGTGCTAAACAATTTATAAAATCATATGCACATGTTGAGGGGGAGCTTTTCTAAATGATCAAAACTATTAAGGTACAAAATGCTTTGATATCGTATCAAAAGTACCTTGATTGTTTTTCCAAATGATTTTTCAATTGGTTTCAAGGAAGAATGAACTATACCAAAAGACCGACCATGTTACGTTATGTATGGAGTTATAAGGATGGTGAGGTTAGGTATTAGTTCCCACGATCCGCCAGAACCGGAGGGATCTACCCAGGGACAATCCACTAGATAGTGTAGAGTCCTTAGGTATGATGAAAAAAGGAGAAAAATGAGAAATGAGAAGAGTGCGGACTGAGACAGAGCTAGTACAGGAATAAACCCAACAAGGTTCTAGTTTGAAGTCTCGGTAAGCACTGAAGGGGTTGAAGAATGAAAAAGAAATGAATATGAAAAGGGTGAAAAGAAATAGCCCTCCAATAATTCAACCTTAGGGCAGAAATCGGGTTCAATACATATGGTACTGGTGTTTACTAAGGTAACACTAGTATTGAAGACAAGACGTCATGGACCCAGTGACGCACTGCACTAAACTTCACAAGCTACTCAAGTTCTTCTTAAAAGGACTTGTTTCATTCTCACGGGGAACCTAATAATCTATCAACTTTCTCTTAGAGATTGTTGATATTGAAGAAGGAGACCCTCTCCCTAGTCTCCGGCATAGGAACCAAATGTGCACAATTGAGTCTAGAGCCAAGAGACCATCCACAATATCTCATTAGGACACAAAGTTAATGAAGACTTGCTGTTTCACACAATGTGGAAAGTAAGAATATATTAAGAGTCCTACGCATTATCCTTGTGGTATTGCCAGCACATCCGAGTGATATGTAAAAGTATTCATGATGAAGATGGAAAGCCTTCTAGAGCCAACATCAAACAAGCTCTTGGTAGGTGGCATGTGAGATCTTTTCTAAAGATCAAACTTGTCACAACTGGATAGAAACGATGAGGCGATTCACTCGTAAATCAACCTTGGTCCAGGAAAAGGATTGACGGATACCTTTGAAAAACCGGTCGTTGTGCTCAAAAACTCTTTTCTCTAGCACTTCGACTGTGTATTATGTTTTCAAAATAAAAGGGTATTTATGATTGAAAATTGATTTCTTCTTCTAAACCTTCGTCGTATTGAAAAACTCTTTATCTTAAGCAATACGCGATTGTTTTCAAATCATTTTCTATCAATCAGTGAATCTCAATTCGCTGGTTCACTCACTCCGTGTTGTCTTCTTTGAGACGTTCCGGTTTGAGAACAGCTAGAACAGCTGCGAAACCCTGTCAAGGAGATTCTTAGGAATCCTACCTGATCACAGGCAGTACTTGTACTGATCAACGGGGAACCGTGGGCCGTGTACCTCAATTCAACGAAAGTGATCAAAGACACTTTCGTGTGTTTTATTGCTAACTGTTGTTTGCAAGTACATTTGGACGGTTGTAGTTGATCAGAATTGAGGAGTCAATCCAAAGCCGCATGCTCACAGCATCCACACTTAATTGAAGACATCATGACAAGTGCCTATCTACATAACCTGGCTCAGATATTTTTATATTATGCTTCTGCTACGCTGCTGCAAATATCTTAAACCAGTATAGCTTTTGCTACTCTGATAAAAAGATGTCATGATCCAAAAGGTGTGAGCATGTCGGTCTGAAAGTCACAACTTCACATGATGGCAACACAATAAAGGGTGATCCAGAGATTTACTATGGCTTATGATCTTAATTAAAGCTCGAAGATCATCAAAGATGTGGATCAGTATAAAGGCCTCCACTTAAAGTACAAAGTTATCGGACTTTAAAGAATCACTGCTAAAGCACAAAGATGCAGATGTTGAAGAATTAATGTCTACGAGCTCAAGACTAAAGATTAAATAGAATGCTAGGATTCGAAATGTAAAACATAGGGTGACCTCCCTTAGGGGGAGATTGTTAGGAATTAGAAATTCCATAGTGAAGAGTCGGTCACCCCAAATATAATCTAGCATAAGTTAGCTCGTAGACATATCGTTATTTACTGTTTTATTAGTTAGTTATTTAGTTTAGAGCAACACCGTGGAGGAAGGACGGGTCTTTACCCACTGTATGCCTGATCCACAGTCCGAAGGAGGACATTTAGTTTGTAACTATAAATACCCTCTACCTCCCAAGGTAGAGGGTTGGACCTTTCTCATTCTTAATCTAACCTTCTATGTTTTCTTTCACTTTCTCTCTCTAGAAAGGATCCCACTTTCTCTCTCTAAACTCTATCTCATTCGATCCATTGTTGAGCTTATTTGTGTGTTTATGAAATCCAATATCCAACAATTACTTTTGCCCATGAGTCCTAATCATCCCAACACTGTGTACAAAAGATATGACTTGACTTAGCAACCATGCAAGTAACTAGATAATTGAACTAAGGGTTTAGTAATGCTAATAATAATGCACTAAAGGTAAGTGCATACAAGGTAGGCTAAGGCGATTTGGGTGTACATTTGGAGGTGGATTATAAACAATGCTCTTCATTGATATTTCGGAAAACCGAAACATCACGAGAACCGCGGAAAGGATAGGCTCTGAGGGGTTAACTAGGGGTATCGTGTACTAAAGATGAGTACATCGCAAGGGTGTGGGGTAATTACTCAACCGATGTGAAAGAAGTAATTATAATACAAGTTTCAAACAAGGGTTATCCTAATGCCTCTTATCATTTAGTTATTCCTAACTACACAAGTGTACTCTCACTAGCGATCTCGGAATGCATCACAAACTAAGTTCTAGAATCTATTATACTACCGGTACACTCTCTAAGCATTAAAGGTGAATGCTTTTATTCCTAAAGATCTAGAGGCGAACCTCAAATTTTTGGGGTGGAATTTCAGTGGTGAACGGTTTTTGTGCTAGTCATATAACTCCTATCCATGAGACGTTTTATTAAGACTAAAGTTTTAACTCGTACATGTCATAAAAAAATTTAAATTTAGTGCTAAAATTGCCCTAACAAATATTTCTCATAGTTTATTACACAAATGACCAAGGACAAGGCAAATAATCAAGGATAAGCATAGTTTCTTAGTTCCCGTTTTATTTTCCCTCCCAACACTTAAACTGAACATTGTCCCCAATGTTCCCCGAAAGTATCAAAGTTATGATAAATGAAGGTAATTAAAAGAGAAAGAAACTAGTACTCCCCTGATTAGCTCGGTAGGATCTGTGTGAAGTAGTGATTAAATTCTTTCCCAAGAAAAATGTATACGTGATAAGCTCCATCCAATGTTGAGTGATGAGTATGTAAATACTCATCATTTTTGGTCAAATCGGAACTGCAAAACGTTTAAAAATGCTCAGAAATGCATCAAAATACTGAAAATATCTCAAAATTGCATTTTATATGTTTCAGATGCAAAATGTTCAAAATCAGATGAAAAACGAGCAAAGTTTGCATAATTGGCAGTTTCAGTCCCCCGACTTTCAGAAAATGGCAAAATCAGTCCCTAGGCACTTATTTTATAAGAAAAATCACCAAAGGTCCTTTTTAAATCATAAGTTGTCAAATTTAGTCCTTTGGTGAAAAGTTCCAAAAGTTTTGAGAAATTTCAGTTTTGGTCCCTGGATTTTTAAAATGGTCATATTTAATCCTTGGAATTTCAAAAGTGTCAAAATTAGCCTTGGTCTATTAAAGATTGGCAAGACCAACCCTTGGACTACATCTTCATAAATTACAGTTTGGTCCCTGGAATTTCAAACTTTACACCTTTGGTCCTTGTGTTATTTATATCCCAAATATAAACCGGATCCTATATAAACCCAAGCCCAAATAAAAAACCCTTGGCCCAAATCTTTTACCCGGTCCAAACCCGAACCCAAATACCCACGTTTAAAATAATATTACCCGCCCCCTTTTCCTGTCTTCCCCGACACCCTTGTCTGCAACCAGCCACCAACACAACACCACCTCTAACTCCACACTTTGTCCCCCTACTCCACATTTTGTTCCCCCCCTCCTCACCTAACAGCCAAATGCATTAAATGCAACCTTTTCCCTGTCTAAGTTTTCAAGACCAGTTTTGGCGCCAAAATGCATAAACGGCCAAGATTGCTCTAAACTCATCCAAGGGTCCTGAAAATTGCTGGGATATGCTCAGAAAGAGGAGAGAAGGAGATGGGAGTATAAAAAGAAGGAAGAAGAAGGAAGAAAGAGAGTAGTTAGTTTATTTTCTAAAAATGTATGTCGTTTTCATTTCTTAAGTCTTAAAATAGATTAAGAGTTGTTATTTCAAGTTTCCTTGTATCAAATTACAGTGTTTAAGTGTATTGCAACTAAATTCAAGCATCAATTTCAGTTAATGTTACAATTTCAAATTTTTATGCATTGTTGCAATTCTCAATTTTTAAACTCTTGTGAACAAGCTTCCATTAACTTATTTCTTAGCTCAAACATGCTCATTCAAGCTTACTAAAGCTTTCTGTGAGCTCACATTGCAATTTCAAGCAATATTGGACTTTGGTCAATATAAGTCAAACTGGGAGCAAAGTTGATGCAGAAATGGTAAATGGTGATGCAGACATGGAAATGGGTGGGTTTTGAGTTCAATGGGTTGGTTTTGATAGGCTAGTGGCTCTGGTTTCAATGGTGGCAAGCCATAGTGGCTGGGACATTTGTAAGTTAATTCCAAGTTTCATGGCATAATCAGTGTTTGTAGTTACCAGTAGTTAAAACCTGTTTAAATAGTAGTATTTAGGTCATCTAATCTTAGTTTGATCATTTAAATAAGTTGGTTCAGTGATTAGATCAGTTTTAGTTGCAAATCATTTGTTTAAAGGGGTGTTTGGATTTATAGCTTAAAATGTGTTTGAGGTGTATCCAGTGATAACTTCTTATTGTTTTATGTTTGTTAAGCTCATTTGAGCTCATATCAGTCAATAACTTGTGTCTGCAAACTCTGAAAGTCAACATTTCACAAATCTGTCTCAACTGCCTCACTGTTGTGATTTTGGATTTGCAAACTCTTGATTTGTGTTTAGAAGTCTTAGACATTGCTTGCATTGTACTTGTTCCATCATATTACATCAATATCAGTCATAAAATTGGAATCAAAGTTCACATTAGTCAAACTTTTCTCAACTGCTTCAAAAGTCAAAAGTGCAAAAGGTCATTTTGGGCTCAACTGGTGAGATTTATCTTGAGTTCATTTCTGGGACATAATCAGTGAGAGTTGGTATTTCATAAACTTCAGCTGGTCTAAAATCTTATTCCCATTTTTGTTGATTTTTGTCAAATTTTTATAAGCTTCAAATAAGCTTGTGAAGTAGGTCCTAGTTGCCCTGCTCACAAGTCTCAGCTCAAACTGAGTTTTTCTCAGTTTTGTGCAGGATTGCACAAGGCTCATAAGAGCCTCCCAAAGTCTGGTCTTTGGGTTATAAGTAGCTACCTAGGTCTAGTTTAGGTCTCAATATTTGGATTTTGATTTTTAGCTTATTTGAGTGCTTATTCTGTGGCTACAACTGAACACCTAAAAACTGTTTTAGCACATTAGTCAAATTCATCAAATCTGTGTAGATTGCTATTCAGAAGATAAGTGTTGTTGTTTTTAGTTCATTTAGAGTAACTTTAGCATATTGTAGCTTCTGTAAACAGTTGGTGGCTTATTGTGGTGTTTGGCTTATTCAAAGTGCTTACTTATAAGCACTTCCAATAGCAGTTGCATATTCCTCCACACAAGCACCTGTTTTTCCATTTTTCCTAGATTCCTAATATAATTTTAGAGTTTTCCTGAAATTTTCAGATTTTTCCAAGTCAGTTTGCTATTTTTCTTAATTTAAATTAGTTTTTAAGCATTTTTAATTAGGATTTAATACAATTAATTAAGAAAAGTTTCAAAAAAATAATTTTTCAATTTTATTAAGTTAAGATAAATATAAAAAGCCAAAAAGTATTTTTCTAGATTTTTCTTAGTTAAATTTGTATTTTTAAATAATTTAATTAGTTTTTAATAGTTTTTAATTCCTAGAAAATACAAAAATATTCAGAAAAATACAAAAATAGTTTTGAAAATTCTCTTTTGTTATTTTAGACTTTTCCAAGTCATAATTTTATTTTTCTAGTTTTATTTCCTATTTTCTTGTATTTTAGGTTAATATTAAATAGTTAAAAATAGTTTTTAATTAATAATAATTAGATAATTAGTAATAAAAATAATTTTCTTTTTTCTATAAATTTTCTTTTATCAGTAGGTTTGTAAAAATGTCATTTTCATATTTTTAGGATTTATATTGTGTAAGTTTCACATTTTCATTTGTACGTTACGTAGTTTTTAATTCAGTTTTATATAAACATAAAATCAAAAACATCATTTTGCAAATAGTGATAGCGTTTATTTAATAGATTTTATCTTATTAAATTTCTTTAATTTGTAATTAAGCCTCTGTAATTTGTTTGCTTTTTCTTTAGTTCTAATATTCACAAATCCTTTTTCTTATCAAATCTCTCGATCACTATTCGTTGGGTGATCCATTGCATAGCTCGCTGGGACATAACGACCCGGGGAAACACTATACTCTCCAGATCTTCATTGAGTTCGTTTCTGAACCGTTTTAAGTTTCTTACGGTCGGCCATTCACAAGTGGCCGGCTTGAGTGAGAAAACTTGACGGTTTGGCGCGGATCAAATTTTTGGCGCCAGCTGCCGATTTGTGCTGATTATCCTCCGTTTAGCAGATTAGTAGTTTGAATATTCACTCTTTGTTCATATCATCCATCTCATCTATATATATATATCCATATTTTCTTATAAAAAATCCAAAAACCCAAAAACAGCTAAAAACGTATAAAACACAAAAATATTTTGCTTTTGTTTCTATATATGTATCAAATATAAAAATACAAAAAGATTTGTCGTTTTCTTTAATAATAACAACTTAAAAGATTACCACCGCAAACCAAGGCAGTGTACTACCTAACTGGGGGTACGACCATAATAAGTTCTCGAACTAAAGATTTAAAACTTACCTTTGTGTCCTTGTGATTGGTGTACCTTTTTCAAAGAAGCCATTCATCTTGTGATTATTGGTTCAAGTTCACTGTTGTTTTGCCTCGAGTTTGTTTTAATTGATTTTGTTGTTATATATACTTGTCAGAACCTGAAAACCCATAAAGATTCCTCTCACCCCAATTTTTAAAATATCTTCATAATTCCATTTCTCTCCTTAACTCTGAGGTCTCTTAGAGTTAACTCTAGTGTATGCGCACTCGCTCTTCTAGATCTGTAAGCCCATTTCGTGAGCTTGTCAAGATTCCAAGAAGGCGTGTCCGTAGACTTTCTGCTCCATCAGTCGGATCTGAGATCCGGACTGCTCACACTACTTCAGTTACCATGGCGGGAGAACGCCCTATGTGTGAGCTTCTCCAAGCACCCATCGACGGGTATGGAGATGCTATTGTTGTACCAGCCATTGTGGCTAAAAACTTTGAACTCAAGACCGGGTTACTGAACCTTGTAACCTCAAATCAATTCTACGGTTTTGAGCGGGATGATCCTCATGCTCATATTCGATGGTTTAACAAGATTGCATCTACCATCAAATACAAGAATGTCCCTATAGATACTGTCAAGCTTCTTCGTTCCCATTTTCTTGAGGGCAAGCCCGATTTTGGCTTGAAAACAACCCCCTCAGTCAATTGAGACATGGGAAGATCTGGTGAAGAAATTTGTGAATGAATTCTATCCACCTTCCAAAACCACGAGTCTAAAAAATGAAATCATCAAATTCACTCAAAAGTTTGATGAACCCTTCATGAATCGTGGGGATCGTTTCAAGGAATTGCTTCGCAAATGTCCTCACCACGGTTTCTCCGAGGTGATGCAACTCGATACTTTCTACAATGGAGTGAGTCAATCTGATCAAGATTCTATCAATTCCTCCGCGGGGGATTTCCTAAGCGTCAAAGAAGCTTTAGCGATCATTGAAAACAAGTCTAAAGTCCGCACTGCACGAAGCACGCCGGTTGTTTCCCAAGTCAGTGTTGGTCCCTCTTCTTTCATCGCTCCGTGAGTCAATCTAGCACCGATGCTAAGATTGACAAACTCACGGAAGCTATCCACGCTTTGGTTCTCTCCAACAACGAAGAGTCTCTTTTCCACAAACTTCACCTCCTGCTGAAGTTAAAAAAGTGGAAGTCTGTGTTACTTGTGGTGGCCCCCATGCTTATTACAATTGTATGGCCACCGATGGTAACCCTTTTGAAGCTAATGCTGTGGGCGAGATTTCTAATCAAGGAGGCAACCAATATCGTGCTCCTATAGACCGAACCACCCGTCCTATACCACTACCCGGACCTCCCGGTTTCAACCAAAACCGTAATCAAAATCAAAATAGACCAAACCAAGGTTTTCAAAACCAAGGTAATTTCAGTCCAAACAACGGTTTTCAAAATCAGAATCAAAATTTCCAACACCAAGGAAATTTCAATAGAAACCCAGGTCAGGGAAATTTCAACCAAGGGTACTTTCATGGCAATAATCAAAGGAATTTTCAAAATCAAGGCCCTAATCCAAACAATAGAGGCCAGAATTTTCCTGTGCAAAATCAAGCCATTGCTCCAACTGGACCATCGCTCATCGATGAGTTGTTGAAACAATTCATGAAATCCCAAGAGGAAATGAATAGGTTGTTGGTTAGCCGAGATTGCGACATTAAGAAGTCTTTAAATGATCGACCCTCGGGCTCAGGTACTTTACCTAGCAACACGATCGCTAATCCGAGGGCGATGCAAAGGCGATCACAACCAGAAGTGGTGCTTCATATCATGGACCCGCTACTCCTACTACCTCTTCTTTCTCCCCGAAGGTAGTGGAAAGTGAACACGAGGCAACAAAGGACCAAGTGCAACCTACTAGCTCACAAAGTACACACATGTCCATCCTCGGGTTGTCCCGAACCCAAAACCAAACTGAGTTGTTTTGAACCTCCGGTTGATAACCCTAAATCCAAAACTTCTATTCCTTACCCCTCACGTTTACATGAGCAAAAGCTCCGCGAAAAAGCCAGTCATCAAATGGAAAAATTCTTTCAAATTTTCCAAGAACTTCATTTTGACATAAGCTTTGCGGATGCTATCATGTTGATGCCCAAGTTTGCATCGACTCTCAAACACATGTTGAGCAATAAGGAAAAGCTGTTTCAAATGGCTAAAACTCCTTTGAACGAGAACTGCTCAGCAGTCTTGTTAAAGAAGCTTCCCGAGAAGCTAGGAGATCCCGGAAAATTTCTTCTTCCTTGTGTTTTTCCTGGGATGATTGAATGCTTTGCCCTTGCCGATCTTGGTGCAAGCATCAATCTGATGCCTTATTCAGTGTGGAAGAAACTTTCTCTTCCGGAACTTATTCCTACCTGCATGACTCTTGAGCTTGTAGACCGTTCTATATCGCGTCCTCTTGGCATCGCCGAGAATGTATTCGTGAAAGTAGGAAAGTTCCATTTTCCAGCTGACTTTGTGGTAGTTGATTTCGATGCTCGATCCTGGGTTCCTCTCATTGTTGGACGAGGATTCCCGAGAACGGGCCGTGCTCTCATTGATGTATTTGAGCAAGAAATCACATTACATGTGGGTAATGAAGTCATTTACCTTTAACCTCGATCAAACTTCGAGGTACTCCTCAAATTATGATACTGAGTCAATTAATCGAGTCGATTTAATTGATATTGCTTCAAAGGAGTACTCTCAAGAGTTTCTTGGTTATCTTCATAATTCTGTGGGTGGGGATTCCACCACATTTTCTCAACCTATCATTGCCGACTCTTCCCCCTCTCTCACTCCGTTTGAGGGAGGTGACTTCCTTCTGGAAGAGATCGATGAATTTCTTGCTACTGATGAATCAATTCCGCCTGGAATTGATGGTGTGTATGATTCGGAGGGGATATTCTTTATCTTGAGCAATTGCTTAATGAAGATCCATTACCTTCGCCCTCCTCGAAAGAAATCACAATTGAGGAAATCAAATCAGTACAAACTTCTACTGAAGAATTTCCGAGGTTGAACTTAAGGACCTACCTCCTCATCTCGAGTATGCATTCTTGGAGGGTAATGATAAATTACCCGTCATAATTGCTAAAGACTTGGCTGAGGACGAGAAAACTGCTCTCATAAAGGTCTTGAAGTCACACAAACAAGCAATTGCTTGGAAACTCTCCGACATTAAGGGTATCAACCCTGAATTTTGTACCCACAAAATCTTAATGGAGGATGACTTCAAACCACCAGTCCAACATCAGAGAAGGGTGAATCCTAAGATTCACGAGGTTATCAAACAAGAGGTTCTCAAACTTCTTGATGCCGGTGTAATTTACCCGATCTCTCGATAGTCCTTGGTTAGCCCAATTCATTGCGTTCCAAAAAGGGTGGCATAACTGTTGTCACGAATGAAGAAAACGAGTTAATTCCTACTCGATTGGTTACGGGATGGCGTGTGTGCATTGACTATCGAAAGTTAAACGAAGCCACCCGTAAAGACCATTTTCCTCTACCCTTCATGGACCAAATGCATGAGAGATTAGCAGGAACGAATACTATTGTTTCCTTGATGGTTTCTCGGGTTACTTTCAGATCCCCATTGATCCGCTGGATCAAGAAAAAACCACATTCACCTGCCCATACGGGACGTTTGCCTACAGACGTATGCCTTTTGGCTTATGTAACGCTCCTGGCACGTTCCAAAGATGTATGATGGCAATTTTCCATGACATGATCGGGGAAACTATGGATGTGTTTATCGATGACTTCTCGGTCATTGTGGACTCGTTTCATACATGTCTCTCCCATTTAGACAAAATGTTAAAAAGGTGCGAAGACACCAATCTATGTCTGAATTGGGAGAAGAGCCACTTTATGGTCAAAGAAGGCATAGTCCTTGGCCATAAGATTTCAAAAAATGGGATTGAGGTAGATAGAGCAAAAGTTGATGTTATTGCTAAACTGCCTCATCCTACTACCGTCAAAGGTATTAGGAGTTTTCTGGGTCATGCCGGGTTTTATCGAAGATTCATACAAGATTTCTCTAAAATCGCTAGGCCTATGACCCATTTTCTCGAAAAAGATGCTCCTTTTATCTTTTCTCCTGAGTGCATCGAAGCTTTTGAAACACTAAAGAAAAAGCTTACGGAAGCACCCATTCTAGTTGCCCCGACTGGGATTTACCCTTCGAGCTCATGTGCGATGCAAGTGATTTTGCTATCGGTGCAGTCTTGGGGCAACATAAAACCAAGCATTTTCACCGATCCACTACGCAAGTAAAACTATGACTGAAGCTCAAACCCATTACACCACTACAAAAAAAGAATTATTAGCTGTGGTGTATGCGTTTGAGAAGTTTCGCCATACCTTATCTTGACCAAATGCGTGGTGTATACGGATCACTCGGCTCTCAAATATCTCTTTGCAAAACAAGATGCAAAGCCGAGATTGCTCCGTTGGGTTCTCCTCCTACAAGAATTCGATATCATTATACGTGATAAAAAGGAGAGAACACTGGCTGCGATCATCTGTCCCGATTAGAGAACCCTCACCAAATGTGTTCGAGAAAAGGAAATAAATGAAACATTTCCTCTCGAAACACTCAATGTGGTTTCTTTTCGTGGAGACTCTTCTACCCCATGGTTTGCCGACTTTGCAAATTACCATGCGGGTAACTTTGTGGTGAAAGGGATGTCGTCCCAACAGAAAAACAAATTCTTTAAAGATGTGAAACATTATTTCTGGGACGACCCCTACTTGTTTAAAATTTGTGCGGATCAAGTCATCCGGCGATGTGTGTGTGGTCAGGAAGCCAATGACATTCTCAAGGCTTGCCATTCGGACCTCTTGGGGACATCATAGCCCCAACTACACCGCCAAGAAGGTGTTTGATTCCGAATTCTATTGGCCCACGATTTACAAGGATGCCCATGAATTGTCAAAACTCGGACGCTTGTCAACGTCACGGGAATATCTCACAAAGAAATGAAATGCCGCAAAACGCCATTCAAGTGTGTGAGATTTTTGACATCTGGGGCATCGACTTTATGGGGCCATTTCCTTCTTCTCGCGGTAATAAGTACATACTCGTGGCCGTTGACTACTTGTCAAAATGGGTTGAAGCTAAAGCTTTGCCTACCAACGATGCCCGAGTTGTTGTGAAATTCTTAAAATCTCTCTTTGCTAGGTTTGGAACTCCACGAGCCATAATCAGTGATCGTGGTACGCATTTTTGCAATGACCAGTTTGATAGAGTCATGCAAAAGTATGGTGTAACTCACCGTCTCTCTACTGCGTATCACCCCCAAACAAGTGGGCAAGTGGAAGTTTCTAACCGGGGGATAAAAAGAATTCTTGAGAGGACGGTCGGCGAAAACCGTGCCTCTTGGTCGGATAAGCTAGATGACGCACTCTGGGCCTTCCGTACAGCTTATAAAATACCCATCGGGTGCACTCCATACAAGCTTGTGTACGGGAAGGCGTGTCATCTACGGTTGAGCTTCGAGCACAAGGCATATGGGCCTTGAAGCATGCTAACTTTGATATTGAGCGGTGATCATCGGAAAGTTCAAATGAATGAATTAAATGAACTCCGTGATCAAGCCTACGAGAACTCTTTGATCTATAAACAAAAGACAAAGAAGATTCATGACTTCAAAATCAAAAACCGCGTTTTCAACGTCGGTGATCGAGTCCTTCTTTTCAACTCTAGATTGAAGATTTTCTCGGGAAAATTAAAATCCCGCCGGTTCGGTCCATTTACTATCGCTAAGGTTTATCCTTATGGTACCATTGAGTTATCTCAACCCGATGGTCCTAATTTTAAAGTGAATGGTCATCGAGTGAAGCATTACTTTGGAGAGGACATCCCATCCATGGTTGTCCCGGACTTACAAACTTTCCCCATGAACCAATGAATGCGGGGATCGAGTCAAGCTAGCGACTCGGTAATCAAATACAGTAGCATGCCATATGGGTTTTCACCCATATTTCTGATTTCTTTCTATCTTTCTACCACCCTAGTGTGGGGGGTTGCCCCACATGTTGTGTATATAAGTCTTCTAAAAAAAAAAAAAAAAAAAAAAAAATCTTTCTAAATAATGGCCGTAGTATTTCCCTTTTACGTTCTTAGTTTCGGCATAACCGCCGGTACTTTGAATATTGAGGGCAATATTCATTTCTAAGTGTGGGGGAATTCTCACGAATTTTATCATGTAATTATACCGCCTAATTCCCCCGTTTTTGGCCAAAATTTTTTCTGGAGTAAGTGTTTTGCACTTACTCAATTGGTTATCAGTCCGCCTTGTCTAAAAAATAAAAGGATTGGCTAATCCAGGAGCAAACGGCTCTTGGTAAAGATATCTCAAATCCGTTGACGGCTTGCAATTTGCCCAAAATTGTATGGTATTCAGCTCACCATATCTTTAATTAGTGAAGAGTTGGCTAGCCCGGAAGTTTATGGCTTGTGGTAAAGGCAGTTGGAAAACCATAATTGGTAATCGACTCACCAAAGATAATATTGATAATTTATCTAAGAGTTAGCTAGTCCAAGCAAAGCGGCTTCGGTAAAGACAAATCAAATCCGTTGGAAGTCGGTGGTTTGCTCAAAATCACATGGTTATCGGTGTACCATGGTTCTTACTTGAACTAAAACATTTGGCTACTCGAGAAGTAATGGCTTTTGGTAAAGAGATGAAATCCATTAGTTTTTCTCAAAAGATTGCTAGGGACTAGCAATAGTTTAGTGTGGGGATTGATGAGTATGTAAATACTCATCATTTTTGGTCAAATCGGGCGCAAAACGTTTAAAAATGCTCAGAAATGCATCAAAATACTGAAAATATCTCAAAATTGCATTATATATGTTTCAGATGCAAAATGTTCAAAATCAGATGAAAAACAAGCAAAGTTTGCATAATTGGCGCTTCAGTCCCGACTTTCAGAAAATGGCAAAATCAGTCCCTAGGCACTTATTTTATAAGAAAAATCACCAAAGGTCCTTTTTAAATCATAAGTTGTCAAATTTAGTCCTTTGGTGAAAAGTTCCAAAAGTTTTGAGAAATTTCGGTTTGGTCCCTGGATTTTAAAATGGTCATATTTAATCCTTGGAATTTCAAAAGTGTCAAAATTAGCCTTGGTCTATTAAAGATTGGCAAGACCAACCCTTGGACTACATCTTCATAAATTACAGTTTGGTCCCTGGAATTTCAAACTTTACACCTTTGGTCCTTGTGTTATTTATATCCCAAATATAAACCGGATCCTATATAAACCCAAGCCCAAATAAAAAACCCTTGGCCCAAATCTTTTACCCGGTCCAAACCCGAACCCAAATACCCACGTTTAAAATAATATTACCCGTCCCCCTTTTCCTGTCTTCCCCGACACCCTTGTCGACCACCAACACACACCACCTCTAACTCCACACTTTGTCCCCCTACTCATTTTGTTCCCCTCCTCACCTAACGACCAAATGCATTAAATGCAACCTTTTCCCTGTCTAAGTTTTCAAGACCAGTTTTGGCGCCAAAATGCATAAACGGCCAAGATTGCTCTAAACTCATCCAAGGGTCCTGAAAATTGCTGGGATATGCTCAGAAAGAGGAGAGAAGGAGATGGGAGTATAAAAAGAAGGAAGAAGAAGGAAGAAAGAGAGTAGTTAGTTTATTTTCTAAAAATGTATGTCGTTTTCATTTCTTAAGTCTTAAAATAGATTAAGAGTTGTTATTTCAAGTTTCCTTGTATCAAATTACAGTGTTTAAGTGTATTGCAACTAAATTCAAGCATCAATTTCAGTTAATGTTACAATTTCAAATTTTTATGCATTGTTGCAATTCTCAGTTTTTAAACTCTTGTGAACAAGCTTCCATTAACTTATTTCTTAGCTCAAACATGCTCATTCAAGCTTACTAAAGCTTTCTGTGAGCTCACATTGCAATTTCAAGCAATATTGGACTTTGGTCAATATAAGTCAAATTGGGAGCAAAGTTGATGCAGAAATGGTAAATGGTGATGCGATATGGAAATGGGTGGGTTTTGAGTTCAATGGGTTGGTTTTGATAGGCTAGTGGCTCTGGTTTCAATGGTGGCAAGCCATAGTGGCTGGGACATTTGTAAGTTAATTCCAAGTTTCATGGCATAATCAGTGTTTGTAGTTACCAGTAGTTAAAACCTGTTTAAATAGTAGTATTTAGGTCATCTAATCTTAGTTTGATCATTTAAATAAGTTGGTTCAGTGATTAGATCAGTTTTAGTTGCAAATCATTTGTTTAAAGGGGTGTTTGGATTTATAGCTTAAAATGTGTTTGAGGTGTATCCAGTGATAACTTCTTATTGTTTTATGTTTGTTAAGCTCATTTGAGCTCATATCAGTCAATAACTTGTGTCGCAAACTCAAAAGTCAACATTTCACAAATCTGTCTCAACTGCCTCACTGTTGTGATTTTGGATTTGCAAACTCTTGATTTGTGTTTAGAAATCTTAGGCATTGCTTGCATTGTACTTGTTCCATCATATTACATTAATATCAGTCATAAAATTGGAATCAAAGTTCACATTAGTCAAACTTTTCTCATCTGCTTCAAAAGTCAAAAGTGCAAAAGGTCATTTTGGGCTCAACTGGTGAGATTTATCTTGAGTTCATTTCTGGGACATATTCAGTGAGACTTGGTATTTCATAAACTTCAACTGGTCTAAAATCTTATTCCCATTTTTGTTGATTTTTGTCAAATTTTTATAAGCTTCAAATAAGCTTGTGAAGTAGGACCTAGTTGCCCTGCTCACAAGTCTCACTCAACTGAGTTTTTCTCAGTTTTGTGCAGGATTGCACAAGGCTCATAAGAGCCTCCCAAAGTCTGGTATTTGGGTTATAAGTAGCTACCTAGGTCTAGTTTAGGTCTCAATATTTGGATTTTGATTTTTAGTTTATTTGAGTGCTTATTCGTGGCTACAATGAACACCTAAAAACTGTTTTAGCACATTAGTCAAATTCATCAAATCTGTGTAGATTGCTATTCAGAAGATAAGTGTTGTTGTTTTTAGTTCATTTAGAGTAACTTTAGCATATTGTAGCTTCATGAAACAGTTGGTGGCTTATTGTGGTGTTTGGCTTATTCAAAGTGCTTACTTATAAGCACTTCCAATAGCGATTGCATATTCCTCCACACAAGCACCTGTTTTTCCATTTTTCCTAGATTCCTAATATAATTTTAGAGTTTTCCTGAAATTTTCAGATTTTTCCAAGTTGGTTTGCTATTTTTCTTAATTTAAATTAGTTTTTAAGCATTTTTAATTAGGATTTAATACAGATAATTAAGAAAAGGTTCAAAAAATAATTTTTCAATTTTCTTAAGTTTAGATAAATATAAAAAGCCAAAAAGTATTTTTCTAGATTTTTCTTAGTTAAATTTGTATTTTTAAATAATTTAATTAGTTTTTAATAGTTTTTAATTCCTAGAAAATACAAAAATATTCAGAAAAATACAAAAATAGTTTTGAAAATTCTCTTTTGTTATTTTAGACTTTTCCAAGTCATAATTTTATTTTTCTAGTTTTATTTCCTATTTTCTTGTATTTTAGGTTAATATTAAATAGTTAAAAATAGTTTTTAATTAATAATAATTAGATAATTAGTAATAAAAATAATTTTCTTTTTCTATAAATTTTCTTTTATCAGTAGGTTTGTAAAAATGTCATTTTCATATTTTTAGGATTTATATTGTGTAAGTTTCACATTTTCATTTGTACGTTACGTAGTTTTTAATTCAGTTTTATATAAACATAAAATCAAAAACATCATTTTGCAAATAGTGATAGCGTTTATTTAATAGATTTTATCTTATTAAATTTCTTTAATTTGTAATTAAGCCTCTGTAATTTGTTTGCTTTTTCTTTAGTTCTAATATTCACAAATCCTTTTTCTGTTCAAATCTCTCGATCACTATTCGTTGGGTGATCCATTGCATAGCTTCATTTGGGACATAACGACCGGGAAACACTATACTCTCGGATCTTCATTGAGTTCGTTTCTGAACCGTTTTAAGTTTCTTACGGTCGGCCATTCACAAGTGGCCGGCTTGAGTGAGAAAACTTGACGGTTTGGCACGGATCATTGAGTTTCTTCTTCTTGCCAAATATAACCTGCACACTTTAAGAAAATAGATGAAACCTTCGCGTAAAATCAGCAGTAAAACTATATATGACATAACTACACTAGGATATAATGCTTGTGGAATAGATGTTTGCATATTTTATGGAAAATTAAGACCTGAGAATTTCCAAAATTTTTTACATAGCACAGAAAATGAATTTTTTTTGATAAGCTGTTTCTGCTTGACCTGACGTCGTCAGGTTCTAATCCTGACGCCGTCAGGTTGTCATGACATAAACGGTTCTGCGTTTTCCTGGAAAAATTCTGGAAAAATTATATCTTTAGAATCTGGAAAAATTCCTGCAAAACATCCATTATGACTCGATACAAGCATTTGACTCTAACAAACACATATATACATCAATTTCGCTAGTTGTAATTCTCATGTTCACGTTCTTTTAAAAACGTATGTAATCTTCCCTACACTTATCTTTTTATAAAATACCTTTATATATAATTAAGACGAGGTTAAAGACAAAATAAAGCATTTTAACATAATCAAACATGAGAATAAACAACAATGAAAAAGATATATGACACACAAACAAGCAAAAAATTAAGCATGGGTTTCCTCCCACGAAGCGCTTTTCTTTATTTATGAGTCTTGTAGCTAGACTCGAAGTCGTACTCCTACGTGACTTCCTTACCCTCATCTTCCTCCTTATGACGCTCTCTATTGGGGTTTTCCATGTTATAGCAATGTCTTATCGCACTCCTTTCTAAAAAGTCATCTTCCCCCCAATCGGTTCTACATTCCGGTCCTAACTTCAAACAATCCTTATAGAACCCAAATATCTTATTTATCACATAATCTACTCCTCTCCTCTTATCATCCTCATTCCTATAGTAGACCGATAGCTTAAGTTCCTTTTCATCATTGGATAGTGAAGAAAATTTCTCAATCTTAAATGGCATTTGGTAAGCTATGTCATCGGTCTCATCCTTGAATCTAACTATTCCTAACGACGGATCATAAGTCATCCCGGTGTTTTCTATGAATGGCTTTCTAAAATTACGTGGGACAAGCTAGGATCTATGGCCGTACTAATATCCTCCACAATTATGAAATATGTAAGGTACGTGAAACTACCTACATAGACGGGCAATCCCTTAACTCTACCAAGGAAATTACAACTAACTCTAGGATCATTGGGGTCTTTCCTATTTGGGATAGGTTTCTTCATCACCCATTTATAATATGTGCTAGTCATGATGTTTATTGGGGATTTGCGATCAATGTAGGCCTTTGCCACGAAAAGATGTCCTATGCAACATGGTATGTTGAGATTCCAAGGATTTCCAAAGATGATTCGAGGGCTTCTCCTAACATACATGTGACGAAGGTCGCGTACTAAGTGTGGGTGGCGTGAATAGGAAACTTATTGAAGTATTCATTACCTACTTCGTCTACTTCATTGGTTGATTCTTCCTTAGGAGTTTCACTAACCTCAAGCATAGTCTCATGGTTTGCTTCGTCACTATTCCTATTTGGTTTCACTAGAGTGATGGCATTGACGAATTGAACGTGCTTGGATGAAGAGGGATCCCTAGTCTCGAAGTACTTGCTTGGGTCCTTAATTTTTACACCGGAAGCTTCGGGAGAATGAGTCGAGATGGAATTAACCTTTTTAGTGGTCTTCCTATCACTATTGGTCATGGCTTTCTAAAGGTTATCTATCTTCCTATCCATCTCGGCTTGTTGTTGGTTAAAGCGGTCTGAAAGCTTCGCTATTTGAGCTTCTTGGGATGTAACTAGGTGTTGCAACATCCCTTCTATGTTTTGTTGGCTAGGGCCGTGGGACCATGGGGAATCATTAGAGGTGAATTCTTTGGTTTGTCCCCAATTATAGTTGGGTTTGCCCCTCCATGCTTCTTGGGCATCATTGAAAGACCTAGGTCCGAATGTTGTGGGGAATCTCCTTCCCATTCCATTTGTACGCGAGGATGCATAGTCCACGGAAGCTTGTTCGGGGAGTCTCGTGCAAGTATGAGTGTCATGGGGACCACTACATATCTCACACAAGGAAGAGACTTTGTACACTTGGTGTGAAGACTTAGGATTCCCGTAGGAGCTCATTAGGAATTTGACTTGATCTTCAAGTTCGAGCATCCTACGATTGGAAGTTTGTGAGTCAAAGGGAGGCAAGGAGATTGCCTTGACGGTTTTGGGCAACTCACGGGGGTCATTCCAACTTTCGTTGTCATAGAGGGCAAGGTCCTCTATTGTACCCTACGATTCTTCGCGGTAAGTTCACTAAGTTTGCCACCGGCCGCTTGAAAGATGGATTGCTTAGTTAAGAAGTTGACATGATCGTAAAAGATTTGGACTTGAAGCCAAAGATCAATGCTGTGATGAGGGACTTTATGGAGCAAGTCCTTGAATCGAGTCCATGCCTCGTAGAGAGATTCGCCTTGACGTTGTTGGAACATCAAAATTTCATTCCTAAGTTTGGTAGTTCTCCCCGGTGGGAAAAATTGGGCAAGGAAACGAGTGGTGAGATCATACCAACTTGATATGGATCCGACGGGAAGTCGCTCAAGCCAATTGCTAGCTTGGTCCCGTAGAGAGAATTGGAAGAGACGCAAGCACGTGGTCTCCCGTGTGGTAGCATCAAGGTCGATGGAATCAACAATTTTAAGGAATTCCTTGAGATGTTGATTAGGATCTTCGGAACGAAGTCCATGGAATGCACATCCGTTTTGCACCAACCGAATGGTGTCGGATCGCAAAGCCGTAGTTTGAGATTGATCTGGGAGCGCAATGGTGTTCCTATAGCCTTGGTGGCTTGGTCTAGAGTATTCACCAAGAGTACGGCCTCTTGGCGGGTCAATTGGTGGTGGGTCGATGGGAATTGGGTGATGAGGTGGGGGTTATCACCTTCCATAATGAAAAGTGATGGGATTACTAACAAAGTCACGAAGAAGGGGGATAGACTACAAGTAAGCAAAAAATGAGAAAAAAATCTCACTTGATAGAAATCAAGCAAGGGAACCTAAACGAGATAGAAATCTAACTAGCTATTCTATTCCCTAGCAGCGGCGCCAAAAACTTGATGCGCGTACGAAGCGCGTTCGGGGTCAAAGGAACTTCCTTTTCGTCGAGCAAGTTTTTCAACACCCTAGGCAGTGAACCTAATCGTAGTGTAGTATTGGGTAAGCCTTGGGGATTTATATCGTTCTCTAGGGGAGTAGGAATGCTAGCAAGAAGTATATTACGCTAAGGTGGGGTTAAGGATAATTCTTTTTTATCTTTTATATGTTTTTTAGAAATCTAAGGGTAAATCTCGGGGCAATTGGTTTGGGGGTGGTACTTCTACTATTCTAATTATCTAATACTACGGGTAGCTATGTCTATTTGATTGTGTGCTCATATGATGATTAAAAATGTGTTTACCTAGATACTATTACTCCCTAGTTATCTTTTATTGTTGGTTGAATTGTCACGTCCTTATTCTTAACGCGTTGTGTTTTCTAAGGTCGTATGGTGTGCCTATGCCTTAATTCTTTTAGAATACCTTTAGGTTATTGCCTACGAAATCCGCTAGATTAATCATAAACTAACTTTAAGGTTATCTTTGGATGTTTAGACTATGAAATCCGCTAAGTGATTTATAAACTAATGTTCACAAAGATTACTCAAGCATTTAAACACAACGATAGCCTAGTTGCACTCCTAAGCCAATTAAAATTAAGATAAGAGACAACCAATCAATAATTAACAACTAGGTTTCATAGATCTAAGTAAACACACAAGAAATTTAGCTAGACATGTTAAACAAGCAAGCATGCACACAATAAATGGAAGACATAATGATGCTAATGGATTAAAACACTTATCTTGAAGTGTAAAATAGGGTTCGGGACCCTAAGATACTATCCAAGTCGGACTACAAACGTTTGGGGTTTTTACTCCAAAAGTCTACCTCCTTAAATGCAGAAAAATCGAATTCTATATATAGATTTACACTTGCGACGGCGTCGCCTTATAGGTGGGACACTGTCAGATCGCCGTCATTAGGGTTTTCGTCTTGGCCAAGTTATCGATGGGACGGTGTCACGTTGGCGTTGTGATGCTGTCGGGCTTCAGATGGGACGTCGTCTTGGTTCTAGATCTGGGCCGTCTGAGATGAAAAGTCTTAGTGACGCCCTTCTTCTTCAAAGCCTGACACCGTCAGGTGTTATGAGCAAAAATTCCACTGAGCCGTCTGGTGCATTCTTTATCAAATCTGTAGAGAGGGACGGCGTCACCCTTTAATTGGGACGCCGTCAAGTTCAATTTGAGCAGCTTGAGTGGCTTCGATCTTGAATTTTCCATTTTCTTCATGTATTCACTCCTTTTCGTCAAAATAAGCATCATTCTAGCAATTTGATTCCAAGAGACCTAAAAAGTGAAAAAGAACGAAATTAAGCAGTAACGGATATAAAAGTGGTCGATTAAGGGCTTAAATGACCCATTAAAAGTGTACGTTTTAAATCCTTATCACAAGGGTTAGTTAGGCTTAGGGTAGGAAAGTAAAGGGTTTTGTTGGATAGGGGATATTTAGTGGTGGCAAGTCAAAAATCTTATGTTATAAGCATGTAAAGCGTGGCGTTGCTATGCCAAGACTCGACTCACTAACACTAGATAAATTGAAACAAAACAAACATAAACTTAAAAACATAAACATAAAGATAGATGTAGGATGGTAGCCCGTATGTTTTTCTCATTTTTTTCATTTTTTTTATATCTCTTTTTCTTCTCTTTTTTTTTTATTTTTTTTTTCATACTTTTTTACTCTACCATCATCTACGATAACATCAAAATATAAAGGATTTATAAAATCATCCCTACACTTGAGTTTTTATTTAACTACACTAATTGACCCGATTTGAAAAGATCAAAATAATTGGAGTATTTAATTACGTAGACAAAGGGAATTTGAATTTATCGTTCTTTCCCGTTACTCCATAAAATATTACTTTTACCCAATCGTCCCAAAACTGTGTACAAAAGATATGACTCGACTTAGCAACCATGCAAGTAACTAGATAATTTAACTAAGGGTTTAATAATGAAAACAATAATGCACTAAAAATGAGTGCATACAAGGTAGGCTAAGGCGATTTGGATGTACATTTGGGGGTGGATTGTAAACAATGCTCTTTATTGATATTCCTGAAAACTGAAACATCACGAGAACCACGAAAAGGATAGGCTCTGAGGGGTTAACTAGGGGTATCGTGTACTAAAGATGAGTACATCGCAAGAGTGTGGGGTAATTACTCGACCGGTGTGGAAGATGTAATTATAATACATGTTTCAAACAAGGGTTATCCTAATGCTTCTAATAGTTTAGTTACTCCTAACTACACAAGTGTAGTCTCACTAGCGATCTCAGAATGCATCACAAACCAAGTTCTAGAATCTATTATACTACCGGTGCACTTTTTAAGCATTAAAGGTGAATGCTTTTATTCATAAAGATCTAGGGGTGAACCTCACATTTTTGGGGTGGAATTTGAGTGGTAAACGATTTTTGTGCTAGTCATATAATTTCTATCCTTGAGACGGTTTTTTAAGAATAAAGTTTAGCTCGTAAATGTCATAAAAAATATTAAATTTGGTGCTAAAATTGCCCTAACAAATATTTCTCATAGTTTACTACACAAATTACCCAGGACAAGACAAATGATCAAGTGAGTGAATAGTTTCTAAGTTCCCATTTTATTCTTCATCCCTACACTTAAACTGAACATTGTCCCCAATGTTCCCCGAAAGTATCAAAGTTATGATAAAGGAAGGTAAGTAAGGAAAAGAAACTAGTACTACCCTGATTAGCTCGGTAGGATATGTGTGAAGTTGCGGTTAAATCTTTTTCTAAGAAGAATGCATAAGTAATAAGCTTCATCCAATGTGTGTTTCTTCTTCTTGTCCAATATAACCTTCACACTTATAAGAAAACAAACGAAACTTTCGCGTAAAATCGGCGGTAAAACTATATATGACACACAACTACACTAGTAAGCAAGTAAGATATAATGCTTGTGGAATGAATGTTTGTAGTTTTTCTGGAAAATTAAGACGTGGGAATTTCCAAAAATTTACAAGTTGCACAGAAAATAAAAACTGATCATTCTGTTTCTAAATAGCCTAACGTCGCCAGTCTTTAATCCTGATGTCGTCAGGTTGTCCTAACAAAAAGTGGTCTGCTGCATTTTTCTGAAAAAATTCTAGAAAAATTACATCATTAAAACCTGGAAAAATTCCTGCAAAACATCCATTATGACTCGATACAAGCATTTGACTCTAACAAACACACATATATATCAATTTCAGTAGTTGTAATTCTCATGTTCTTAAAAACTTATGTGATCTTCCCTACATTTATCAATTTGTAAAATACCTTTATATGTAATTAAGACGAGGTTAAAGACAAAATAAAGCATTTTCACAAAGTTTAACATGAGAATGAACATCAATGAAAAAGATATAAAACACACAAATTGAAAAACAAACAAGCAAACAATTAAGCATGGTTGCCTCCCACAAAGCGCTTTTCTTTATTTATGAGTCTTGTAGCTAGACTCGAAGTCGTGCTCTGACTTGATCTCATGCACGCTTGCGTGCCCATATCTAAGCCACTCTAATGTTCTCTTATCTTTCTTATAATCATCTCCTAACTCTAGACCTTTTTTATAATACCGCTTATTCTTTTCATAAGTATGTCTAAGTCCCATTTGTTTGTCTCTTTCACTAAGTAACGGAATAGGAGCCATTCGATTACATGCCTCGATATCTTTGTGTTTAAACCTAGGGTGTGTATGGGGCATTTGATAGACAAAATCCTCAACTTTACTAGAGAATGTAATTAAAACATCGACCATCCGTTCATTCAACTTAGTCATTCTCTTAAAGGGTTTTCCAAATATCAATTGAGTGAGGCTTCCATCAATGAATTCTTCTAAGTCTTCTAAAACCATGAATTCTACCAAATAAGCAAAACTTCCAACAAATACGTGCAAGTGAGTGACCGCGTCAACAACATTGTTCCCTTGATAAGCTAACTCATTTACCTTAATTTTATTGTATAAATTCCTTGAGATTAAGTTTAAAGGTAAAAACAAATTCAAGTAAGCATAAAAACCTTCTAGTCCTATCTTGCAAGGGAATTGCATGTTAAAAGGGCTATCTTTCTCAATCCTACACCTAGGGTCAAAACTTTGAGAGGGGTCTTCTTCCATCTCAATCCTAGCTCCATCGATGACTTCTCCGTTGTCAATTGCCTCCCCGTCATCAAATTCCTCATCGGAATCCAAATCGTAGAAAGGACTATTATGTTGCCAATTTATTTCATTATGCCCT
Source organism: Chrysanthemum makinoi (assembly GCA_910596185.1). Taxonomy (NCBI): domain Eukaryota; kingdom Viridiplantae; phylum Streptophyta; class Magnoliopsida; order Asterales; family Asteraceae; genus Chrysanthemum; species Chrysanthemum makinoi. Next base: position 177,645,222 of record OU343225.1, read on the forward strand.
ACGTGATTTCCAAAGTGGTGAACGGATGAAAGGTTTTGTGGAATTGCATTTTCCATTGTGGGGTTTGGAGCGGGTAGTGCAAAGGTTTTTCGGCAAAAGATGCAAATCATTATGAGTGATGAGATTTACTAACAAAATCACGAAGAAGGGTGATAGACTACAAGGAAGCTAATGAAAATGAAAAAAAAATATTACTTGATGGGAATCAAGCAAGGGAACCTAAACGAGATAGAAGTCTAAGCAGCTATTCTATTCCCCGACAGCGGCCCCAAATACTTGATGCGCAGTAAGGCGTTCAGGGTCGAGAAAAACTCCTTTTCTACGAGCAAGTTTTTTAACCCTTTAGGCAGTGAATCTAATCGTTGTAGTATAGTATGGCGTAAGCCTCGGGGATTCATATCGTTCTCTAGGGGAATAGGAATGCTAGAAAGATATTTATGACGAGAAGGTGGGGTTGAGGATGATTCTTTTTTTCTATCTTTTTTAATGGTTTTTTAGAAATCAAAGGTAAATATCTCGGGGTATATGATTGGGGGGGGGGGGGGGACTTCTACCGATTTCTCTACTTCTACTAATTATTTAATTTAACTAATTATTATGGATAGTTTATGCTAATTGAGGTGTGCTCGTATGATGATTAAAGATGTGTTCACTTAGATACTATTACTCCTTAGTTATCTTTTATTGGTCGATTGAATTGTCAAGTCCTTTACTTAACGTGTTGTATTCCTATTAGTCGTAGGGGGTGCGTATTCCCTAGTTCTATGAATGTATCTCTCCTATAGAATGCACGGGTTCGGCAAGTATAGTACTATTTTTCCCGAATACTCTATCGTCCTAAAGAACACTCACGCAATAAACACAACGAAAGCCTAGTTGCACTCCTAGGCTTCTATCAATTAAGACAAGAGACAACCTAACAACAATTAATAACTAGGTTTCATAAATCTAAGAAAACACACAAGTAATTTAGCTAGACATGTTAAACAAGAAAGCATACACACAATCAATTGAACATGCGGTAGACATGATGATAAATTGGAATAACAAACTTATCTTGATGTGTAAAATCCCTAGAATACTGTCCAAGTATGACTACAACTGAGTTAGGGTTTGATCTCTAAAATTCTACCTCTTAAAATATAGAAAAATAGAATTATATATATAGATTTACAATCGCGATGGCGTCGCCTTTTGCTAGTGACGCCGTCAGTTCGCCGTCATTAGGGTTTCGTCTTGGCCAAGTCATCTTTTGGACGGCGTCACTTGAGAGGTGTGACGTCGTTAGTCTTCATGCAGGACGTCGTCTGAACTATGGATCTTGGGCGTCTGGTGTGAAAAGTGTGAGTGACGCCTTTCAGAAGTTAGGCGTGACACCGTCAGGCTTTAGGACCAGAAATTCCGTTGAGCCGTCGCGTGCACTTTTTGATCAAGTTTTCATAGAGGGACGACGTCGCCCTTTGGATGGGACGTCGTCAGGTTCTGTTGAGCAGCTTTGAGTGTCTTCGATCTTGACTTTACCATTTTCTTCATGTTTTCGCTCCTTTTCATCCAAATATGATTTATTCCAGCATTTTGCTTCCAAAAGATCTAAAAATTGAAAAGAAACGATTTTAAGCAGTAACGAATATAAAATGTGTCGAATTAAGGCTTAAATGACCCCCTAAAAGCGTACGTTTTAAATCCTTATCAGGAGGTATCCGTTAACTCATCATGCGTGAATCCCATAAATCTGAGTACTCCATCCATCCCGGTCCCACAAGATGTACCAAGATCTTAAACTTCTGTATTGGTGGCCAAAAATGAAGGCCGATATCGTGAAGTATGCTGGAAAATGTCTAACATGCTCTAGAGTCAAGGCAGAACATCAGAAACCATCCGGATTTCTAAATCGGCCAGAAATTCCCGTTTGGAAATGGGAAAGGATCACCATGGATTTCATCACAACACTGCCGAAAACTTCAAATGGTTTCGACACCATATGGTCATTGTTGACCGTCTCACCAAGTCAGCTCACTTCTTGCCTATCAAAGAAACCAATGAGATGAGTAGACTTGCTCGGTTATATCTGAAGGAGATTGTTTCTTGCCATGGGGTACCGATTTCTATCATATCTGATCGTGATAGCTGATTCACCTTGAGATTCTGGCAAACACTCCAACAAGCTATGGGTACCCAATTGGATATGAGTACCACCTACCATCCTCAAACCGACGAACAAAGTGAAAGGACAATCCAAACCTTGGAAGACATGCTTAGGGCATGCATAATCGATTTTGGAAAAGGTTGGGATAGACACTTACCATTGGCGGAGTTTTCTTACAATAACAGCTACTACGCCAGCATCAAAGCAGCTCTATTCAAAGCACTCTATGAACAAAAATGTCGATCACCTGTCTGTTGGGCAGAAGTTGGAGAGGTACAACTTACTGGCCCTGAAATTGTTCAAGAAACAACTGAGAAGATAATGCAAATCAACCAACGCCTACAAGCAGCAATAGATAGAAAAAAGAGCTATGCTGATGTCAAGAGAAAGCCCATGGAATTCCAAGTAGGAGACAGAGTCACGCTAAAGGTATCTCCTTGGAAAGGAGTGGTCAGATTTGGCAAACGAGGAAAACTCAAACCCCGATACGTAGGACCATTCAAAATTCTGAAGAGAATTGGTCCAGTGGTGTATAAACTCGAGCTTTCGGAAGAGCTCAGTAGGGTACATGATACCTTTCACGTGTCTAACCTAAAGAAATGCCTATTCGATGAAACCCTTGTTTTTCCTCTAAAGGACATTCAGCTCAATGACAAACTTAGCTTCGTAGAAGAACCTGTAGAAATCATGGATAGGGATGTCAAGAGATTAAAGCAAAGCCGCATTCCTATTGTCAAAGTTCGATGGAAAGGGTTCAATCATTGCAAAATCTTGAAGTTCAGATCATCCACAGATTTCAAGGAAACAAAAATATGGTTCCTTCCTTTATAAGAAAGGGTTCCTTGGGTGAATTTTGAGAATTTTTGAATTTTGGTGAGAAATGGATATCCTATATGTCTAAGTAAGTAGAACTAGTTCTAATATGAATAAAAAGCAGTAAAAACTATCCTAGAAACAAATTTTGGTAAATTAGAATGCTGGAATGAGTACAATTCAGCAACTTACCTGGAGAACCCACGGCACCAAAATTTTACACAGACGAAACCTAATTTTTTGCTCCGTCTGGTCAGCCAGTTATAAACGGCGGCACCAAAATTTAACACGGACGAAACCAAAACTTTGGGTCCCTGAGATCCGTGCTGTGCAGAAAACTTGGCAGTGAGGTTTTTTTAACCCCCGGGGACTTTTCCGAATCCTGAAAATTTTCTTAAAACATATGGAGATAATTATTTCTAGTTAGGAGCAAGCAATAACACACATAAGGGAGCATGTATTTCCAACAAGGGCTAGTGATTTTCACTAAAAAGTAAAAACGGTTAAAATTTGATAACATCCGAATGTTATCCCCCTGCATGAAAATTTTAGTTTACATCAATGTTTTAAGTTTTTTTATCGTCCTAGAAAGCGAGAACACACAAATAATATCATACAACATCGTTTTTGTCCTTGTACCAAACACCCTCTTAAAACCTCATCTCACTTGTCCAACTTCTTGTATATCTTGCCATCATCCTACCAAGGCATTTGAAAATCCCCTTGGTTGGCTTGAACTCCTCCGTCTGGTTCTCAATCTCTGGAAGTGAGGTGTAGTACTCATGAGGTTGAATCCTCGAGTTGGGAAGACCGTCTTCGGAGCTATTTGATGAGGATGAAGGAGTAGGAGGTTGTGACCTTTTTCCCTTGGTTTTAGTCTTGGATACTCTTTCATCACTCAAGGGCACAAATATGTGAGGGATGAGGGGATAATCGAGTTTCAACCCTCTAGGACTTGGTGGAATGGGTGCATAAGCTCTAAAAAGACGGGTAAGAAGCATCTCGTATGGAGGAACAACGGAGCCTTGAGTGGGAATGTCTACCATCCTCCTAGCAATGTAGTATGCCAAGTTGAATGGTTGACGAGTAGACAAGCTATAGAGCATGTAGCATATGCAAGCATTGATGTGGTCTCGGTTTCCTATGGTGCTTATGACATTGGCTTTAATGAGTTCTTCTTATTTTTTGAAGTGAGGCTTAAGCTCATTGAGTTTCATTCCGTATGGATCTCGGTTGACTTCCTTTCCCATTCGAGTGACACGGGTTGGTGCTACCCTATCAAAGAAGAGGTGCTCACGAATGACTTCCTTGTCGACCAAAGGAGTTTGGTAAGGAGGAGAACGGTCATGAATTACATCAAGAATGGTGAGTGACCACTTATCCGAGTATAGACAAGTACAAACACAAGGAATACCTAACACTTGAGCGAATTGGGTGAGGGAAATGGTGTAGTCATTTTGGTTGATTCTAAAGTTGAGAGCCAGGAGACCATCATCATTTGTTACGAAAATAACACTAGCATAGAACTCTAGGACAAATCTAGGACAAATTGGCTCGTCAATGTCAAGGAGACAATCGAAATGGATAGTGGCTAGTTCTTGATGGAGGTTTGTTCCGTCGACAAAGGATGGATGAATTGTCCTACCCTCATGAAAGTACCTTTTCTCTAGACTCTTAAAAATCTCAACTTGGTCTTTGGTAAGACCTTTAGTTTTGTGGTGTTGAAGGATGTATCTAAGGGTGTCTTTGTGATCGTAAACTTTTGCGGCTACCATGTTTGTTTCTAGGAGCAAGAAATTACATGTTTTAGTAAAAACGAAAGCTAAATTAGCATTTTTGTTCTAGTGCGTGCCTATATGCAAACAATGTGGAGTTGCGGTTATCTCGACTCATTTTATGCATAAAATAGTTTTTATTAGTAGTGTTTGGCAAAATGCAAGAGATAACCCAAACGCTCCTAATTCAATGTGGCTTCGTTTGAATATACCCGGGAGTGCATGCAAGTGATGAAAATAACATTTTTATTTGTATGAATAATGAGAAATTGTTTTTCCTATAAGTGAGAAATATTTCAAAATTTTGACATGGGGTTTTTAGTTTAATTAAGATAATGCCTTATGATATGTAACTCCTAACTATTGGGAAACATGATTAGTTATGTAATTTAACAATGTAGTTCCTGATTTGTCCAATTAGTTATGCAATTTAACAATGTAGTTCATGTTTTGTGCAAGAATATGCATAATCCCTATGTTTTGGTTTTGTGCAAAAATTAGAACCCTAGACTCATAATCAAGAGAAATAATGTAGTTAGGATACTTACAATGATGATTTTTACTGTGATTAGTTGAAGAAGAAACCTTAATTATGAGTTAGGTGTGTTAGTAGGTCATTTGGTTATGTGGGTTGTGAGGAAGAAGGTGTTTTGTATTTAAAAAATTTTGCTACTGTGAACACCACGGACCAGAAGGACCCAAAAAATATGGTTCCGTCTGTGTAGGATTTTGGTTCCGTGGGAACCTCAGCAAAATTTGCTAAATTGTTGTGTTTTGGTCATTCTAAGGTTTAAGCTATGTCTTTGATTATATGTTTGGTTTCATTAATCCTAAACCAAGTCTAAGAAGATTAAATGGTTCTTGTTTAAGAGGTTTAGTTAGGATGTCGGCAATATTATCTTCGGAGGAGACTTTCTCGATTGAGATGTTTCCTTTTTGAACATTGTCACGAAGGAAGTGATGGCAAATTTCAATATGTTTCATTCGGGCATGTTGGACGGTATTTTTGTTGAGATCAATGGCTTCTTTGTTGTCACAAAGTATAGAGATGTCATTGAGATGAATTCCGTAGTCCACGAGAGCTTACTTCATCCAAAGAGCTTGTTGACATGCCTTTCCGGCCGAGACGTACTCGGCTTTGGGAGTTGAGATAGCAAGAGCCGTTTGTTTCTTTGTGAACAATGAGGTGAGACATGGTCCAACAAAAGTACAAATAGCACTTGTACTTTTTCTATCGACATAGTCACCGGCATAGTCCGAGTCGGCATACACTATAGTTTCTACACCCGTTCTTTTGGGATACCATAATCCTAAACATGTAGTGCCTTTGATGTATCTAAATATTCGTTTTAAGGCTTCTAGGTGTGATGTTTTTGGATCTTCTTGAAAGCGAGCACATAGACAAACACTAAACATAATGTCGGGTCTACTAGCCGTGAGATAAAGTAGGCTACCAATCATTCCTCTATATTTAGTGTTATCTACGGATTCACCTTCCTCATCCTTGGTGAGTTTCATTTCCGTGGACATGGGTGTTTTAGTGGGTTTTGAGTCTTCAAGACCAAATTTTTTTTAGCATATCCTTTATGTATTTGGATTGGTTAAAGAATATGCCATCCTCTAGTTGTTTAATTTGAAGTCCTAAAAAGAAGTTTAACTCACCCATCATACTCATCTCAAACTCGTTGTGCATGATTTTAGAGAAATCATCACACAGCTCTTGAAAAGTTGATGCAAATATGATGTCATCAACATATATTTGAACTATGATAATATGTGATTCCTTTTTCTTGGTAAAGAGAGTATTATCTACTAATCCCATGGTGTATTTGTGTTCAACTAAGAAAGTCTTAACCCGTTCGTACCAAGCTTTTGGTGCTTGCTTAAGTCCGTATAAGACATTTTTAAGTTTGAAAACATGATGTGGTTTTCCAAAGTCGGTGAATCCGGGAGGTTGTGCAACATATACTTCTTCATTAATGAACCCGTTTAAGAATGCACTTTTGACATCCATTTAAAATAATTTGAAGTCATGAGCACATGCATATGCAAGTAAGATTCTAATAGACTCGAGCCTAGCTACCGGTGCATAAGTTTCGTCGTAATCAATTCCTTCTTGTTGATTATAGCCTTGTGCTACAAGTCTAGCCTTGTTTCTAGATACTACACCATTTTCATCAATTTTATTTCGAAAACCCATTTCATTCCAATTATAGTTTGATTTTTAGGTTTTGGAACTAATTTTCAAACATCATTTCTAACAAATTGGTTTAGCTCCTCTTGCATAGCAATTACCCTAGATTCATCTTTTATTGCTTCGTTTACGTTTTTTGGTTCAATGGACGACATAGAGCAAAAGTAGTTACTTTGATTTTGGGCTTGTGATTTTAGTGTTCTTTGATTTAATTGTCCTATGACCTTTTCTAAAGGGTGACTTTTGGATTATTTGATATTTATAATTTCTTTATTTAATGGTTCATCTTCCTTGTCATTAATTCTTTGACTTTCAACTAAGTCGTCATCTACCAAAGGTGATGTCTTAGAGGGAGGTGGACTTTCGTCGAATGTTATGTTCAACGATTCCTTGACTCTCATTGTTTCCTTGTTTAAAACTATGTATGCTTTGCTAGTTTGTGAGTAACCAAGAAACACACCTTCATAAGACTTTGGATCAAATTTGGTGAGATAGTCTTTAGTATTTAGAATAAAATATTTACATCCAAACACTCTAAAGTATCCTAAAGTAGGCTTTTTGCCTTTATAGATTTCATAAGGTGTTTTGTTCAAGAAAGGACATATTAAGACTCTATTTAAAATGTATGTGGAAGTGTCAATGGCGTTACACCAAAATGTTTGAGGTATGTTTTTTTCATTAAGCATTGTTCTATTCATTTCTTGAATAGTTCTATTCTTACGTTCTACAACACCATTAGATTGGGGTGTTCGAGGAGCCGAAAAGTTATGTGTTATACCATTTGTATCACAAAAGTTTCCAAATTGTGTTTCATTATCGAACTCGCGACCATGATCCGTTCGGATTGACACAATGTTAACACCTAGTTGATTTTTAATTTTCTTTCTAAGTATTTCAAATTTATCAAAGGCTTCATTTTTAGTTTTCAAAAACATTGTCCAAGTGAACCTTGAGTAATCATTTACTATGATCTGAGTGTAGAAGTTACCTCCATAACTTTTTATAGCGGATGGACCAAACAAGTCCATGTGCAAAAGCTCTAGACACTTAGATGTGGAAACCATGTTTTTAGCCTTATGGCTACTATGAACTTGTTTCCTAATTTTGCAAGCATCACAAAAGTGTTAGTTATATTTCAATTTTGGTAAGTTTCTAACTAGCTCTTTTGAGGATAGGGATTGAATGAGTCTCATTTTAGCGTGACCTAATCGTCTATGCCAAAGAGTAGAGTTATCATCTAAGGTTGTTAGGCAAAGTTTGTCTTTAGATATTCTATCTATTTTCATGACATATACGTTATTTTTCCTAACTCCTTTAGCTATGGTGATTGGTTGGCTCCTGATAAGTCAAGTTTAATCACACAAGCTGACCACTTGTGAATGGTCAACCGTAATAAACTTAAAATGTACTCGTAAAGCAAATGCAATTAAGATCAGAGGAATATAGTGGATTCCTGGGTCGTTAAGTCCCACGGAGGATGAATGGTGTTCAACACTTTCAGATGTCGAATAATCACTAAGGATAGTGATCAGTAAGGATTGTGAATGATAATTACACCTAAAAAGAAATTTTTGTAAATTACAGGGGCTTAAATGCAAATTAAAGAAAATCAAAAAGCTAAAATATATTAAATAAACGCTATCACTATTTTTAAAATGATGTTTTTCTGATTTTATAAAACAAAATAACTTAAATAAACTATTTTAACTAAAACGTAAACTTAAATTATCTAAAAATGTGACCTAAAATGAAAACGTGCGTTATGTATAAAAATTATGCGAGTGCGCAAGTAAAAACGTAAAATTTTTGAAATAAAAGTCCTACAAGTGTAAAAACAATTTTTTTACGTACTATATGACAAAAGAAAATTTTAGAAAAAAGAATTATATTTTTTTGACTTTTATATTTTTTATTATGAATTAAATACTATTTTAGACTAATTAAATGATTAAAAATACTAAAACTATTAAGAAAAATCTGAAACTTTTTTATAAATTACTTTATACTAATACAAAGTTAAGAAAAATAAAAAAGTTGAAAAAGCTAGATTAAATAAGCTGAAAATAAGCTAATAAGCTCGTATAAGCTTAAATGGACAAGAAGGTGTATATATTAAATGTTGCAATATACAACCAGTCAAAGTCCCAAGGGCAGTTGGTGAGTGTGTTGTGTGGTGAGCTGGGTGGCCAGGGTTCGAATCCCAGCAATGACTTTTTGCTTTTTATTTTATTTTTGGATTTTTCTTCACAAACTTATTAAGCTAACTGAGATAAGCAATTTTTACAACTGTAACTTTTTATGAAATCTACTAATAAGCTCAGTTTGAGCTTATTTAACTCAACAGTGAACAAAAAATTGGAATAAGAACAAGATTAAGCTAAAATGACTTATAAGCTAGAAAATAAGCAAAGGATAAACTGAAATAAGCTAAGTAACTGCTAATAAGCTAGTGTAACAACTGAATAAGCAAGATTACTAAGAAATAAGCACTAAATAGCTTCTAAATAAGCACTTAGATAAACTGGTATGCACAGGACACTTTTGTTTTAACTAGGCACTTTTAAGCTAATATTTAAGCACTATAATAAGCTAGGAATTGAAAATAAACACTTGGACTAACAAGTTGACCAACCGAGCTTCTTAAAAGCTAAAATTCTAACCGTAGTGTTCACTAGAGAGCTTGATATGAGCTTATGAAAAGCGGTAAACACCGATTGGTTTTGTACTTAGTTAAAATGGACAAAACAATAAGCCACTAGCGTGCTTAGTAAATAAGCTACAAATTAGAAAATTAATCTTGGACCCTTGAGATGGCTTGGTTAGCTTTCCAAAGAACTAAAATTCACAAGCTGAGGTTTAATTATGAGCTTGTGACAAGCTTGTGAATTTGGTAGCAAAACCGTACAGGGCACACTTTATGACAAGGGGTTCCAAAGAAGCTAAATAATAAGCTATTAAAAAGCTGAACTAGAAAATATAAAAAATACAGTGATGAAGATGAGCAACTAGATTTTGATATCCCAAAAGCTCAAAACATAAAACTCAAAGTTAAGCCCTATATAAAATAATCTATTTTATTCAAAAACGACCAAATGGAAAATTTTGACTTTTATATTAAACACTAAGGTTGACTTTGATGAACTTTTGATTGATCTTAATGACTGAATATGTTATAATAAGCTGATATGAGACTTGTTTGATCAATTTAATCAACTTGTAAACATGAAAACAAGATCAATGATCATGAAATTCCAACAGTTGGTTAACAAGTTGTGATCAAAGGGAATTTTGACTTTTAACCAAATAAGGACTGGCTTAATTTGTTTCATCGAGCTATTAGAACCAAGTGTGACAAACATCAAGCAAGAACACTGACTTTAACATCCTTTGACTCAGTTAACAAAGCAAAACCAAATAGTTCTTTATGAGACTGTTTTGAAACTTTTCAAAAGATTCCAAGGATTAAGATCATACAGATGATTAAAAATCTTATATTATCATATAATAGGACTAATTAAGCATTAAACAATAACAATAACAACAGATAACTAAGAAATTATACTTAGGCTATATTAACTGTTAAAATGAGATTTTTACTAACTATAAATTAAAGAGAACAAACAACTTGTTTTAATGTTTAATTGTACTTAACTATGACTAATAAACATGAACATACATAGAATTAAGCTAATGAACAACTCAAATAGTGAAATGCCAAAATTGAGAATTAAGCTTACAAGTTGGATTCAAGTGCGAGAACCAATGCTTGAAAACACTTCCTATAGCTTCCCAAGAAGCACTAAACCAATAAGCAATCCAAAGTCAATCCTGCTTCAGCTTCTTTATCCTTTCTCCATTGATTTTTTATTTTCTCACTATTTTCTTGGTATTTTTGTGAATTTTTCTCTTTTTGATACTAGACTGATTTTAAAAGTATCTAATAGCTTTAATAAGCTATCTAGGAGCTTATGTGATCTTACTCAGTCCATAAAAACAACTAACAACAATATTAGAACATTTTGAGATTTTTGAACTTTAAAATTGCATAAACTGAAAATGAAGCTCAATACTGAAATTGATTATCACAAAAGCTTTATTCTACACTGAAAACTTGAAATACAAAGCTTGAAAGCTAAAGCATACACTGGAATTTAATTTTAAGCTAAAACGACATAAGCTAAATTACAATTATTCTAGATAGATATGTACATTGCATCTCCTCTCTTCTTTATAGCATTTTAAGACTCCCCACATGCTTCTGATCATATCCCATCAACAATCTTGGCCATTGGATCACTGCAACTCATCTCAGCCTTTGATTTCACTTTTGGCGCCAAAAGTGTCACTAGTGGATTAGAGCAGGTATTGAGGTAATTAAAGAATTGTGGATGTTTGTGGAGGTGTAGGGGACAATATGTGAAGTAGTCATGGAGCTAGGAGTGATTTGACAGTAGAAACAGGGGTTGAGGTTGGGTTGGAGTGTTTGATGGTGGGGAAGCATTAAATGCTTGTGGGAAATGGTATAGGAGGAGGGCGGTGTTGGAGAGATAGGAAGTGAGGTGTAAAGGTGATGAGGTGGAGGGAAAAACCACTGGTATTGGGTTTTACTGGCGTGTGTAGAAGATGAACATTGGAAGCAGTTTGGCGGGTTTGACCGATTTTGACTTTTGATATTAAAGGTGGGGTCCAAAATAGGGGTCACAGGATTAATGATAGGGGTCTTTTGGTTTGGTGGGGATCAAAATACAAAAGGGGTCAGTTTGGCTTGTTATTATTATAAGGACCATTTGTGTAATTCTGCCAAACTTGAGGGACCAAACCTGTAATTTCTCCAAAGTTATCACAAGGACCAAAACTGCCAAATGTGAATAGTACAAGGACCATAGATGATTATTTTCTATTTTTAAATATATCCAAGGACTATTTTTGACATTTTCAAAACTTGAGGGACTAAAGTTGTAATTTTGCAATTTTTTACTTCAAGGACCAATTTTTACAACTCATGAATCCCTAAGGACTTAAAATGATATTTTTCTTTATTTTGATTTACCAGGGACTGTTTTTGACAACTTTTTAAACTTGGGGGACTAAAACTGTCAATTATGCAAACTTGATACATTTTTCACCAGATTTTGATGTTTTTGCATTTAAAACACATAAAACACTTATTTGTGATATTTTTATCATTTTGATGCATTTCTGAGTGTTTTCAGATGTTCTGGCATTCTAAACAGTACAAAAATGATGAGTATTTAGATACTCATCAGTGATACCATCTTTTAGTATTTTACTACCATTTTTTTCAAATAGTACTTTATACTTTTTATCACATAGTTGGCTAAAATTAAGTAGATAAAATCCTAATCTATCAACATGAGCAACATTTTCAATAGTTAAGGAGTTATGAGCGATTGTACCTTTGCAAATGATTTTGCTTTTTAGATTGCTACCAAAAGTAACATTACCTCCGTCATACTCTAGGTATGTTGAGAAGAGGATTTTGTTTCCCGTCATGTGTCTTGAGCATCCACCATCTTTTATCCATTCATCAGGTTCTAATCCAACTTTTAAGCATACCTATGACACAAATAACTCAAGCATTTGGTCCCCAATATCTCATGGGTCTGTTTGGGTTAAACATACCATTTACTTGGCTCATGTATGGAAATGATGGGTATGGGTTCCATGGCATGTAATTAGGAGTTTGATATGGTCTAGGATAGTTTTGATTCCAACCGGTATGTTGATAGTTGGGTTGTATGTCGTAGTTGCTTTTAGGAAAGGGGCGTTTGGAAATAGGTGTTTTAGGCCGTTGTTGAGTAGTTTTAGATCTAAATTCATTTTTAGCAAGTCCTACTCCTAATGTAACATCAGGTTTTAGTTTAACAACATCCTTAGATTTCTTAGTTATCTTGACAAATTCACTATGGTCCGTTTTGCAAACCTGTTGTCCTTCTGCAGTCACCACGGAACCAATTTTCACAACGGACGGACCCAAATTTTTGGTTCCGTCTGGTCCGTGGTGAACAACTGCAGTTGGGACAGTTTGTTTGTCTTTTCCGGCCGTTTTGGTTTGACTACTTGGAATCATTACTTCATTAAAACCTAATCCACTTGTATTTCCTGGTACTTTTTGAATTCTTACTATTTCATCGGCACAAGAAATGTTTTTGTTAAATATCTTAAATTTAGAGTTATGCTCGATAAGAACTTCTTGTGTGAGTTTTAGCTTTTCTATTTCATGACCAAGATTCTGACATGATTTACAACCATCGTCATTAGCCTTGCATTTTTCTAATCGTTTTGCCCTTTCTTTTAGCTCATAGACTTTGTTTTCTAAAAATTCCTTTTTAGTTTTTAAAAACTTGTTTTTAGTTATGATTTTCAAGCTAAGCTCACACAATTGATTATATTGTTTTTGCAAAGTGTCATCATCAATAGAAGAGTAGGATGAGTCGGAATGTACCTCGTTTGATTCAGGTGCCATGAGAGCGATCTCATCCTTACTTGATTCTTCGTCATCATCACTTTCTGTCCAAGCACCGCATACAAAAGCTCGTTGATTTTTGATTTTAGGTGGCTTGGGGCAATATCCTATTAAATGACTTGTATCACCGCATCTAAAGCACTTCCTTTCACCTTTTCCCTTTTTGTCATCTCGGTCTTTTCGGAATGACTTCTTTTCATCTCGGGGTTGCCTTACGAACTTTCCTCTTCTTCTAAAGAACTTTTTGAAGTCTCTTATGGCCATAGCATACTCCTCGTCTTCACTATCCGAGCAATATTCTTCACCATTACTAGATTCCGTTCTTGCCTTTAGAGCAACAGATTTGACTTTCTATCTTTTTCCTTTGATGATCTCCTAATCTTTCTCCATCACCATTTTGTGTACTTTGAGATTTCCAATTAGCTCGTCAAGTGATATTATTGAGAGATCTTTTGATTCCTCAATAGCCGTTACTTTTTCTCTCCACTTTGGATGGGGTGCTCTAAGAAATTTTCTGACAAAGTTCTTGCTACGAAAAGATTCATCAAGTGCTTTAAGAGAAGTAACAATAGTGTTAAAGCGAGTAAATCCACAATCAATGGTTTCATCTTCACGGATAACAAATTGTTCATATTGTTGAACAAGAAGATCAATTTTTTTATCCTTGACTTGTGAATTCCCTTGATGTGTAATTATTAAAGATTCCCAAATATCTTTGACGGTTTCACACATAAAAATTCTTTCATATTCTTTTCTAGGTAAAGCATTATAAAGCATCATTTTAGCTTCATTATTTTTAGCTATTAATTTCTTTTGTTCATCACTTGAAATATCTTTTGTTGTAGGATTAAAATCACCTTTAATGATAACAAACCAAAGATCTATATCTTTTGATTTTACATATGTTTCAAAACGGTTTTTCCAATAGATAAATCCATTGGTTTCAAAGAGTTGTGGTCTTTGCATAGATTGACCTTCTTTAAAGTTTTCGGAATCCATGGATCGTTTCAAGTTTATAAAATACAATATATTTTAGAAAATCTTGAGCAACGAGGCTCTGGTATCAATTGTGAAAAACTAGAGGTTGAATAATTTTACCGTTTAAAATCTTTGTTTGAAACTTTATTGTATGATCAATTGATATTGATCAAAGATATGTTAGTGAAGAATAAATAATATGAAAGCAATATATAATAAGTAAATAAGGAAAGAAACAATCAAACCACGACAAAGTTGTTTATAGTGGTTCGGTCTACAAGGACTCTTTTTCCTTGCCCAACTCCACTCTCCGAGTCTTCAACTCGAGAGTTATCTTCATTAATCAACAAGCTCCTTCAACCGGCGGAGAAAACCTTTACACGTCGCTTACACAATATTTCCGACACAAAGCTAGATGTCGAGTTCTTTTACAAGGGTACAACCACTCCCAACACACTATGTATTTTGAGGACTAAAATACTAATCACTCACACTCAGAGGTTTAAGATGGTTTGGTACAACAATGATGTATGAATAATACTAGATCACACAACAACAAAACAAACAAGCCTTCCAACTAATTGTTGAAGCTTGATTATGCCTTGATCTTCTTTGCTACAAAAGATGATCACTAGAATGAAATGAAATTGAGTTAGAAGTAATAGAATGAGAGAATGTATTTGTTTTATGCTTATGAGGGATGAGAAAACAACTTGGATTGGCTTGCTATTTATAGGCCAAATGTACATCAGACCCACGGACTGGACGGAACCAAAAAAAGGGTTCCGCCCTTGTTAATTTTTGGTTCCGCCAGTCTGACAGTAAAGACTACAAAAAATCTTTCCAAGATCATGTAAGATATGATGAGTGAATATCTAACCAAAATATTCTATGCAATCTTCCAATGTGATGCAAGCCATGATGTAATATGTTGTTTTCTATTTTTAGAATTAATATGTTATAAGTAAATACATGTGTAATGTTATGTTTTAAGAAACTAAACATACTTGTTCTAAAAATGTTGATGCACATTATAATTTAGAAGGATATCAATGTTAATTGATAAATAGCTAATCAAAATGTGATAAGATGTAAATGCTTAAGTGATGAAGACTTTATTTAAGAAAGCTTGTTTTAATGTCTATTAATCTTGACAAACTTTATACTTTATAAAAATGAAATTTACTTTTGTCGTTAACAAAACAAGGTAAAGATCATAAAATATAAATAACGTTTTTAGGACGATATTTGTATTAACACGTTTATTTATGTTTTCGTCCTTTTTTTATGATTTCGTATGTTTTTTACGTTTTCGTATGTTTTCTTACGTTTTCGTCCATTTTTTTTTACATTTTCATCAGTAAAAAATAGTTGAAAAAGTAAAAAACTAACAAAAACGTAAAAAAACGAAAATGGACTAAAACATAAGAAACAGACGAAAACGTAAAAAAGTGACGAAAACGTAAAAAGCAGACGAAAATGTAAGAAAACGGATGAAAACGTAAAAAAACAGAAGAAAACGTAAAAAAGGACGAAAACGTAAAAAAATTAGAAGAAAACATAAAATAACGGACGAAAACGTTAAAAAATGACGAAGACGTAACAAAACGTAATAAAATCGGATGTAACTTATAAAAATGGATAAAAACAAATGATATCGTACAAAAACCGGAAAAAACGAATGAAAGTGTATAAAACCGAACAAAAACGTATAAAATGGATAAAACGTACAAAGATCCAATATGAAAAAAAAATTGATTTAAAAAAAAATGTTTGAAAAGAGCTTCATCTAAACATCTTTTCATATTTTAAAAAAGGAAAAATATAAATCAATTTAAACGGGTTTTCAAAAATTCTCAACTCTTCTATAGAGAAGGAAAACCAATTCATTCTCTATAAATTTGAAAACGGAAAAACAAAAAAGAATTTTCACTAACCAAACAACCCCTAAGCTGTTTTGTTTTTTGCTAGTTAAATAATTAGCTAGTATGTAATGAAAGTTATCAGGTTATGAATAGATAAATATTGTGTCTCCATGGGTGGGTCGTTGAAATAAGGAAAACATAATAACAAGATGTATTGTTTCATTTGTCATCTTGGGAAAAGTAATTGTTAACTTAGTTGTTTCATAAACGATTCTGAATGAACATTTTTTCTCTTGTTTTGTTAATTGATATTTTGAGTTTGTTGGTATGGCCTTTGCCTAAGATGCCTTTGAGAAACATGGTCGTTTCGTAGTTTTTGGTGGCCCTAAGCGATAACAACAAAAAACCTCTATTGAACTTGTAAACTAAAGAAAAATTGCATATAAACTTGAATTATATGACTCGTATATGTTTAATATTATATGTATTTAAATGCAAAATTAATAAAAATGTTAACCCTTTTAAGTGGAGGCCCTGTACAACGGCACGTATAGCATACCCCTCCGAGCCCCATCTGTTGAGAAATGAGGTATGTGTGGGGTATATATATCTATATCTATACTACTTATAAAGCATGGATGACCTTCTTTCCTAATTAATATTTTAAGACAACCATTATTACAATTTTAAGCAAATACAACTCATCAAACATAAATTACAAGCATGTTTAGCACAAATAATTCTCATCTTAAAACACTATTTCTTATTTACAATTAATACACCCCTTTACCGATAAATACAAATCACTAAGCACAATGTACACACAAATGTAGCACAAATAAAACTAAAAAAAAAATATTATAACACATACAATTAATACACAATTTATTTCACCTCTTCACCAAAATATACAAACATTTAACCCCCAATGTACAATCAAATCAAGCTAATAAGCCAAGCACTAAAAAATAAATCCCTTACGTTGTGATCGATCGGTTTGGTCGCCGATGTGCCCGCATGAGGGTCAAACTTGGTCGGTCGACTCCAAAATTAACGAAGGGTTCGTCCCTTCAACCGATAACTCCCGGATATTTTTGTGAGACTAACCACTTAAACTCGAGTTACCACAAGATAACCGAACCAAGTGGGTTTAACCAAGACCATCATAAGTACAAGAAAGTCCAACGAAAAAAAAAGAAAAAAAGAAAAAGACAAATCAAACTTATTGTCTCAGCGAGCAACATGATCAAACCACTCCCCATCTAACAATCTTAACTAACAAAAGCTTCACAACATAAAAAAATAAAATAAAAAAATAAATAAATAAAAAAAGATGATCTCAAATTGTGTTTTCTCTTATACAAATCTTAAAATATTATTCTTAGCTTGAACATCAAACCCATCATTGATCTTAAAAAGAAACAAAACATCTAAGTCACGCCTACCCAAGACTTTTTCCTGTTACAAAGAACTTGATGCCAAAATATGTGGGACACTACTAACGAGAACAGAAGTCATAGAGTGTGTTTGAGTGCTTGGTTATCTTTAACAGATTGAATTAGAGGTGGTGATTTTTTATTGGTTTGAGTTCGAACTAAACATAAAGAGAAGAAGAAAGTTTGTGTTAGGAGGCTCCAGTTTTGGAGTTATAAGGTGGGAGACGTTTGTGATATATGGAGAAATAAGGATGGAAGTGTTGACTGCAATGGTAAAATGAAGAGATATGGGGCCGTGTGATTGTTTAAAAAGTTATTAGGGTTAGATGTTTCTTGGTATTAATATACTTATAAAAGTAGGGTTTTTAATTTGGGCTGGTAGCATTTTTTAATCCGAAAATATGGTTAGTTTTTGGTTAGCTAATTTTATTTTATGTTATAGGGTTGTTTTGGGCTATAAATTTTTGACATAAATTTTAGATTTGGACTAAATAATTTTTACGGGGTTTGAGTATCTTTTTAGGATACCTTTGTGCTATTTGATTGGTTAGGAGTTATTTTTCGAGATCACGTTTCGTCTCGAGATCCTTATGCTTCATGATATTGAGAAATTTTGGTCATTTGATTGGTTTTATAAATCATGAGGTCGCGTACTTATTTGACTTCATGAGTCGAAATGGTTGGTTGGTTGCATGATTCACGAAGTTGTTTTAATTTAAATTATCATTATTTGTATGGTTATTGTTAAAAAAGAAAAAGCATGTAACAGAACAAAATTTGCTTGCCACAAACTATAGTCACATGGTATCCGTTGTTGCATCGCGCGGGTACCCTGCTAGTGTATTAATATTTTGTAGTGAATGTTCAATTAAAACAAGTAAACTGCAAGGTAGATTTAAAAAACTGTTCAAGTTTATGTGTGAGCTTGATTAGTCGGTTAATTTATTGACGAAAATAAAAACCATTGTACTATGTGCATAAAAAACTTATACAAAGGATATATATCCAATTATTCACTTTGGGAGGGATATATATGCATTTTTGCTAAAATAAAAGGTAGGAAGTAATGAAGTAATGAGGTTTGCTTCTAGCCTTCTATGGTGTTTGAAGCGCTATTACTTTTTTTTGAACTTAAGCGCTATTACTTGATAAAACGTCTATGCACATTCATATTTACTAATTCACTTTATTGAAATTAAATTGGATCAATATTGATGATTATTATTTTGTCGTTACTAGTGAATGATTTGGTGAACCGTTTAATCATATTTCTCCTACCTCTCTCTAAAAACTCATCCACCGAAATCCAATCATTTCTCCGGCGGTCGGTATCGACCGGCCGTCCGGATCTTTTCTTGTAATTTATTTTCCCACAATAAAAGCTTCACTCACAGATCTGTCATCTCTCGCCGCTGCCGTTGTTGTCGCTGCTGCTGCCTACTCAGTCTGATCAGATATTGTGGTCTGCCATCGATAGTTTGTTGCAGCCTTGGGTTTTGATTCTAGATCTGTTAGGTTTTGTTCTAGCTCCTTTTAGGATGCTTAGTTTTATCTTCTATATATGTTTTCTGTACTTTGTGTACTTTTGTCAAGCTACATCTTTGTATGGTTGTGTCTCCCTTAAGCTCACTTTGGTGATTCCCCCCACCCTTGTATGGTGTTGCTGTGGTCTGTCACAACTATTAGGGTGTATGCTTTCTTTTGGCTTAACTTGTTGCCTCGTGCATTTTGTTTGACAAGTCGGCCTCGATTTTGCCCTTTATGTTCGATGTAACTTGTTGTGTTCAAATTACCTCCGTTTGTGAGGAGTGAAATGAAATGTAATCTTTGTTAAAAAAAAATTTGGAACATCAATACTTGCGTTCAGTCAAGTCATTATTTTCTTGAAACTTTACACATGACCTTTATAATGTTTGCGTTTAATAAACGTGGAAAGTATGTGGTACTGTGGTAGTATAAGACATGTTCTTTCACATCTGTTCTTTTATCTTTGCGATAGTGTCACGGCAATAATTAAAGTATATATACACTGGTTGCGTAATCAAGTATTGACACGACATTTATTTTGCAAACAATGTGTTGTTTACGATCTTTTTGTCCCATGAAAAATTGCTTTGTTCGCATAGTAAATAATTGAGTTTTGTACTCATTGTTTTACACTGTGTATATAAGACATTAAACCTTAAAAGTTGAGTTTAAATAGGTAAACAGTTGGTCACATTTTCCTTTTTTTTTTGTGTACATGAGTTCAGTTTGGACAGGTTTGCTGTTACAACTACACACTAGTAGAAAAGTGCGTTGTTGACGTAGTAAACCAATGATTTTTTATCCCAATTGTTTACAGTGTGTATCTAAGGCTGCCCCAGGGGCTTCAATCCCTTTCATTTTCACTGCCACGTCAGCTTTCTCTGTCTAGCGACCTTCAGGCGATCTTCACTGCCACAACTGCACACTAGTAAAAAAGTGCGTTGTTCACGTAGTAAACCAATGATTTTTAATCCCAATTGTTTACGGTGTGTATCTAATGCTGCCCCCAGTAAGGGGCTTCAATCCCCTTCAATTTCACTGTCACGTCAGCTTTCTCTCTTCAGCGACCTTCAGGCGATTGGGTGCCACGTCAGCTTTCTCTCTCCAGCGACCAAGATCAAATTTTATTTTATTTTATTTTATTTTATTTTTTTTAACACAAAATAAAATTTCATTAATAATTAAAATGTTACATAATAATTCTAATAAAATAAAAACATTACGACAATACAACGACTAAACTACAACGGGATTGATGAAAATAAACTACTAAAACTTAATAAAACGAATCACTAGAGTCCCAACCTTCGTCACTTGAAGAGGAATAAAACTCGCCATTAACGAGCCGAGTTTCTATTATGTCAAAGTAGTTATCTTGAAGATACTGAGCTTCCCTTGCTTCTTGTTCATGACGAGCAGCTTCCTCGCGTACCTGCTCTTCCATAATCTCCCTATAGTTTTCTTCGTCTTGTTCAAGTTGACGAAGGGAAGTCTCACTTAACCCGAATGAGTTGTTTTTAAGATCCACCTGTGGAGTGTTGACAGGTGGAGTTGAAACAATTGGATTGTTCACATGTGGAGAGTTTAAAAATACATTTTCCGGTTGGATAACCGGAAGAGCAGTCAGTGGTGTTGAGTAAACTTCAAACTCTTCGAGTTGGAAAGCTGTTTCCGGCAACTTTTCGGACTTGGGAATTCTTTGGAGAAAAATTTTTGCGAGACATTTTTTTGTGTGTGTGAGTTGTGTGTGTAACTTGTGTGTGTTGTGTGTTCTAAACAATTCTGGTAGAGTTGTATATATAGGCAGAGTTGAATAAATCCCGCTCATATTTGATTTTTTAACCACAAACAGTCGATTTATTTTCTAAGGGTTTTTTTTATGAACCTTGCATGCAACGGTTGGAATTACCCACCCACATATTGTCCAAGTTTTTTGTTTAAACCACAAATTGTCCAAGTTTTAGTCGATCGCATACAAGACCAACTTGGGTTTCACTTTGGACGATCGAGTAGGGCTACAATAGGGCGATCGATACACGATCGATCGTGTATATCGATCCCCTATCCTTACTGAACCAGCCTAAAACATTAAAGTTGATTTCGTTAAAGTTTGAGCTTAAACGGACGAACTTTTTTATCGCAATTTTCATTTCGGTGCAGAGGTACTTTCTGGACAAATTATCTTTTCTCATGCACTTATTTTCTTGAAATTTTCATCCATGTTCTTTTGTGTTTTTAGTTTAAGTATTATAAACATGAAAAGCGTGATTTATAAATTGTGTCTTTATAATTAAAACAAAGTTTGACATGTCTTTAACGTTTATTAAAAAAAAAGGATATACATGTATTACTTTTAAGTATTTCGTCCAAGAATGTTGCAATTTTTTTTTTTTTTTTTTTAGAACGGCGGCTTGAATTATGCTAGCAAAAGCTAAAACAAATTACATAGAGGATATAGTTTCTATAGGATTTCGTAACCAACCTAACCAATTAAACTTAAGCTTAGGATTTTTAGAAGAAAACCATAAAAAAGATTGAAAAAACAACGGAGTCCCAAAGCAAATTCTTTTTAGGAGGAGGACTTGGAAAAATCAAGTTATTTCGGAAGTTCCAAATATGCCACATGAGAGTCCCCCGGAACCTTCAATAAAGGGGCGAGCTTTAGCAAGAACACGCACATTTTCAAGCCAATCAAACTAATCCGAGATGTTTGCACAAAACGGAATATCCACATCCCACCACTTGGCCAATAAAGACCATAAACTTTTAGCCAACTCACATTTTCAAGCCAATCAAACCAATTGGAGATGTTGCATTCTTTGACTAGAATTTGTGATTCATCGATGAGTGATGGATGTGTGTATAGCCAGTTAGCCACAATGCCATTAATGAAGAAGTACTACTCATATATTGGTTTTACTTGATTAATACACATTCTGGTGTATATAGTGTCAAGAAAGCGAAGATGAAACTACCGACATCATTGAGACAAACATAGTGGATGGCTTAACGCCAAGATATATGAGGTCAATATGGTTGACCCCATTAGTATAATTTAATGGCTTGACATTTGTGTCCCTCTGTTAATTTTTTGTCTGAGGATATTCCTTCACTAATGTTGGTTAAGACCGAGAAAAGGCTCTTTATGAGCAATGATATAATAAAAGGATTGAAGACGCATATTGTGCTATGTGTACGTGACATACATAACAACTTTTCTTATGGGACTCTTCTTATTGTTCATTGTCTTAGGATGCTGTTTGAGTCGCAATTTTTCAAAAAAGGACATGTTTTGAGCAAGAGATATGACGTCTCTTATTAGAAATCAAAATGAAACTATGTGTTTCTTAGTCTATATCATGCTAGACTTAGATTTGTTAATTATAAATGTGCATTGTAATTAACATCTATAAAACATATCCCATTTCCTATGAGGTTATAAACGCAAGTGTGGTTTTTGTGTAAAGACAAAAATTGACTAAGTCTTCGGTTCTTTCAGTTGAAAGGAACACAAATCCATTAAGTTTGATACATGATAATATTTGTGACCTGAAGTATATAAAAAATAAGACGAGGGAATATATAATTGTGTATTACCTTCGTGATGGTAGCAAGAAACATTGCTATATGTATTTGCTTGAAGCAAAGACAATTGTAGAAAATGTGTTCTCTATAAGCAAGAGGTTCAGAACCCACTTAATATAAAACATTAAGATGAGTAGGCTTGATAAAAATGGTGAATGTGTTGAACCATTTGTCAAAATTTTTCCACAACATGAAAATATTCACAAAGGAATATTATCTTTTACTCTTTTGAATTTAATCGATTAATGTTAGGTTCATTTAGGACCCAGGCTTCCTTAAATTAGGATTTTAATAGAAAATACTCTAAGTGTTGTATAATCGTAAACATCAACTAAGTCACTGAGTGAATAGTCACTCAGTGAGTCATCTTCAGGAAGCTCAGGACAAGCCTAAGAAAAAAGACTTTCCATTCAGTGAGGCCGGACTCAGTGAATGATACCTGAGCCAAAGAAGAAGGTGATGGGTTCAGGGAGTGATGACAATAGCTCAGTGAACCCCAAGTCTCCTCAACAATAAAAAAGACTGAAGACTGAAGACTGAATGAAAGGCGGGACAAGGCATGATAAGTTTGAAACATATAAGGGGGAGTCCTTATCAAGCAAAAGTCAAACTTACCCTGAATGGCTAAAGATCGAAGCAGTGTCATCACTGCTACTTTCGAAATCAATGTTGTCCCATACTCAAATTAGAACATTGTAACAAAGACAAAATACGCAGGTACTTTGTCTAAACTAGCAGATGTCATCTTTGTCTAAATACTTGTGTATAAATAGGATCATAAGGTGGAGTAAAAGGTTGACAAGTTTTTGCACTTAATGCTTAGATATTCACAAACTCTTTTACTCCTCCAAAGACAAATAAGTCCCCGAGGTTAGCTCGGTAAGTTAGAATCGTTGTGCTTAAGCTTAGCTTAAGTTTAGAGAGAAGATTGCCATACTTTTCATTTCAATCGCAAGTGTTGTTCCGTAAACATTTGGGTACAATTCTTTGTTAATTGAAAATAAAATTAAATGTTAAAAAAAAAACATTTGTGTCCATTTTAATTTACGTTTTTATTCTCTTATTAACAAAACTTACCACTACATCACTTAAGCATGGAACATGGATAGATTAACTCTTCAGTTAAACTAGTCGTGTAAACGGGAACAACAAGTGGTATCAGAGCATCTGGTTTATAAAACTTTTTCTTCAAAACAGAGTCTCAAATTTTTTTAAAATCAAGATCCTACCATAGCTGATAGTGATGTATCCCAACTAGTCGACAAAAAGGGAGGAAGCTACGAAGCTGTTGCTCCCTGACTTGAAGTTGGCAAATTCAATAAGTTGAAAAAGCGCATGTTTTGCCACTTAACAAGAATGGAACCATACTACATTAAGTGTATTAATGATGGTCCATTTATCCGTAATACTATTAAAGGTTTACCTAAACCTAAGGCTCAGTGGTCTCTAGATGAGAGAAGGGTGGTCAATCAGGACCAACGCCTTAAAAGTATCATTATATCTTGTCTCCCTGACAATATAATGGAATCAATCATTAACTATATTACAACTAAATAGACTTGGACTGACTTGGTTCACAGCTTTGAAGGTCCTTAAATACCAAGGAAAACAAGATCATAGACCTGAAACTTGAGTATAACACTTTCAGAGCCAAAGATTCTAAAAGTATCTATGAGACCTATATCATTACAAAATCTTACTTAATGAACTGTCCAACGATGTTGTCACCCTGTCCAAACATGAAATAAATGTAAGGTTTGTCAACAGTCTTCCTGAGAAATAGTTAAGGTTCTCTCAGGGACTTAGGAATGTCAATCACTAAAATATATGGGAAATTCATCTATGAAGATAAGATTATCTCTAGAAGATATCCTGCTGTCAAGAAGTATCAAGGCACCAAAACGTCCCTGAAAACTACACCCATATCAACTTCATTCTTTTCAAATAGTGTTGTTCAAGATTTTCAAGAAAACTCTGATGATGAAGTTGATGAAAGAACAAGTGAGGAGTACCTGAATGACTTACACTTTGAGTTTCAAGAAAAGGTACTTATTGCAAATTCTAAACGTTTAATTAAAAGAAACAAATCAAAATTTTCAGGTTCCAAAGCTAACGAAAACACTGAGTGCTTTAAATGTGGTAAAAATGGCCACTTTTCAAAAGATTGTTTCTCAAAAAGTACCTCAGAACCATCTTATAAATTCTCAAGGTCTAACCTCTCATCCGGATCTAACATGTTTCAACCTAAACTCCTTCAGTCCTCTCAAAATTTTTAACATAAGACTGAACAAAAGAGTCCTAAGGATTTTGAAGCTAAGTATATGAAAGCCAAAGCTAAACTTGCCTTTCTTGTGGCTACACCCTCAACTTCTCAAACAACACAAACCACTAAACCTTTTCAGGCTAAAACAAAGGTCTTGTAGCTGAAAATTTTGACTGGGATGAGGAAGCCGTCTCTTCTGATGATGAAATGGTTCGAGTCACTGCACTAATGACACTCTCAGAAGGTGAAAAGCTAAATGTTGGGAAGAGTTATACCAAAAATGGAGAATGGGTCAACATCACCATGAGAAAGTTAAAAATTTTACTATCTATGAATGAAGATTCTGATTGGAAATCTTACTTGAGTTATATAACTGTTGATCTTAAGTATGTTGAAGAGCAAAGATTAAACCTATTTTGAAAATATAATAAACTTGTTTTGGAATTAAATAAGTGTAGAGATGATTTACTTGCACTAAAGTAGGCTAAGCTAGAGTCTCTCACATTTCAAATTTAGAATATTGAGCTTGTGAAAAAATCATACTCTTTAAGAAAAACTTAAGCAAGAAACTAAAATGGACTAATAACAATCATAAAGTTTATGAAAAACTAGAAGGGGGGTTGAATAGTTTTACCGATTAAAGCTTCGTTTTAAAGTATTTAGATCCACTTATAACAATCTATTTGGTATGTGTGTTGGATATTGATATATGAGCATATAAGTAAGTTATGCAAAAGATAAAGAGTAAAGGAACACAAAACCACGACACGAGTATTTATAGTGGTTCGGCTAAAAGGACACCTTTCTTGCCCTACTCCACTCCCTGAGTACCCCACTCGAGATTTTGTAAGCACTACACAACACAAGCTCCTTAATGTGGCAGAGAAGCCTTCACAACGTAGCCTACTCTTTATTCGGTACAAGGATAGACATAGAGTTCTTCCACGAGGTAGAACCAAACCTATCACAACGTCGCCTACACTTTATCCGGTACAAGGCTAGATACCGAGTTCCATTACAAAGGAGAAACTACTACCCAACACTACACCACAACACAACTACCCAAATGAGACACACTCCTTTTTACAAAACTAGAAAGGATATCAACATCCTTTAACCCAAACGACACAACTTGTACATCGACGCACCATATCGATTGTACACCTTCGGCACCATTCGCTAATGCCTTCAACACGTCACTTCTATGGAGGGAGGAAAGAACTATCAACAAGATGCACTTCAGTAATCTTGATGATGACGAAGCTTAGCAACTCATGACCTTGAGCTTGCATGTCTTCAAGAGGTGGTGATCTTGCATTTAAGAGGAAACTAGAGAATCACACAAACATAAAACTACATAGAATGATCCTTTTAGATCTGTGGTTAGTGAGGTTAGAATACTGAGAGAAAGTATGTCTAAGAGTGGTAGTGAGCAGGAGATAAATGGCTCACTATTTATAGAAAAAACATGTCTACTGTCCCACGGTTCTTACGGATCCCTCACCAGAGGGATCCGGCTAGTGCAAAACCTGGGATCCGGCGACTGGTTTAGTTTAGTCTGGATTTGGGTTGTAAACCGGGTTATGGGTTATGGCCCATGGGTTATGGGTATTGGATTATGGATACCCAACAAGATGCAATGTACCTAGTCATTGGGTTATGGATCTTGGGTCATGGGTCATGGACTTTGGGTCATGGATCATGGATAATATCCAACATGACTTCATGCATGATGTCATGCAATGGGTCTGGATCATGCTCCATGGGTATGGGTTATGGACTTTGGTTTTTACACAAAAACATTCATTGTACCTAGTCAACGGATCATGGGTCATGGGTTATGGACTTTGGTTTTTACCCATTACAACATATACAAAGTACATATACATTTCTATAAAATGTAAACACTAGTTGTTATGCATATACATTTCTATAAAATATAAACAATTTTATTTGTTGGTGTTTTATAAAAATGTCTTTGGTTTTATATAACTTATCTACTAAACATGTTTTGATATAGTTTTAATATGTTTAGTAAAAGTGTGTTAGTAAACTATTAGCTCAAATTTTTTACGTATTTTATTTGTTTCGTTAAAATGATTTTACGTTTGTTATCAACAAAACATTAGAAGATCGTAAAATATAAATAAACGTTTTTATGGTTTATTTGTATTAACAATCTCCCTATTTTTGTTAATGACAAAATATAAGATTATTTTAAGAAGAAAATAAAATTCGTAAAAATTTGAATTGGAGTTTTTACTCTCTTCTCCCCCTTTTTGTCCAAAAAAAGAGCGTCTAAATGAAACTAACACATTGTAGAAAACATTTTGAGAAAAACTTGTGAAAAGTAACAAAATAAGAAATAATTAGAAAAAGAAAAGTAAAAAGGACGTAGCAAGATGAGAGAAAGATTCTCGTCTTAGCTCCCCTTTGAAGAATGCTCCCTTTTGTTGAGGGCGTCAAGTAATTAGGAAGGCTAAACGAGTGTGTTGCAAGTATTTTTGCAATGGTTTCGTCTTTGGCAAAATGCTCCCCCTTGACAAGTGCTCCCTTTTGAAGAGGGTGTCAAATAATTTGGAAAACCTAAGTGAATGTATTGCAAGCGTTTTTGCAATGCTTTGTGATAACATCAAATAATCCTGGCTTTTTAGTGTACATTTTCCCCGATAATACTCATATTTTATGTCATTTATATGGATTTACGCTTGTATTCCTTTATATTTCACTTTCAGGTAAATTATGAGCATTGGAGCTTAGAGACGCAGATTTGGAGATTTTCCTAACGGTTTATGATAGTATGCTACTTATGAAGAAGTTACGGCATAACTTATTCTCTCACATTACGGCGTAGCTAGTGTTTTATCTCGGATTGCCTACTCAACTGCAATTACATCGCAACTCTCAACTAAGGTTACGCCGTAATCATCTAGGTCATGAAGTATTTTGCGCCTCTGTTGATCCCAGTTGAGCAAACGATCCTTTATAGAAACTGACTTAAACAATAACTTGTTAAACACTACGCGGAATATAATGCTTAACCTTAAGAAGAAGAACAACATAAATCACTAAACACCTCAATTATATTAATAACGAATACTCTAAAGAGTATTAGGGTTTTACAACCTTGAAGTGTATCGACTTTAGATATATCTAACACACGTATATCTAACTCTAACCTAGGACCTCCTTTTATAGGCTAAGGAGTCCTTTACAATATACACTACGTAACCTACAAGATAAATATCTTTTCCATATTTATCTAATACAAAATATTAAACCGACTTATCAACTAGCAGTGGTTACAATACATTAGCAGTGGTTACACAATACTACTAGCCTTGGTTTAACTCAGCGGTGGATTACTTTCTTCTAGCCGTGGTTTCTTTTGCTCCAGCAGTGGTTCCATACTTAGAGTAATTCCATTCAGTGGAACCTAAAACCCAACAATCCTCCCCTAAACTTGATATTTATCAACAAAAACATCAAGTTTCTTTTAAATCCCATGCATTCTGCACTTGGAGGATGTATCCAAACACTTATTAGGATGTAACAGCTTTTCAAATTTTCTCAGCAACCTGTAAGCTTGATAATCAAAGGGTTTTTGCAACTTCAATTTCTGACTCAGATGTGTAATCCTCAGCTTTAGACCTATTAGCCATCCTCTTCAGTCTTCCTTGAGGTTTTACCTTTAGTGCCAAAGGACCCTGTAGATCTGCTATCTTCTCAATTCTTTGAAACAATTGATCAATCATAGGATTAGTGGGCTTTGTTCCCTGTGGAGCAAGTTTAGCTTCAAGCATTTTTCTGGAAACATTCTTTGATAATGGATAATCCTTATCAATGAACATAAAGAACTTCTCTTTTGTAGTCTGTACAGCATGAATTCTGCAAGATTGATACAACATCCAATCCACCACCTCACAGTCTGTCCAAAATTCATCATCTGGGTTAGGCTGACACAAATTCTTAATAGAAGTCCACACAAAATTAGCTAATACTCTAGTTGGCCCATACTTCCCATGTCTAAAATCCAATATCTTCCATAGTTTCTCCAGATCAACCACTTTCAAACCAGACAACAATTGACCAAAATTATAGTAAGTACTCTTCCATCCATCAGCCCTTGTAATTTCAATCATCTCTTTCTCATTAGCTGTGATGATCTGTAGATATTCAATGGAATGAATAGCTCTTATAGGAGTAGGATTAATAGGCTCAGGTTTGTCACACTCCAAAAGATATTGTTTCACTCTCTCTTCTTTCTTCATATTATCATCAATGTTCAAAGCCTCCCCTGAATCTATGCACTCACTCCTCCCCTGTTTGGTTACATCCTCCAAACTCACATCTTTTGAGGAGCTTGCCTTCTTGCCCTGTTTCCTAACTCTCCTTAATGCAGAAATCCCTGGTCTTCGTATTCTTTCCAAGACAGACACCCTGTGCTTCAATCTTCTGATTTGTCTACCCTGAAACACTACAAGTTCTTGAAGACCAGTTATAGTAACCTCCTTTTTGGTACACTTAGCCGTCAATTCATTATATTATTCAAGAATATCCTCACCACTTCGACCTTTGTAACCTGGTCCGAGAGGTGGGTCCTTGGAAAATTCATGTTGTACATGTTCAGTACCCGTCAATTCAGTTTCATGTCCCAAGCTACCCTCATCACTTCGAGCTGTGTAACCTGCTCCGAGAGGTGAATCATGGGTTGTAGAAAACATGGCATCAGACCTAGCCTGATCATCCATGCACCCTGATATAGCAAGTTGGCTAGGGATTCCTCCACCTGTGTTAAGTTCAAGAGAACTCTCCACATTAGGAGTTGCCAGTGGTTGGGTCTTACTTATGTTTTCACTGTCCGGTGGCACCTAGGCCTGAACCAGTAGTGAAAGCCCTTCCTCTCATGTCACCTCCACTTCTAGTGACAGCCTCATTAACTACACCACTAACACCAGCCTGAGGTAGCATGGTGCCCTTCCTCCTCCTCCTTGTTAACAAAATCATAGTTGGTTCAGAAGTTGAAGTTAGGGGTTCAGCAGTGGGTTCAGGTTGAGTAGCAGTGGTTGCAGTTGTGATAGCAGGGGTTTCAGCATCAGTGGGTTGGGTAGGTTGTGGTTCAGTGACATCTTCATTCTCATGAATGTCTGGCAAATTCAGCATATGGGGAAATAATGGGGTAACTCTTCCTGAGAAAGTTGGATTTTGGTGCCTCATGTGGGCAAATACCTTAGGAAGCTTATGATGAACCGCATACTTCCTATTATGAGCAATAGGTTCTTCAATCTGACTCTCCACAATCAATTGAACAAACCTAGGATACAAGTAATACTTTCCTTTGTCCCTAATATTCTTCAGAAATGCATCAAAAATCATCCTAGACCAGTTGAATTCCATCCCTTCAGAAAGACAAATAATGGCAGTTGCAATTTTGGAGGGAAACTCATCAAATCCTTTGGTCTTATTGCTCACACATATCAGCAAAGTGTGAATCAAAAATTTCCACTGAGGTGAAAACATACCTTTAAAAAATTTAATTTTATCACCCCTTCTTTCATAACCCAGCCTTTCTAAACCTTCAAAAATGTCATCATTAGAAAGATTAACCACTCCAGTAGCATCCTCAAGCTTCAAGACACTGCGAATTACATCCTCATTAACCAAAATCTCATTTTCATCCACAACAGTCTTAAGAACCTCTAACCCATCTTTTTCCTGTATTTCAGCATTCCACCAAAATTGATGAACATATGTTTTAAGAATCATGGGTTCTACTGTTAATGCAAAGTGGATAGGACTGTGATTTAGAAAATCAATCATCTCATGGAACCCTTCTGATTGATTGTTCTTAACCAAATATGAAACTAGGTTATGGGTTTTGGAATATGTAACATATTGGATTTCATAAACACATAACAAACAATAATATGGGTCGAATTGTTTAGAGGTTTTAGAGAGAGAAAGTGAGAGCCTTTCTAGAGAGAGAAAGTGAAAGAAAACATAGAAGGTTAGATTAAGTGAAGGTCCAACCCTCTACCTTGGGAGGTAGAGGGTATTTATAGTTACAAATACTACATCCTCCTATCGGACTGTGGATCAGGCATACAGTGGGTAAAGACCCGTCCTTCCTCCACGGTGCTGCTCTAAACTAAACTACGCTACAAACTAACTAATAAACTGCAAAATAACGTAACCAATGACAAATCTACGAGCTAACTTATGCTAGATAATATTTGGGGTGACCAACTCTTCATTATGGAATTTTCTAATTCCTAACAATCTCCCCCTAAGGGAGTGATATGTGTCTAAAAACACATATATTTTACCTTGTTTAAACCCACAAAAACAGCCAAAAACACACAAATGACTATATAAATGTTAGAAATATCATGAAAATGTGTTTTTATGTGTTACAAATGCAAAAGGATTGAAAACTGATGAAAAACAATAAAGTTTACAAAATTGGCGCTTTTAGTCCCTGAACTTTCACATTGTGAAATGGTCCCGGATAAAATATTTTGAAGAAAAATCAATAATAGTCCCCCAGGAATCATGAAATGACAAATTTTACCCTTGAAGTTCAAATTTGCAAAGATGGCAAGTTTAGTCCCTTAACTTTGAAAAATGTCATAAATAGTCCTGGATTTATTAAAATGGAATTTTATGCATAGTGGTCCTTATACTATTCATAAATGGCAAGATTGGTCCTTATTATAACTTTGGAAAAGTTGCAGTTTTGGTCCCTCATAAAACGTAAAATTACATGAATGGTCCTTGTGCTAACTTATACCAAACGGATCCCTTTATGTTATTTATCTAACCCAAAACACAAACACAACCCACCCACGGCCCAATGCAATATCCAAGCCCAAAATAACCCACCGCGTTTAAATAAAACCGCCTACCACTGTTCCTCTTCCTCACCACTGCATTCCAAACCACCCTGGTTTTCTTCCACCTTGCTGTTTCCACTTTTCCACCTCACCTCCCCAAATGTATACCAACCCTCCACCTCCACATCCAACCAAAATGCATTAATTAAAAGAAACCTTATGACTTTTTGGCCAAATTGCAAATCAAAGGCTGAGATGAGTTGCAGTGATCCAAAGGCCAGGATTAATGATGGGATTTCTTCAGAGACTCAAGTGGAACCCTTTTCTTGAATATAAAGGAGAAAAGAAGCAGTATAGAAGAGTATGTAGAGTAGTTTAGTTTTTTTTACATGTCGTAGGTAGTGTAACTTAGATTCCCAGTGTATTTTACAGCTTTCAAGTGTTTTGTTAAGTGATC
>OU343225.1:177677680-177710183 GCA_910596185.1 Chrysanthemum makinoi
AATTCATATTATTCATTTTAAAATGGAGCCATTCAAACTTCATGTCCAATCTAAAACGTTTAGCACGATTGAAGATATTTTGAACTATATTCAAAGCAAAAGTTCAATATATATCTCAAATTTACTATAGATTCATTCATTTTTTTTTATTAAAATAAACTTTCACTTTTTTTTTTAAAATTAAATATCTCGCAAACCGTTAATCGTTAATGCTAAAAATGACCATGCGAGAATTAAATTATTTTTCATGATATTTAACTACTATATATTTTACGATTTTCTTTTTCAAAATTTGATTCGAAAAATCATATATGATTCGATTTTTACAAATCATATATGATTTTAAAATCCATATGATTTGTAAAAATTATATATGATTTGTGAAAATCATATATGATTCGATTTTTAAAAATCATATATGATTTTACAAATCATATATGATTTTTCTGGGCGGAATTTTTGAAAAAAAAATGTTTGTCGAAAATATAGAAAAGTGCATATCTATAGAAAAATAATTAATTCCGCGATGATGTATTTTTTGTAGTTTGAAGATTTACCGTTTGCAAGATATGTTGTTTTAAAAAAAATGTGGAAAATAGTTCTTTTATTAACTTTGATCAAAAATAGATGGCTAAGATTGATTTATTGGATCTATGGTAAATATGAGATCTATGTTGATCTCAACTCAACCATTCAATATTTGCTATGATTTTGAAATGTCAGTTTAATATAGATGAGGTGACAGTTTTGTGGATTGTTGCATACTTATGGGTCATTTCATAGCCCAATGCTTGCTTACTAGAATTTGAACGTAAAATAATTTAAGTATAAATGAAGTATTTGAATAATAAATATTTAGAGAGTTATCTTCAAATTTTATTAAAGACTAAGAAAGTCTCACCATTTTCTGAGACAAAACTCGGTAAGTGAAGTCTTATGCCTGAAAGAAGATGATAAAGTCGATGAGTAAGGACAATAACCCACTGACTCTACTTGATCTCCTCAACAATCCAAGACATTCTATACTTAGCTATTAGGAAATATATATAAGTATCTGAAAGTTTAGGCGGAATCTTTCTTGAAAACATAAGTAGAAAAACACTTATCATAGAAAATCAAAGATAATAGAGTTGTCCGAAGGGGAAAATGGTTTTCAACACTATTCTTTAAAGTAGAATTGAACACATTCCAAGAATAAAAGTATATAATGAAAGTGTACTACACAATTTTTAAAGTAGGATCGACACGTCCCTATTACCCTACGTGTATCAACCTCGATCTTTGCCTATATAAAGAAATGTTGTAAAAGAGTAAATGTGATCTCTTGAAATTAATGTATACACATTCAAGAGAGTATTTACTCCTCCATAAGAACTAAGTCATTGAAACCTTTCAGTGCGGTTATCTTAGCATAGTTCTTTTCTTAAACACTAACTTTGGTTTGTGTTTAAGTTAAGTGAGGAGATCACCAAATATTGTTATTCAACTTAGATTGTTATTCAACAAACAATCTTGGTAAAATATTTGATTCATTTCTAATAAAAATTTAAACTCAAAATACTTGTGTAAATATTTACTAACTGTTTATATCCCGTTAAACGTTTTATATTTTACTAACCAGGGAAGTTGGTTAGTTGACTTTGTTAATCTTTATAACCAACTAAACAAGAACAACAAGTGGTCTCAGAGCGGTTAGATTTCTAAAACTTATTTATAAAATCGTTCAAAACTTTTTAAGATTAAGATCCTACCATGTCTAGTCAAGTACCGCAACTAGTTAACCCAAAGGGAGGTAGTTTTGTTTCTACTGCCTCTAAACTAGAAGTTGTAACATTTACAAAATGGAGAAAGAGAATGATATGTTGGAATGTTACCTTACCTCGTCAAATGTCTTAAGGATGGTTTATTTATTCCTATGACAACTGCAAGTCTCCCAAAACCAAAAACTCAATGGTCAAATGATGAGAGGAGGGTGGTCAGTAAGGACAAACGCCTAAAAATTACTCCCTCCGTCCCAAAATTATAGTCCCATATTGATTTTTTCGGTCTTTCTTCTACAATTTTGACCTTAAATATTTTTGTTTGTGTTATATGATACTTGATGAAATATATATGAATGGATTGGGTTCTAAATGTATTCTCATTGGTATATCTTTCATCAATTATTGTATAACACACATAAAAATATTTAAGGTCAAAGTTGAAAATAAAAGACCAAAAAAGTCAATAGAGGACTATAATTTTGAGATGGAGGTAGTATGATCATATCATGTCTACCAAATGATGTTACATAATCAGTCAATGGATGTCCAACTGCCAAACAAGTATGAAATGAATTGATTCTTAAGGTCCCTCTGAGGTCAAGGAAAACTAGGTCATTGAGCTGAAATTTGCCTATAATACTTTTACATCAACTGATGATGAAACTCTCTCAAACCTTTACCAGGTACAAAGTTTTTATGAATGAACTTAAAAATAATGGTGTCACTCTCTCAAACCATGAAATAAATGCGAGTTTTGTAAACTGTCTTCCAAAGAAGTACTTAAACTTTAATCAAGGTCTTAGAAAATCCAATCATGTTAGAGATCGTAAAATACATTTATGAAGAAAGTGTAATACCCAAAATTTATGCCTCTGAAAACAAGAAAGCTCTGACCATCTCACTTATATGAACTGCATTCTTTTCTAACTATGTTCTTCAATACTTTCAAAATAATCCTAATGATTAAGAGGATGTGAGAAGCAATCAAGGGTACTTGAATGATCTTTATTAAGAATTTCAGGAAAGAGCTTTACTAGCTAATTTCAAAAGATTCTTAAAAAAAACTTATCCCGGTTCAATGGACCAAGTCTCACTAAAGAGAAATGCTTCAAATGTGGTAGACCTGGTCACTACATGAAAGATTACATCTCAAAAACATCCTCAACCTCATACCCATCCTCAAACAACTCTAGATTCTAGCCTAAACTTATCACCTCAGCGCCAACCGTTTCAAATAATCAATCTGAACATAAAATTAAGAAATATTATAGAGATGAATACAGGAAGTTCAAAGCAAAACTTGACTTCTTAACTGCTGTGTATCTAACTCTCAACCTTCACAAATGTTTGAGCAATGTGAAAAATGTTTGAGCAACATGTGGTCCATACTACCTTGAATATAATTCTTTGTTTTCAGATGCTCTCATAAAAATGAGATTAAAAATTACATTAAACATGCAACGAATTACAAGTCGTTATTATACATAAACCAACAAAAAAACAACACATTTGTTCCATTTGGTCGTTTACTCAAAAAGTTAACCAATCAAATTTTAGAGAATATCAAGATTTAGTTTCAATATTGTCACCTTCACGAATTTGAATCACAATCTGGCAAGGGTGGCTCAAGTCTTCTCGAAGCCTCAAGCTAAAACTAGGCATTTTTTATACTATTTTTTTTACTTATTATTAGCTTTCGATTCCTCTTTCATTTAATAAAAAGATTTACGTCATTTAAAAAATATTCCACTAAATCAATTTTATTGAGAAAAATTTAACTAATTGGGTTTTTCTTTTTTTACATGTGGCAAAATCGAACACTTTTATTAGCCAATTAAAAGTTAAAATTATACATATATATATTTTTTTTTGTCAAACTTTGATAAATTTGATGAGAAAAACAAGAATATAAGTGTCATATTTGTGAAAACAAAAACTTAAAAAAAGATGTAATTAATAAAACTTTAGTGGCTGAATTTTAAAATAAGGGCAAATAACAAAAAAATGCATCGAACTTGACACTTTTTGTGATTGTATGTAGCCAACTATTTTTTTTCTTATTGTGTGTACTGAACTTTCAATTTTCGATCATTGTGTGTATTTTGTAACTTTTCAGCCATGTAAAATTACCATTTTACCCTTTAAAATTTTAAAAAGTGAAGGGTAAAATGGTCACAAAATACACACAATGATCGAAATTGAAAGTTCACACACAATAAAAAAAAATAGTTAATGCTATAATCACAAGATTATGTCAAGTTCAGTGTATTTTTTTGTCATTTGCCCTTAAAATAATCATATAAAGTTAAATGTAAACTTATAAGTAATCATGTTTTTTAATAACTTAAAAAAATAAATACCCCTTTAGAATTTATAACCCTTAAACTTTATCCTTTAAAGATACAACATATATGTTGTAAAAAAATACATATGCATGAAATTATAAATATCATGTTAGGAATTAAAAAATTCTGTCATTAAAGTGTCGGTCACCTCAAGTATATGTAATCGTTAGAAAGCTCGTAGTCTTTTAATATTAGTTAGTACTTAGTTACGTAATACCGTGGAAGACGGACGGGTCTTTACCATTGTATGCACGATCCACGTCAGTTAGGTGGCGTTTATTTGTAAGACACTATAAATACCCTTTACCTCCCAAGGTAGAGGGTTGGAGCTTCAATACCATTTTTCTTTGTTTCATAGTTCCCAACTCTCTTCCATTTCTCTCTCTAGAACTTTCTCTCTAAAACATTGTATACGCCCCATATGGATTTGGTTTGATGTGTTTGTGAAATCCTATATCTTACAATTGGTATCAAGAGCCATGGTTTGATCATCAGTTCATAAGCTCTTTGTTTTGGTGGACTTCATAAGGTTTTTGGGGTTATAAGTGTTTTGGAGAGTTTGAATCATTTGGTCAATTTCTAGTGTTAAAGTTTGAATTTTGATTGTACTTTTGTGTTTAGGATCATCATATGTGTTTAGGTTTTGAATTGGAAGGCTTGAATCATTGTGGTTTAGTTGTTTTTGATTGATAAAGTGGTTGTTTTCAAATATTGGCCTTGAGTTGAGCCACGTGTTGAGTTTCTTAGGCGAGTTGCTTTGTTATTAGGCGAGTTGGTTTAGCCGCTGCTATTAGCGTATTAGTGTCTTGCGAGTTGGTATATATCGACTTGGCTATTAAGCGAGTTGATTCTTTAGCGACTTGGCTATTAAGCGAGTTGTATTGTCGAGTTGGTTTAAGCGACTTTAGTGGTTAAGCGAGTTGTCTCGGTATGCGACTTGGCTATTTAGCGAGTTTATTCTTTAAGCGACTTGAGTTTTAAGCGATTTGTCTTTTAGCGAGTTATTTGTTTAATGCGAGTTGATACCAAAGCGAGTTACTTGTTTAGCTACTTGTCGTTTGAGACTTGTCACTTCTTCGTGCTACATTTTTACGGTTGTTCTTTTGGTTTAGTAAAATCCCGTGAAAGAATCAATTTCCGGTTTAATCAAAGAATAGTAAAATCCCGTAGAACTTGTAATCATGTCTAACAACGTGCCTACTATCGCTTCTCGTAGTGAGGGCGTTAGCGGCGGATCGAGATACTCGTCCACCTATGCTTGACATAACTGATTATGACTCATGGGCACAACGAATTAGGTTGTATTGTTTGGGAAAGGAAAATGAAGTTAACATTCTCAAGTCAATTGATAAAGGACCTTATCAAATCGAGACTACCGAGGATGTTCTTGAACCGCTATGCAGTCTGATGACTTAGGATTGGACAGGACCAAAGGCGTATGATGAGCTCATTGATAAGGAGAAGAAGAGATATGATCTTGATATCGGGGCTTCAAACATTATACTTGGGGTCTTCCAAAAGACATCTACAAGTTGATCAATCACAACACTGAAGCCAAGGCGGTTTGGGATAATGTCAAGATGCTTCTCTCGAGGTTACGAATTGACTAAGGAAGACAGAGAATCACAAATGTATGATGAATTTGAGCACTTTAAGATGAAACCAGAAGAAAGTGTCTATGAATATTACGTGAGATTCCACAAGCTTGTAAATGATATGAGGAATATCAAAATGACCATGCCAAATATTCAGCTGAACTCAAAATTTGTGAACAACATGAATCCCGAATGGCACAAATTCGTCACCTCTGTGAAGCTAACCGAAGGATTAAAGAACACCAACTATGAACAACCGTATGCCTTCCTACTTAAGAATGAGAGACATGCTATGTTTGAATGAATGATTCTTGAACAGTTCAAAACTAAACAGGGAGAAACAAGTTCCTTAAATGAGTCAACAACCTTTTACACAAATGTTGGAATTACCACCAAAGCTTCTCAAGTCATACCCACGGGTAATGTTAATCACAAACTCATTCCCGATCCGAGGTTCAAGCAACAATGAAATCAGAACTGCATCCAATCTCACAATCATGCTATTGTCAAAGATGGAAAGGTTATGGTGCAACCAGTTCAAGGAAGACAGTATGAACAGGGAATAGGTGGAGCAGGTGGAGGGTATGTGGCTAATTAGAATCGTGGAAGAAATGTCAATCAAGGACAAGTAAAGCCAATCAAGTGCTACGTGGTGATGGACACATTGCAAGGCGCACATCTCAAAACGCCTCAAAATGCAGAATACTTGAGACAAGATGTTGCTTGTGCAAGATCGGGACAATGGTGCGATTTTGGATGAAGAGGTTGTTATTTCTTGCGAGGAAGGCTAAGGCATATGATGTAGATGTGGATGAGCGACCAATTCAGGAAATAAGTCACAATCATCAAAATGCCTTTCAAGTTGCCGATTGTGATGCATATGACTCTGATGTCGATGATGAACCCCTCTGCTTGAGACAATCTTCATGGCTAGCATTTCTCCAATGGTCTCTCCAAAGGTTTCATCATCAAATCAAGCTGGTCCATCTAAAGAATCAATCATCTCAAAGGTATTAAAATTATATGATGAAGTTGATGAGCGAAAGATACATGACAAAGTGAAATCACATGAAACTTGTGAAACAGATATTGTTAATATGTGTAATAGTAATATTGTCCATATGATCAATATGTGATCCAAAGTGAAAGTGTGATTGAACCAAGTGATGCATCTTCTGCAGTCAATGATGACTATGTTTTTGATGAATACACTCCATGTGCCCCTGATGATTACTTTATCTCACGAACTTAATGCCTATAAAGCACAAGTTGCCATTTATGAACAAAGCGCTAAGTTTGAGTTAACCACTGCGTGAGCGGAAATGGATGACCAAATGCATACAATTATTAGAAAAAGTAACTTTAGGGAGGAAATACTAAAACAAGAGCTAGATTCCTTAAAAGAAAAGTTTAATAAGCGGCTAAGCAAAAACAAGAACTTCAAGAAAATGTGAAAGTGCTTAGCGAGAATTTAATGCTAAGGAATCAAAACTTTTAAATGAATTTTCCAACTTAAAAACTTTGAAAAACAAACTTGAAAACAAATTATGCGTACAAGGAAACACCATTAATGCTGCATGATCACTAAGCATAGAGTTCTAAGTGACAAACATATGTGCATTAGTTGATGAACCAAACCTAAGGCTTGTAAGAAAGCTAGAAAGCACGAAAGTAATTTATGATGGCAATGAAATCCTTAAGCCTAGACAGAAAACCTAGTTTTGAGAATCTTGAGGAAGATAAGCGGTTAGAAGAAGTCACTAGAAAGAAATTGGATGAAAAACTTTAGAGCCCTTCATGCATAGAAAAGAAAATCAGTTATAAAACACCCAACTATGCTAAGGAAAATTGGATTGCATTTAACAAGTTTAGACCTCAAACACAATGAACCACGAACAAGTGTTACGGAAAAAGGATATGGACATGAAAAAAGGCGTGAGTTTGTTGAACATAATTCCCCATGTAGGAGAATGCTTCACACACTGTATATCCCCCAACACACCAATGCATTTAGTTCCTAGATCTATTCCCACTAAGAGCAAGACCTTAATCGGTCAAGTTATGTTATTTATCAATTATTTGTTGATTTTGAGAAGACATGTAAGAAAAGGATCACACCTAGTGGGATAACTGAAGGGGAGAGGGGTTTTGAGCAAACTAAAGAATGCTATTTAACTAAGGTCATGCCTTTCTTTAAACAATTAAAAGGTCAATTTGAGAGTCTTAAAAAGGGGATGGATTCAGGATATTAAAGAAATGGAAAAAGAATTTGATGCAATGATAGTTGGTAGGTCAATTACAGACTATGGCGAGAATTAAAATATAACGAGATTGAGAGGAATAACTTGCATACCTTGAATGAGAATCTGATTTCAATGTATCACTCAATATGTGTTTTACGCCAAATTGTTCAATTAATGCATCTCAATTTCATGAATTATTGTTGCTCTGAAAGTCTCCCATGATCGTGTCATTGAGCTTGAGAAAACTAACTCTAAATTACATGAGAAAGTTGAATGGGATGATCATGATAACCTGGTGAAACAGTTTTCTAAATTGAAAGTTGAGCATCTTGCTTTGCAATTAAAATATCAACATCTAAAAGAAAATGTTAAAACCTCAAATATCAAGACATCCTTGGATGCTCCCGAATTTGAGCCATTTTTGAAATCAAGAACGTGATGAACAGAGTCGAGCTCATTGTAACACGATCAGAAAAATGAGAACCCAAATTTCACAATTAAAGGGTGAAAAGAACAATGTAATTGGCTCCCAAATGCCTCCTCCTTTAGATTCTCAGGGTTCTCAAACTTTTCATCTTCAAAACTTGGTTAATGTTTTACAAAAGAAAATGAGAGTTTTCTAGAAGAAAATGAAAAGGTGAAACAACACTTTAAAGAGTTATATGATTCAATAAAAGTCACTCGTGACAAGAACAACGAAATAATAACGTCTTTACAAAAGGAAATTGAGAATCTGAGAGTCGGTAAAAGGAAAATGCCACTTGTCTTTAATGAGAATATTGCATCAAAGTCATCTGCAGACTCTAAATATACTGATGGTATTAAATACATTCCTCCTCATCTTAGAAATAACGAACTTGTGTTTCATAACTATTTTGCTTACCTTAAGGATAGTCTAGAATGTCTCCGAGAGATTGTAGAAGAGGATTTCATAAATAAGCCACTTGATAGAGAAATTAGGTTTGCTTGCATTCAGGTGAAACGATCTCAGGAGGTCATTAGAATGTTTAAGAGCAACGTGTCCTAAATCTTTTATGAAAAGGTAAAGCTGTGATACCTTGTTCTATGCCTAGCATTAAGAAAGTGAATTTTAATATGCCGTCGAGTAGCTCGGATCCCAACACTTAGTATTAAGAAAGTGAACTCTAGAGTGCCTTCAATTAGTTCGGATCACGCGTCTAGTTCGGGAATGCAAAAGGTAGCTCAACCAACTAATGTTCCCATAATTCCCTCTGAGTAATGTCGTTGACACAAATGCAAGCGGTCAAAGCCTTGAGCAATACAAAGCAAGATAGGACCTCGCAAGCTAAGAATGTGCAATGGAAGAAAGTATAAGACCACCCTAGGAACATTAAGTTTGAGTTGAATAAAGCGAATCGTGTTGATTCTAGTATTAGCTATAAGCGTCTGTAATTAATTGAATTCGCT
The DNA here is from genome assembly GCA_910596185.1 of Chrysanthemum makinoi. Taxonomy (NCBI): domain Eukaryota; kingdom Viridiplantae; phylum Streptophyta; class Magnoliopsida; order Asterales; family Asteraceae; genus Chrysanthemum; species Chrysanthemum makinoi. The sequence continues at coordinate 177,687,055 of OU343225.1, forward strand.
ACTTTTGGCAAAACATGTAATGATGATTTTTTGGTTTCTGTTACTAATCATGAATGTGGTGTGAATGAGTTGATTAATGCTGTTAAATGCCCTGTTAAGATAGTGAATACAAAAATTCAAGCTAAGAAGGCTAGAAAGCAATGGCGGAAGAAGGTTAGAAAACATTGGAAACCCACAGGAAGGAAATTTAGTAATATAGGTTATCGGTGGATACCTCACGGCAAATTCAATCTTAATGAGATGTGCCCTAAATTATCTAGATCAATGCCAATTAGAAAATGGATGCCTACTGGTAGAACTATTCCTTTAAGAAGTGAACATACTTTGAATAGGTCAAATCCGGACACTAGCACTGCATCTATCCCTGATGATTCCATTGTTTCTACTTTCGATGTGGGTGTTCCAATCAATGTTACTAACCAAATGGAACCCATTCTTGCATGGGGATCCCAATTATCCGAGTTATCCATTCTTGTGCGTGTTCATTGCAGGTCGTTCAAATGGATTACGTGGTACCGGACTCAGTACATTCCAAGCATATGATTGGAGACGGTCCGCTCATGAACTTTGTGAGTAAATTCATCGGGACTATTAGATTCGGGAATGATCATTTTGGTGCAATTATGGGTTATGGAGACTATGTTGTTGGTGATAGTGTTATCTCAAGGGTATATTACGTTGAAGGTCTTGGTCATAACTTATTCTCTGTCGGTCAATTATGTGATTCTAATCTAGAAGTGGCCTTGAAAACTATACTTGTTTCGTTAAAGAACTTGATGGTAGAGAACTTTTAAGAGGAACACGTGGTTCAAATCTATACACCATCTCTATCGAAGATATGATGAAGTCTTCTCCAATTTGCTTGTTGTCAAAGGCTTGTAAAACAAAGTCATGGTTATGGCATCGTCGTCTCAATCACTTAAACTTCGGCACCATAAATGATCTTTCCAGAAAGGACTTAGTAATAGGCTTACCTAGACTAAAGTATGAAAAGGATCATCTTTGTTCAACATGCCAATTGGGAAAAAGCAAGAAGTATGCCCACAAACCTAAACCTACAAACTTCGATTATGGAAGTTCTTCATACCATTCACATGGATTTATGTGGACCCATGAGAGTCTGAGAATATTTTGGGAAGAAATATGGGTTAGTTGTGGTTGATGATTACTCTCGATTTACTTGGGTTAAGTTCTTAAGGACAAAGGATGAAACTCGGATATCATCATCAAACTTATCAAGCATTTCTGCAGGTTCGACTTAACAAAATCATGAATCAAACGGACAATGGGCTGAGTTTGTTAACAAACAACTTAGTGAGTTTTATGAAAGTGTTGGAATCAGTCATCAAAGAAGTGTTCCACGAACTCCTCAACGAGCGGTGTAGTTGAAAGGCGAATCGAACTCTTGTGGAAGCCATAAGAACAATCTTGATTTACTCAACGGTTCCAATGTTTCTCTGGGCTGAAGCCATTGCCACTACATGCTACACTCAAAATCGATCCTTTATTCAAACTTCTCATGGAAAAACTCCATATGAACTTGTCCACAATCGAAAACCTAATCTTTCATTCCTTCGTGTGTTTGGTGCATTGTGTTATCCAACTAATGAGGGCCAAGACTTAGGCAAACTTAAAGCTAAAGCGGACATTGGAGTATTTGTAGGATATGCACCAAGCAGAAAAGGATACCGAATCTACAACAAAAGAACCCGAAATATCATGGAAACAATTCACGTTACGTTCGATGGTGGCCGGTCAAATGGCTCCGGGACAACCAAGTTCGGACCGCATCACAACCTTCATCAAGTAGTCCCATCGGTTCTACTCTTGTACATGATTCTTCGCCAGCAACTCCTTATGTACCTCCTTCAGAAGATGATTTGAAGAAATTGTTTGATCCAATGTTTGATGAACACTATGAACCAATTGCTAATGATCTGTCATTTCCATCAACAGGTACTCTATCCTGTCAATGAAGTTAACCCTTCGGTTTTATGTCATTAAGTCAAGAAGCGCTTTGCGATCACTCTGTCTCATCAACAAATCATCAATCATCGAGTGTACATCATGGAATTGTATGCGGCACCTTTGATGGAGATAATCCCTTTGCTACTCCGAAGATGCCCTTTGAAAACATATTTGCTCTGAATCATCATCGAACCATCTTCATCGGGAAAGCGACTCGCTACTTCAGGGTTCCTCAACAACAAACACACGAACACCTTAGAAAATGGACACATGATCATCCATTGGACAACATCATTGGAAATTCCTCTCGTCCAGTATCCACACATAAACAACTTGCAGATGCCTTATGGTGCTTCTTCAACTCGTACTATCCAAGGTCGAACCAAAAGACATTAAAGCGCAATGAATGAAGGCAGTGGTTCAATGCCATGCAAGAAGAAATTTATGAGTTCGATCGACTAGATGTATGGGAATTAGTACTGCTCCGGCGTGCTATGATCATTGCTCAAAAGTGGATCTTCAAAGTAAAACTTGATGAGCATGGTGATGTATTAAAGAACAAGGCTCGATTGGTTGCAAAAGTATACCGTCAAGAGGAGGGTATTGACTTTGAAGAATCATTTGCTCCAGTTGCTGATGTCGAGGCAATCGAATCTTCTTGGCTAATGCTGCAAGTAAGAACATGGTAGTCTATCAGATGGATGTAAAACGGCTTTTCTTAACGGAGATCTTAAAGAAGTCGTATCGTCCCAACTGAAGGTTTTGTGAATCTAGAGCATCCTACTCATGTCTATCGATCGAAGAAGGCTCTTTACGGTTTGAAGCAAGCTCCAAGGGCATGGTATGATACACTATCAAAGTTTATTCTATCTAATGGATTGACAAAGAGGCGGTTGATCCGACATTGTTCACCGAAAAGTCGGAAAACATTCAATTCACATTCAAATCTATGTTGATGATATTATTTTTGCCTCGACTGACCCCAATGAATGTGACCGTTTTTCTAAGGAGATGGGCTCCAAATTTCAAATGTCAATGATGGGACAAATGTCATTTTTCTTGGGATTACAAATTTCACAAAGTCCCGGAGGCATTTTTATTAATCAATCTAAATATGCAAATGAAATTTTAAAGAAATTTGGATTTGACACTTGTGACACCGTTGACACTCCTATGGTGGAGCGTACCAAACTGGATGAGGACCACTCAGGGATCATGGTAGATTAAACAAAATATTGAAGTATGATTGGATCCACGATGTACCTCACTGACCGATGACCGATATTCTCGTTGTATGCATGTGTGCTAGATACGAGTTAAGCCTACCAAAAAGAATCTTGAAGCGGTTAAACGGGTCTTTCGGTATCTCCAAGGAACCATCAACATGGGACTTTGGTACCGGAAGGACACCGGTATGTCACTAACGACCTATGCAGATTTGACCATGCAGGGATGTCAAAATACACGTCAAAGTACGCGTGCGGAGGTGATCAGTTTTTGGGTGATAAGCTTGTTAGCTGGTCTTCAAAGAAACAAATGAGTACTTCTATATCCTCTACAGAGGCTTAATACATAGCCATGTCATCTTGTTGTGCTCAAATCCTATGGATGAGATCCCAATTATCTGACTATGGCTTTGAATTCAACAAAATCCCTCTGTATTGTGATAACAAAAGTGCCATTGCACTCTTTTGCAACAACGTTCAACATTCAAGAGCAAAGCACATTGACATTCAACATCATTTCATTCGGGAACAAGTGGAAAAAGGTGTGGTAGAACTCTATTTTGTGAGGATGAATACCGTTAGCGACATCTTCACCAAACCTCTTCCTAGAGAATGTTTTGAGTTTATCCTTCCACGACTTGGTCTAAAGAGCCTACAACCGGAAACTCTCAAACGTCTTCAAGAGGAAGACGAGGAGTAAATGTTTTTCTTCATCTATCTCTTGTATATATTTATTCAAAAAGCAAAATACAAAATTTCAAAACCCACAAAAGAAAATAGAAAAAATATAAAATTTTCAAAATCCATAAAAATTAGAAAATCTTGAAAAATACCAAAAATATTGTTATTTTGTCATGTTTTTCTTTATTCGATATCATCTACGGACTTTGTGTTAACATTCAAAGAATGTCACGGGTTTTTAGATGTTCTTCGAATGTACATAAATTGCTTTAAAAAAAATAAAAAAAAATAAAAAATAAAATAAAAATGAGGCGGAGAAAAATGGTGGTTTATTGTCATTTCAGGCAGTAACCCGTTTTAAAAAGAAAGATCAGAGCCATGCTTAATCTTATTTTTCAAATCTCATGCTCTGATTCTTAAAATAAATGTTTGTCACCAAAAAGACAAATGTTTTCTTTTCAAATATTTTTCCGTCTAATGATTCTTCTGAAAAATATTTGTCATCTAATAAAAACAAAATTGCTTTGAAAATACCTCGTACTCTATTTTTGAAAATCATCCGGGCTTATCTTTGTCAAACTCTCTAACACTCAATCAACAACCCATGTCATTGATTGAGGGGGAGAATGATTTCAATTCAATCAAAAAGGGTATTTTTCAAACAATTGGCACGTAAAAGAGCAAGGTCTACTTTTGGAAAATCAAAGAGAAAAATGTTTTATACAATTGATTCAAGACCTTGACTAATGTTTTGTTTTCAAAAGATTTTTATGCATAATTTAATCCGTGGAGTTTAAAGTCTCAGATTTGATCCTTATCGGTTAAATGTTTTCATAAGCAAGTCACAATTCTTCTCAAAAGCTTTAAAAAACAATTCAAATCTATAAAGATCACAAATCTCAAATGATTTGAAAATTGTGATCAGGGGAGAATTTGTGATTTAAATTGGATTTAAACTGATAATTCGATAATTGGTTTTATAAATGTTGAGCAAACTCTCCTCCATTCATGTGCCAAACGATTTCAAATTTTCCATGCATATGTTAAGGGGGAGCATCTATTTTAAACCAAAAAGGATTGAAACGTGATTAATTTGTTCCAAAGTGCAGGTTTTCCCTAATATGTGCAAAACTCTTTCAAATCTCGATGCACATATTGAGGGGGAGCAATTTTTTGAAAACCACATCCTTTCCTAAAATATTCTTAACAAAGTATGAAAACTACTAATCTTGATCGGGAAAGTGATGTTGATATCTTTTAGAAACTATTGATCAAAGAATCGAATATTTCATTCCTTTAATCTGAGATTTTCAAGTCCTCTTGCCTCCATGTGCCAAAACTATTTAAAATTATGATACACATGTTGAGGGGGAGCTGTTTCTAAAATATCAAAAACGATTCAGGTACAAAATACTTTGATAATATATCTCAAGTACCTAGATTGATTTTCAAATGGTTTTCAATTGGTTCCAATGGCTGATGAACAATACCAAAAAGACCGACCAAATTTACTTTATGTATGGTGATATAAGGATGGTTAGGTTAGGTATTCATTCCCACGATCCCACCAAGAGCCGGAGGGATCTACCTAGGGACAACCCACTAGATAGTGTAGAGTCCTTAGGTATTATGAAGAAAAAAAATGAGAAAATGAGAATATGGGAAGAGTGTGGACTGAGATAGAGCTAGAACTGGAATAAACCCAACAAGGTTCTAGTCATAAAGTCTCGGTAAGGACTGAAGGGGTTGAAGAATGAAAAAGAAAATTTTGAAAAGAAATAGCCCTCCATTATTTCAACCTTAGAGCAGAAACCGGTTCAATTCATATGCTACTGTTGTTTACCAAGGTAACACCAGTATTGAAGACAAGACGTCATGGACCCAGTGACGCACTGCACTACATCTTCCCAAACTACTCAAGTTCCTCTTAAAAGGACTTGTTTCATTCTCACAGGGGAACCTACATTATCTATCGACTTTCTCTTAGAGATGGTTGATATTGAAGAAGGAGACCCTCTCCCTAGTCTCCGGCTTAGGAACCAAATGTGCACAATAGAGTCTAGAGCCACGAGATCATCAACAAATCTCATAAAGGACACAATCAATGAAGAATCTCTGTTTCACACAATGTGGAAAGAGAGAATATACTTTTAGAGTCCTACGCATTATCCTTGCGGTATTGCCAGAACATTTGAGTGATATGGAAACATATTCACAATGAAGATGGAAAGCCTTCTAGAGCCAACATCAAACAAGCTCTTGGTAGGTGGCATGTGAGATCTATCTAATAGATCAACCATGTGACAACTGAACAGAAACAATGGGGCGATTCAAAATTTTGAATCAATCACCGTTCAGTTATGGATTCGGATACCTTTGAAAACCGGTCGTTGTGCTTAAAACTCTTTTCTCTAGCACATCGACTGTGTATTAATATTTCAAAAATAAAAGGTGTTTATGATTAATAATTGATTTTCTTTAAAACCTTCGTTTTATTTCAAAAACACTTTATTTTGAGCAAGACACGATTGTTTTTCAAATCTCTTTTCATCAATCGAGTGAATCTCAAATTCGGTTCACTCACTCCTTGTTGTCTTCTTTGAGACGTTCGGTTTGAGAGCGGCTAGAGCATTTGTGGAACCTGTCAAGGAGATTCTTCGAATTATACGATCACAGCGTACTTGTCTTGATCAACGGGGAACCGTGGGACGTGTACCTCAATTCAACGAAAGTGATCAAAGACACTTTTGTGCGATTTATTGCTAACTGTTTTATACAGGTCCACCCGACGTTTGCAGCTGATCAGAATGGAGAGGTCAATCCATAACCGCATGCTCATACAACACATTCATTTCAAAAGAAATCATGATAAGTGCATCAAAAATTCTGATATTATCACTCCATGCTTCTGCTACGTTGCTGCAAATATCATGAATCAACTAAAGCTTCCGCTACTCTGATGAAAAGAATTCATGATCCAGAATGTGAGAATGTCCTTGTCACAACATCACACAAAGTCAACACCACAATGGAAGAGTGAGATTTATGCAAGTCGATGATCTCAAAGCTGGCTCAAAACTCATCATCACATGGATCTGTTAAAGACCTCCACTTGAATTATCCTAACATGCAAAACATGAAGAATCAAAGACTACGAGCTACTGAGCAATGAACTTAAACAAGAATCCAAGAACAATCTTAATGTAATATCAGTTTGTATTATGTGTAAATTGAGGTGACCTCCCTTAGGGGGAGATTGTTAGGAATTAAAAAATTCAGTCATTAAAGTGTTGTTCACCTCAAGTATATGTAATCGTTAGAAAGCTCGTAGTCGTAGTCATTTAATATTAGTTAGTACTTAGTTAAGTAATACCGTGGAGGACGGACGGGTCTTTACCCACTGTATGCGATCCAGCCGTAGGTGGCGTTTTTTTGTAAGACACTATAAATACCCTCTACCTCCCAAGGTAGAGGGTTGGAGCTTCAATACCATTTTTCTTTGTTTCACATAGTTCCCAACTCTCTTCCCTTTCTCTCTCTAAAACATTGTATACGCCCCATATGGATTTGGTTTGATGTGTTTGTGAAATCCTATATCTTACATATCAAAAGAAAACATGAGCTATTGTGTATATAAATAAATACACGAGTTTGTACGTATACGAACAACTCATGTTATTCCTTTTTATGAGTTTAAGTAAGAATATTTGAAAAAATACTTTAGTTTTTTACTATCTACGTTAAAGAACGACTCATGTTATTCTTTTTTATAAGTTTAACTCATGCCTACATGGGTTTCAAAATTAAATACGGCTAAATTATTATTAACGAGAATATAAAATATCAAATGTAAGCACGGGTTACTATAATATAAAAATAAATATACTCGATTGGTACTTATACAAGTGACTCATGTAATTCCTATTTAAAGTTTATATAAGGATATTCGGAAAACATTTTTAAAATACTTTATCAATGGTCATTATGTGCTATTAAACTCGCATATTGTGTACAACATGATGTTCATAATTAAATTTAAACAAAAACATCAACCACAACACCATTTCAGTTAAACAAAGTTAAATCTTTCACCCAACAAATATCTTACAAAATATTAATCGATAATAATACATAGTGAAAAAGTTTATGTAAACTCCATGCATAATTATTAGTTGTGCTTATATAAAAATTACAAAACATTGCGGGCAAATTTTATATGCCAATATATTAAACTAAAAATTTAAAATAAATTCGATTTATGTGTAAACCTCATTCGTGCATGGGAATTATAAGTAGTTGGATTAATAGATTATCAAACATCAAACCAAAGACACTATTAAATTCTAACAATTGATTGAAGATATTTTAGGTTTAACGAACGAACTAATAAAAACACTAAAATGAATGAACATTGATGTTCATGTTTTTCCATTGACAAAGAACTTATTCTTGTTGGTTTATTATGACATTACTCGTAAGTAATTCATGAAACATTTAATTTGTTTACACTATTAGCTAAAAGTCATTAGTATTTGCAGCGTTAAATAAACTTAATTCATCATTTTGTAATTAAAAAGATGGACCTAGGTCGTGTTTTTAAACTCAAGTAAGAAGTTAGTATTATGAATCTAAAAACTAAATAAAAACTAAGAAAATTTCCCTCAATATCTATAGCAATTTTAGTAATCGGAGATTTTAATATATTGAGACATTAAGATGATGCCTAAAAAAATATTTGACGATCTATATATATATATATACACATAAGGGACGTTATGAAATTGTAGGCATTAAATATTGGGTTGTTTTATCCTTGAGCCACCACTGCAATTTAGACTAGTAGTAATGCAACCACACAAAGAGACCAAACATTGCTACTACATCAGCGCTAACTCAGCTTTCTTTCTCCTAGACCAAACACAAACTAAAAACCCTTAATAGTGACTGCACATGTACTAAAGACTTTTTTTAAATAAAATTTATTAACAACTAAAAAAACATTACAATAATAATTAAAAAATTTCAAAACATTACAATAAAAAATTAAACTTAAACTTAAACTAATAGTCTAAATTATGTCGCTCCTTGATCTTTTGCTTTAGGGTCAACTCCGTCGTATTGTTTTCCAGTTAAATGATCATGCGGATCATTGTAATACATGATGTCTTTCTTGAATTTTTCTTCTTGTTGAAATTCAAACATTTGACGTTGTAGCTCTAATTCTTTTTCCTTTTGTACAAGCCTCTGTTGTTCAAAATTTCCTCTTGTTCAAGCTTTAGTCTCTCTAGTTTTACTTGCCCCCGACACCTCCGATACTATATTTCTAGATCCCGCTCCTTTATTCTCAAATACTCAGAGGAGGATTCCCTCCTCGATGAAAATAACGGCGTTGCGACCTTTGTGAATTTACTTAGTAACACGTCAACAAGACCAGGATCGACAACAACTAAAGATTCCGAACGAGAACTTCCTAAACTTCTACATTCTCTGAATCTGCTGCTTCGTCGATCAGATCCAAACCAACATGTGCTGAGTTCGAAGTGCCATGTGAAGTGGTTTCCAATGTCCTCGATTTTTTGGAAGAAGATTTTCTAGATTTGAAAAACTTAAGAATTTCTACATATTTCCATTTTCTATGGTCCTTCAAAACCATCCAGCATTCATTCATTTCAAAAGCCATACTATAAATAGCATGATACTCGTTACATGCTTCTTGATACATAGTATTATCACATGCTCTACTCTGGTGCCTCCCTTTGACGCTGTTGTAAACCTCACAAAATCGAATAACTTTAGGATGAATAATATTTTCCATTTGCAGTTGAGGGAATCGTAGCTTCTTTTAGCTAGCCCCATTTCCTTCTCAAAGTACTTTACTACTTCCGTCCAAAACCCTTCCGCCTTTTTAGCATTTCCGTCAACGTAATTCTCGGACACATCTACCCAAGATTTAGACAAAGTTATCTCTTTATGAGGGGTCCATGGATCATTTAAATCTTTGTCATTCTTCTTGGCCGGTTGATGCCTTCTTATATACTTCCTTTTAACGGGCGCTACCTCCTCGTCTTGAACGGGTTGGCATGGACCTTTGATGTGTGCTTAAACAAACATCATTTTATATCTAAAAAATACGCAAAATCGGACTAATAACCATTAAAAATTTAAATTATATTGAAAATATGTTTGGTTTGTGTTATTATGTCTTGCAGGTACAAGAGTCTTAGGCGCAACTAAGAATTGTTAGGAAATTTACTACATGTTTGTATCATTTTCTTAGTTTTAGATATGTGTATCATGTCTCTTGTTTTATTGAATGAAATTACATGTTGTATGCTATATAGTTATGAGAATATGTTTGGTGCAACAATACATAACTCATTTGAACATTTACGACACTATTCATATCTACATTCTTTGCTAATAGAATGCAAGTACACGGTTCCCAAAATTTAGCCTAGACGAATCCTTCAAAGGAAGGATCTGACGAAACCATCCAATAGAAGCATAATTTTTAACTAATGTAAATCTCATTTGCAGGAAACAATGCACCATATACTTGTTTTCTAACATTTGTTTTGTATATTTTCAAAATACACATGAATACTTTGACACCCTCAACAAGGGAGAGATTTTCATCAAAGAAAAGTGATGCAGGTTTCCGACCAGGATTTAATATTTATATTTTCTCGTCTACCTAAGGTCTACCTAATGCACTAACGAGCAGTGAACCCGATCGTTCATAGCATAGAAGGTGGTAAAGCCGAGGTCGTTCCCAAGAGCTATGTAGATGAGGATCCTATTAAGTCTAAGTGTCAGTTGTTTTAAACTGGTTTGAGCTTTGAAATGATTAATTAACTAAGAAATGAAATAAAATGCGAAAAGTAAATAGAGGTTGTGAGCAATGGAGAGAAAGTGTGCTAACCTAATTAATCATTCTATTGTGTAATGTCTATGTTTTATTACTTCTAATTGATTCAAGTGGGGGTTTAAGTCGCTAGGATAGCATTTGGTCAATTCATCCTAACCTATCAGCAAAGGCTCCTACCCGACGTCAAAGGTTTACCCCTTGGGGAGTCGAGGGTCATAAGTCACCTAAGCCAAGTCATTAAGTACCCTACATGCAAGATTCAAAATAATGAGTGCTCGGGTGCTAGCATCTTAGACACTCATCCCTAACTTCTTAACTTCATCCGGACGACCGGTGATCATTTGGTCAGTTAGCACAAGAGAGGAAGGGTCATTAGTTGGTCAATTCTTACCCTTCCAAACTCTACCTACCTACTTAGGGTCAGTTGGTCAATTCTCCTAAGCAACTAGATACGACCGCATTTCAAAACTACAGAAGCTAGAGTAACTACCATCGAACTATGCGTGCATACACTAGAAACAATTATATGGAAGCATGAAAACATAAACAATACATTCAAGGAATCATAACTATGCTAGCACCAAAGTTGCTTAGCCGATCATATTAAAAGAAATAATGAATTCAATGTTTAATATAATTAAAGACATTAATTAATAGTAAAAAATATAAATGATCGCTAATGCTTATCGATATGGAGTGATTCCTCCCTAGGAGATGGCTCCGTATGATCTACCTTTGGAACCCTCTTCACGTTCTCTGCGTTTGAGTTGTGAGTGAATGATGTGAAATGCATAATTTAGGGCTTGTATTTATAGGCACGATCATAGTTACGGCGTAGCTTGAGTTGAGAGTTACGCCGTAACTTAATTATCCTCCAAATGTAACTCTTGTTAAATAGACTACGGCGTAACAATAGGGAAAGGTTACGCCGTAGTTAGAAGCTCCGCCGTATAGTGGATGTGGGTTATGCCACAACTTAATTAACTTCTAAACCGTAACTCGGTTAAGTAGACTATGGCGTAATGCTTGTTGAGGAATTACGGCAGTAGTTGATGGAGCGAAATACTTCATGACCTAGATGATTACGGCGTAACCTTAGTTGGGAGTTACGCCGTAATTGCAGTTGAGTAGGCAATCTGAGATAAAACACTGGCTACGGTGTAATGTGAGAGAATAAGTTACGCCATAGCTTCTTCATAATTAGCATACTATCATAAACCGTTAGGAAAATCTCCAAATCCGCGTCTCTAAGCTCCAATGCTCATAATTTACCTGAATGTGAAATATAAAGGAATACAAGCGTAAATCCATATAAATGACATAAAATATGAGCATTATCAGGGGAAATTGACACAAAAAAGTCAGGACTATTTGATGTTTTCAAATATCCCCCCACTTGAACTCTACTTGCCCTCAAGTATACCTTATTAGAAAATTTTCTAAAAAGATATCCCCTAATACCTGGAAGATATGAGTTTAAAAATCCCTTATGCTTGAATAAATCGAAGCTGAACACCTCACGAAATGGGAACAAACACTCAAATTCTCTCATCTAGTCTAAGTGTCAATTACGGTCTGATCACTCGAAGCACAGTCATAGCATGTATTCTATCATAAGCTTGGCGATTACACAAATCTGCACCACTAGAGTTAAGGACTAAAAATTAAAGGAGGCAATATGAGTGGACACAATATGGGGTTAAGGGTAAAATGTCGTTACTAACATGTCACGGCAAAGTGGACAAAATCAATGATACATGACCAAATCCATAGCTAAGACACCAAAGATTTCTCGCTTCATCACCTAGACACACTTCATGACTAAATGGGTAGGATAAGACACAGGAAATAATTGGTGTAAAAATAACAAAACAAATAGTGTTAACCTATAACCAAGTTGTCACCGCCTACCGTCCATCCAAAGTTCAAGCTTCAAGGTGAAGAAACCATATCATGATGTATCAAGTAGATGTGCCATTAGCGGATGTCATGATGGGCACATTACATGTTCTCCAATTGTTGTCGTAATATAATTTCCAACTCAATTCTTCAAATGTGACCGAGGTGGCCTCCTCGATGCTTAATATCTGATGAGCTCCTATCATAGAGCTTATAATATTGCACTTAACAACAAACAATAAACTACTATTTTTTTTCAAAACTAAAAACATAACATTCCCCCACTTGAGATGAACATATAATGAGAATATGAGGGGTCTTCGATGATCTTCAAATATAAGTCTTTGACGAAAGCGTGATTTCCGAACCTCTCTACTTGAACCTTGAACTTTGGGCAAACAATGACTTCCTGATCACAAATTAATACTACATGTTAGGCTAAGGTGAATGGGTGTAACGAAACAAACATAAAGAGTGTGAAATGAAAGGAAAGGCTCTGAAGGGTGTATCTAGGGGTATCTTGCCCTAAAGGTGAGTGCAACAAAAGGGTTTAACATTGGGTCGAAAAGTCGAGGTGGCTAATCGATAGACACACAAAAATAGGCAATTTGGCTGATAATCCTAAAAATATTGCCTTCTCAAATTGATTATTCCCTATATATTACGCGAACTCAACATACCTCGTTTATGGTCTCGAAATGATGCAAAGGCCAAGTTCTAAAGTTTACAAGCTATCGGCACACTCATAAGTTGGTGGATTTGGGTAAACAAGTGGAAACAGATAAGGCTAATCTCACCATAAAATATCGATGGTTATAATGTGCTCGGCTAAGGTCTAATCTAGTTAAGTTAAGAAAAACATGTCAAAATTTTAAAAATGGCATAATTTTTCAAAATAAACTAGAAAAACGAGGGCAAATAAATTCAAGTAACAATTCTACTCCTGTCCCCCCACTTGAGATCTACAAAGTCCCTTTTGTACTAAACGTTAAATAAAGGTGAAGAGTTAGAGCGAGAACTTCCCTAAAATTCGCTCCAAAAAAAGAAAGAAGGCTCACGAGGAAAATCGTGCCTTCGTTTAAGCATCCAAGAGCAAACTTCGATCTCTGAAATCATAGCTAACCAAAAAGAATAATTCTAAAAAAAAGAAAAACAAAAAGAAATCTAACCCACTTTCTTAGGAATCACGGTTGCGTTTAGCATATGTAACAAGCCTTTTAAACCACTTGGTGTCCCAAGTAGACGAGTGTAGTCTCGTGAGGGCTTACAGGGAACATACCCACAAAGTTCACTTAAAACTAATAAAAGGTTATTGTGCTAATATTGGAAAATTCTAGGCTGTAGGAAGAATCACGGCGTAACCATAAGGAGGAGTTGCGCCGTAATTTTGGTTAAACACGGAAATCATTCTGAGAGGAGTACGGTAGCAATGGATGGAGATTACGCCGTAATGGTTGATAACCTGGAGAGGATCAGCTACTGAGGAGATGTTACAGCGTAACCATAAGGATGAGTTACGCCGTAACTTCATAACAGGACAGAACAAGTCCCCGTTTTAATCACCGTGAATTCATCTCTAATTCCTGAAAAAATGTTAAAAACAAAAAAACCCAACAATAAAAAGAAACTAAAATAAAAGGGATAATACAGGTTGTCTCTCGAAAGAGTACTTTTCTTTATTATCGAGTCTTTAAGTTAGACTCAAGGCCATGGGGCTATATGTCAACCACCACGAAAAGTGGCGCTTAATAAATTTTTTGCATTCTTTCCAGTTTCTCCTATTTTCTGGTGGCAATCAATCATCCATTCGGAAAAAACTTTTTTTCTGATAGTATTGCCGACGTTGGAGGTACCAAACTTATGCAAAAGCCATTCGTTGAATGAGAAACACAACTTTCCGTAGTCGTCGTCTTCAACTGTCATATCAAGAGAATTATTATTATATAAGACATCATTCTTGGTTGACCCTTTATCAGCGATCTTCTTATCCTGAGGACGATATTCGTCGTAATCGAGCTTGAGCCTTTTGATTAGACATGTATTGACATTAGAGTCCCCAAATCTAATTTTGTACCAATCTTGGAAAGATAAATTTCCAAACTTGATATCATGTCTCTCAATCTCATGGGGGCATGTCCATCCTTCAACATCCATATTCCTATCCCCATTACAATATTCGCGAAAAGAATTACATGTAGGCCATGCTTTCATAGATCCGTCTTGCTCGGCTATTATAGGAATGTAGTAATGCTTGTTAAGATCCGGAGCTTTATCGACGTCCTTGATTTGATCAGTTGTTCCCTGTTCCTGTTTACAACTATCAACGTCCTTTTCACAATTGTTAGTCTTGAGTTCATCGCATAAAGGTGGGTCAAGTAATGGTATATTGACAATGTCAATTTTTTTTGAAAATTCTTGACGAGGTTTTAATTGTTCATTCATGTCAAAAGTAACTTATTCCTCCTCAGTTCCTAAAGAAATTTTCTTTTCAAAAACTTTTATATGAGCGCGAAAAGTAGCTAAAAAGGGTCTCCCAGCAATTAAGTTGTAATGCTCCCGTTCGCCCATGTCAATTACTACAAAATCAGTGGGAAAGAGGAATTTATCAATTTTTAGTAAAACGTTATCAACCACCCCCCGAGGTACAGCCTTAGAAGAATCAGTCATTTCAATCATCATTGTTGTTTTTTTTATTTTTTTATTATTATTTTTTTTTAAATTGGTTAGTTCCAAGTTATCAAACAATGAAGTGGAAATAAGATTTACCCCAGCTCCTAAATCAGCTAAAGCGGAAATTTTTAGGTTACCGATAGTGAAAAGTAATAAAAAGCTTTCTTGATAAAGCTCTTTTTCTGGAAAGTGGGCACGTAAGCTTTCGTCATTTTCATATCTGTCATCTTCTCTTAGGTAATTAATCCCACAAAGTTCATTTGTAACGGTAGGGGTACGCTGCTCTTCCTCCGGCTCATCTTGTGAAAAAACGGCTTTGCATGTAACAAATTCATCTTTCCTAGTTCCAAAATTCTTAGCAAGCTGCCCAATTTGAGTCTCCAGGTTTTTGATTGCGGCATCTTGGTTTCGTAGATTCATATATGTGTCTTCTTTCTTGATCATCCATTCATTGAACCTGTCATTTTTTCTTGCAGATTCTTCGATGTTTTTATGAACCAACTCATCAAGACTGGGTTTAGGAGGTTTGTTGTCAATTCTTGTATAATATCCCGGGGGTCCTTCACGGTATTTAGCTCCATTACCATTATATCCGTTGAATGGCATACATTTCCATATTTTACCTCATCAACTCTCTTGACTTCTTCTTTAAGCAGGCATTTTTAGCAAGGTGAGTGTAATTGCAATTATTGCAACTAACTTGTATATAGTGCACATTCTCTTTCAGCTTTTTCATGTCCCTACCAAGACTCTCAAGTTTATTATTTATTGCTGCAATGCCTTCCATATTTCCACTTATGCTTTTATTGCTTCCTCTGTTATGCCACTTATGAGAGTGGTCAGCCATCTTTTGAATAGTATCCAAAGCTCGTGTAGGGGTCATTCCAGGAATTGGCCCTTGCGAATCGAGCATCTGTCTTGTAGAGATGTACCCTTATAGAAGACATTTACCTTTTGCTGGCTATTAAGGTCATGAGTAGGGCATTTGTAAAGGAGATCGTTGTATCTTTCCCAAGCTTGGTACAACGTCTAATCACCTTCTTTCTTGAAATTGTGGATCTCCTCAAGTTGCTTTGCAGTCCTAGAAGGAGGACAATACTTTTGAATGAAGTAACTTTTGAGGGAGCCCATGTTAACCGTCCCGGCGGGCAATCTGTTGACCTATCTTTTAGTAGCTCCAGTAACTGTAATAGGGAACACACATAACATGACAACATCGTTTGAGACTCTTGGAAATTTAAATAGGCTGACAATGTATTCCACATTATCCACGTGCTCATCAACATCATCGGTAATGCTTCCGGAAAAGGGATTCACATGAAGCTCCCTCATGAATTGTGGCTTTATTTTGAACTGAGTGTCGTCAGCAATAGCTGGCCTAACAAGTCCCGGCCCTTGTTCATCCCTAGTCATATCTAGATACTCCTCGAGAGTGAGGTTATCAATGTCTATAACTGCCATGGTACTTGAAACTTAAAGAAAATCGTGAGAAAGCAAAATAAAAATGAAAACAAAATAAAAAATTTAATATATAATCCAAATATAGCTCCCCGGCAGCGGCGCCAAAGTTTTGATGCACGATTTCTGACCAGGATTTAATATTTATATTTTCTCGTCTACCTAATGCACTAACGAGCAGTGAACCCGATCGTGTGTAGTATAAAATGTGGTAAAGTCGAGGTCGTTCCCAAGAGCTATGTATATGAGGATCCTATTAAGTCTAAGTGTCACTTGTTTTAAACTGGTTTGAGGTTTGAAATTATTAATTAACTAAGAAATGAAATAAAATGCGAAAAGTAAATAGAGGTTGTGATCGATAGAGAGAAAGTGTGCCAACCTAATTAATCATCCTATCATGTAATGTCTATGTTTTATTACTTCCAATTGATTCAGGTGGGGGTTTAAGTCGCTAGGACAGCATTTGGTCAATTCGTCCTAACCTATCAGCAAAGGCTCCTACCCGACGTCAAAGGTTTACCCCTTGGGGAGTAGAGGGTCTTAAGTCACCTAAGCTAAGTCATTAAATACCCTACATTCAAGATTCGAAATAATGAGTGCCTGGGCGCTAGCATCTTAGACACTCATCCCAAACCTCTTAAGTTCATCCGGACGACTGGTGATCATTTGGTTAGTTCGCACAAGAGAGGAAGGGTCGTCAGTTGGTCAATTCTTACCCTTCTAAAATCTACCTACCTACTTAGGGTCAGTTGGTCAATTCTCCTAAGCAACTAGATACAACCGCATTTCAAAACTATCGAAGTTAGGGTAACTACCATCGAACTATGCATGCATATACTAGAAACAATTATATGGAAGCATGAAAACATAAACAATACATTCAAGGAATCATAACTAGGCTAGCACCAAAGGTGCTTAGCCGATCATATTAAAAGAAACAATGAATTCAATGTTTAACATAATGAAAGACATGAATTAATAGTAAAAGATAGAAATGATCGCTAATGCTTATCGATATGGAGTGATTCCTCCCTAGGAGATGGCTCCGTATGCTCCGTATGATCTGCCTTTGGATCCCCCATCACGTTCTCTTCCTTTGAGTTGTGAGTGAATGATGTGAAATGCAGAATTTAGGGCTTGTATTTATAGGTACGATCATAGTTACGGCGTAACTTGAGTTGAGAGTTGTGTCGTACCATAATTATCCTCCAAATGTAACTCTCGTTAAATAGACTAGGGCGTAACAATAGGTAAAGGTTACACCGTAGTTAGCAGCTCCGCTGTATAGTGGATGTGGGTTACACCGTAACTTAATTAACTTCTAAACAGAACTCTCGTTAAGTAGACTACGGCGAATGCTCATTGAGGAATTATGGCGTAGTTGATGGAGGCTGTTGGGTTTTAGGTTCCACTGAATGGAATTACTCTAAGTATGGAACCACTGCTGGAGCAAAAGAAACCACGGCTAGAAGAAAGTAATCCACTGCTGAGTTAAACCACGGCTAGTAGTATTGTGTAACCACTGCTAATGTATTGTAACCATTTCTAGTTGATAAGTCGGTTTAATATTTTGTATTAGATAAATATGGAAAATATATTTATCTTGTAGGTTACGTAGTGTATATTGTAAAGGACTCCTTAGCCTATAAAAGGTGGTCCTAGGTTAGAGTTAGATATACGTGTGTTAGATATATCTAAATTCGATACACTTCAAGGTTGTAAAACCCTAATACTATTCAGAGTGTTCGTTATTAATATAATTGAGGTGTTTAGTGATTTCTGTTGTTCTTCTTCTTAAGGTTAAGCATTATATTCCGCGTAGTGTTTAACAGGTTGTTGTTTAAGTCAGTTTCTATAAAGGATCGTTTGCTCAACTGGGATCAACAAGTGGTATCAGAGCTTGTGATCTAGAAGCTGTGATCAAGAAGAAGTCAAGTTAACTTTAATTCCAGAAGAGATAAGATGTCTGACGAAACTCATATGGTTCTTTGCATCAAAGGTACCCATCAAGCGGTGAGTATCAAGTATGGAGAATGCGAATGAGGCAATATATTCGCATGATTGATTACAACGTATGGGAAGTTGTTGAGAAGGGTGATAAGTTACCCACTATGGGTCACGATGGAAAACCTGTTGGAATTGTTAGTGAATCGATAAGGCACGAGAGGAAATTGGAGATCAAAGCTCATAGTATTCTCAGTATGGGAATACCTAATGAATATGCATTGGACTTTGAACAATATGAGACTGCTAAGGAGTTAATGGATGCCATTGAAACAAGATTTTTTGGTAATGAAGCTACCGAGAAAATCCGGGAAAAACATGCTCAGACATCAGCTTGAAAACTTCACTGCACTTAGTGGAGAAAGTCTTGATGGCACCTATAAGCACTACGAAGCTAATCGGTCATCAAATTGGTGGACTACAAAGTTGCTCAAGAAGACATAAATCTAAAGTTCATCCAAGTTTGTCACTGAATGGGCTATGCATACTGTTGTATGGAGAAACAAAGATGATTTTGAGAAGATGACTCTGGACAATCTCTACAACAACTTGAAGGTTTATGAGTCTGAAAAGGACATTGTTGGTTCATCTTCATCTGCACAAAACATTGCTTTTGTTTCTACAAACTACAAGAGTTCTCAAAAAGCATCCACTGCTGCTTATGGAATTTCCACTGGTATTGCTAATAATACCACTGTTAGTGATAATGTTAGTGATGGTGCCATATGTGCTTTTCTGGCTGATTTAACAACTAGTGTCATCGTGTTAAATCAAGATCCGGATCAAATTGATCCGATGATCTTGATGAAATCAATCTTAGGCAAATGGCAATGTTGACATTGCAAGCTAGGATATTTCTAAGGAGAACAGGCAGACACATCAAGTATGATGGTCAAAGACAAATGAGGTTTGACAAGAGTAAGATGGAGTGCAACAACTGCAAGAAGAAGGGGCATTTTACTAGGGAATGTAGAGCTCCTAAAAGGATTTGTGAAAACTACAAGAAGGCTACTGAAGATCCTAAGCCTTCTTCAAAGATTGGTTGCTTTCAGATGGATTGGGTGATTATGACTGGAGGATCATTGAAGAAGGTCCTAATGCAACTTTTCTTGCTAGTGAAGCTTCTAAAGAGCATACCTTTGCTCTCATGGCATATGCATCATCTTCTGGTTCAGACTCTGAGGTATCTAATGAGTCAAATAATTCTACTTGTTCTTTTAAATTGTGTCAAGATAACTTAGAATCTCTTAAAGCAATTAATGAGAGTCTGAGAAAAGAGGTAGAAAGACTTTCATTAGATAACTTAGGATATAAAGTAGGTCTTGAGAATGTGGAAGAGAAACTTAAGTTTTGTATCAAATGTGAGTTTGAGTATGTAGATAAAATAAACATACTAAGTGGTGAAATTGATCTAAAAGATAGAGAAATTAAAGTGCTTAAACAAAAACTAGAAGAAGCAAAGAGTGTAAAACAAGAAGCCCTAGAAGAAAAGGAAAAACATGTAGTAAGGGTAGCTAAAACACAATTTGCTTCTGACTTAGTTCACAAATCAATAGGGTGTCAATTAATGAAGAAGGGTTCTGGGATTGGATACAATAATGTGGCACCACCTTTTCTAATGAAACATGCACCACCAGGCACTGAATTGTCATTTAGCAGTGAGTTTAGTTTCAACAAACCAGTAGGTGAGATTAGTAAGTCTGAATCACCTAAGATAGGTTACGATAAGTCATCGATGGTCCAATTATTGAAGATTGGGAATCGTTACTCGAGGAAGATAGGTCCGAATCAACACGTGTGAGAAGGTAGAAAATGTTAAGTCTGTTGATTCTAAACAAGCCAACCTTATGCCTAGATTTGGAGCACCAATTTCTAGGAAAGTGGTAGACTATAGTGAGATACCTAGGGAACAGATGAAAATATTCATACCTAGGGGTAATCAGAGAAACTTCAATGGCTTAATTTCAAACATATTAGGAGATGAGTTTCAATGTGTTAAGAAGGCTTGTTTTAAATGTGGTAGTTTTGAGCATCTACAGAGAAACTGTTATAAAAACCAACCACAAGTTTGGAACCATTGGAGGAGGGTAAATCATCAAAACTTTCAAAGAAAACAATCCCTCATCCTAATAAAAATATGGTTCCCAGAGCAGTGCTAATGAAAAATGGAACTACAAAATCAATAATCACTGCTGCACCCAAATGGGTTCCAACCACTGCTAAGCATAATGTAAACACTGCTAAGCAAATTTCCAATGCTAAGCAGAATATCACCCCTGAATCTAAAGAAGTTTTAACTGTACCAAAGGTGATTACTGACACAGTGGTTGGAAACCATTTTTATTCTGTAAAGGCATCAGCTAGCTGGCAATGGACCATTTTTAGATCATTGGGTTTATTGATTTGATGTTCTCAGTATGTGTGTGTGCAATATTTTAAGTCACACCAAACACATCACACATGAATGCTGTGAAGAGAATCTTTAGATATCTTAAGGGTCATCCTAAACTGGGCCTTTGGTATTCTAAAGATTCAGCATTTGATTTGGTGGCCTATCTGCAGACGGTGATTATCTTTGGAGCTAGTTTGGACAGGAAGTCTACTCTTGGAGGATGTCAGTTTTTGGGAAGTAGGCTAATCTCATGGCGGTGTAAAAGCAAACAATTGTGGCCAATTCCACCACTGGCGAGTATGTGGTACTGCCGCTAGTTGCTTTGTGGTCAAGTGCTTTGAATTCAGAATCAATTGTTGGACTTTGGGTACAATTTTATGCATACTAAGATTTACATTGATAATAACAGATTACAATATGCATAATTAAAAATCCTGTTTTGCATTCTAGAACTAAACATATTGAGATAAGGCATCATTTCATTAAAGATTGTAATGAGAAAAGGTTAATTCAAATGGTAAAAATCCATACTGATTTCAATGTTGCTGATCTTCTCACTAATGCTTTTGATGTGGGGAGGTTTCAGTACCTTGTAGTCAGTATTGGAATGATAAATCTCTAAATCTCAAATTTGTTTTGTAAAAGTTATGTACTGTTATTAGTTGATCTTAGTATTGCTTGTTTTGTTCTATCCACTGCTTGTTTATTTGTGTTTCCACTAATTATTTTGAAGATCAAAGAAATAAATCACAGTATGATGCAACGGACTTAAAAGGAAAACATGGTGATATTATTATTGATAAGATATGCATTCAAAGATGCAGATGTTACAACCATGGGATACTAACTACCAGCAAAGTACATCAAAAGATAACATCTTCAAACAACCATCAAAAGACAACAACCTTCACAACATACACCAACACCACCTAAGGCTTCCTTGCAATGGCCCACTCTGGCATCTCCTTCTGAACTCTTGGTCCTCTAATAACATGCCACACTTTGGGGCATGCTAGTCCAATCAGTCTCTCTCTTATGGGAGGTGATGAAGAAGATGGACCAACTGGTGGTGGAAGGATTACTTGCAAAGGTGTAGCTGTTAGAGGTTATGGTGGTGGTATTGATGCAAGGGGAGGTACAAACACTGCTCTGGAAGAATATTCATCATCTGTGTCTTCATATGGAGACACATAGCTTGGCAAAGAGCTCAACTCAGAACTGGATCCTTTCTTGATGGCATTTTGTGGCCTTGGTTGAATGGAAGAAGGTCCAGCAAGTGAAGGGTTTGTGCTCATGACTGTGTGAGAACTTTTCCTTGATGCATCTTCCTGGTCAACTCTACCTGATGCAACTAACTCCTCCCAAACACTGTTTGAGGAAGACCTGTTAGTGTCTGATGAGAGATCAATAGGGTTTGACTTACTCATGGTGGTGGTTTTGAAGTATTTTCAGTGAAAAGGTTTTTGGGTATGTGAGAAATGTGCGTGGTATGTGGGTGATTTACTCTTTAATAGAGTTAAGTGAGAAATCAGTAAGTAAATGTGTGGAAGGTGTGAGTTGTTGAGGAGTAAATGAAGTCTTTGACTTTGGTGGACGAATTAATGACTTGGAGTTGACCATTTGACTGGGTGGTTAGTATTGTTATTAACCAATGCCAGTATGACTTTTGAAACCACTTCTTGTTTTTCTAACTACTGCTATCCTTAACAATGTTTCAAGTGTCTGGTTTGTGTTAGTGATGTGCAGATATGAAGGAGCTTTTGTATATTTTGGAGCTTTGTGGAGTTGTTGCTGTGGCTGTTTAAAAAAAATGTGAATCTTTTGTAATCCTTCATACTAATGCTTGAAATTACTATTTTTGGCTTAGATTTTGTTGCAGCAGTCTTAGTCAAAATATTGGAGTGTGGGTGATGTATCCACTGCTATAACATTTCAAACCACTGCTAGTGGTAATCAATCCACT